>VZRH01006011.1:493170-560962 GCA_013397555.1 Urocynchramus pylzowi
GGCCACCCGCCGTGCCCGTCCCTCCGCAGCGCTTTGCCTCAGGGGGGCTGTCCCACCTAGGCGTCGGGACCGGCCCGGGGCGGTGCCCGCGCACAGGGGGTCCCGTTCCCCGCGCTGAGGGGAGGACGGGGCGCGTTCCCGTCTCCTGCTCGCAGCCCGTCCCTGCAGATTTGGGTTATAAAACATCCGCGAGTTCCCCGCGCCGCCTCAGGAGCCGCCCGCGGGTCTCAGCGTGTCCCCACACAGGTGTCGGACGCCTCTCCGTGTCTGCTCTAAGCTCACGCAGGTTCCTAGCCGGGAACACCTTGATTAAAGCCCCTTGTGTCGCCCCGGACTCAAACTCAATCTTTATTATTTTCATTTGCCCCCGGGGTCCCCACCCTGGGCGTCATTCCCCACCCGCGGCATCGCTGCCGTGCCCTCAGCCCCCGGCATTTCCCAGGGCAGCGGCTGCGGGAAGGGATCCGGGATCCAGGATAATTCCGTGGGACACACGGTGTTTATCCAGGCTTCCCCATGCAACAGGCTGGAGCTGGGAGCACTCGGCGCTGCCGGCCGAAATGTGCGATCCTCACTTAAAGGGATCGTCATCTTTCTGTCACTGCCATTCGAGGGGTAACTTGTTCAAATCATGCTCCACGTAACAGGCAGAACAGGATCAGATACTCGTATTGTCTTTTAAACACTTCTAAAGGTTTTAAAGATTGTGTTTAAAAGGCCTCTAAGGTCGCTTCCGAGCATCCTTGTGGGGAAGGTTAATTATGATTATGATTAAATGTGTTTTCATAGTAAAAATTACAGAGAGGCAGATGCAGGTACTTTAGAAATGTGGTCGATTTCTATTGTTGGCTGCTTAAATGAGAAGTCACAATTTTTGTGCAAAATAAATCATAGAATCCCAGAATGGTTTCTGTTGGAAGGGACCTTAAAGATTATTTCATTTCAACCCCTTGCCATGGGCAGGGACACCTTCCACTATCCCAGGCTGCTCCAAGCCCTGTCCAGCCTGGATTTCCAGGGATCCAGGGGCAGCCACAGCTCCTCTGGGTGTGATAGTTCTGCAAGAAACCTTTCTTGCTAAAATAATCTCGGTGAGATTTCCCTTTTTAAATGCATAAATAGCAGTATCTCAGAGACCTCAGACGTGTCCATAGCCAATAGTTCACCTGAGCCAAGAAGGAATTATTCTGAATTGAAGGGAGAATTCCCTGATAAGAGCAATCTGCAGCAGAGGCATCAGGCCCCCTGAGCATCCTCCCCAGGTGGTTTTTAAAAAATGAGAGAGGCAAACAGCCTCCTGAAAGACAGAGACTGAAGTCAGCATTTGCAGGAATTAATTGGGGAGAAACAGAAGCTTTTGTCCCACTAATAGACTGATGGGATAAATAAGGGAACCCACAGGTTTACATTCCCATGGCCTGCGTGTCCATGATTTGGGAAGTTCAACTGAATGTTTTAACAGCAAACCTTGATCAAGAGATTTGGCTCTGCATAAGAAGTGCTTGAGAGTCGGCACTGGCATGAAAGTTGAACCAAAAGTTTTGTTAAAATTTTAAATTTAAGGTTTAGACTTTGCTCTAAGAATCTTTCTGATTCTGGTTTTAAACTCTTAAGCCACAGGTTTTTTTACTTTTTTGACAATGTTGACTGATGCATTTTTCGAATTTTCTGCTGGCTTTGAAGTGTTCAGTACAGATGCCCCATTTCTAAATTTCTGTATAAGAGTATAACAATCGTAATTTCACAGTACGAAGAGTGGACCAGACTGTACCGTTCCCTTCATCATAAGACGTGTGTTGCTTTTTGTTTTTTCCTGGAAACAACAGAATTAATTTTTCTCTTAGTCTGAAAGACTCTGTCAGAAAAAAATATAGGAACAGCCATCCTGTCAGGATGTAGAATATTGCTGGAGATTGGAAGCTGAATCGTTGTTTCGTTTTGCTTTTGTTGTTTGCCTTTGCTTTCACCCCACTCTGCTTCAGGGGATATTTACAGCTTAAAAAAAAATTTAAGTACTAGTTTTACTACTAATTCTCGTGTGCAAACAACTCTCCTTGCTCAACAGTGTTATTTTAATAAGGTTTATGTTACGACTGTTTTAAATGTAATCATTTTTTTAAATTAATTTGAGTCTGTTAATATAGTTTTAATAAGTTTAACATTCTGCACATCCCACTCTTAGCACTAAAATAAGAATAAAATCTCAGTCTCTGTTCCAGAACATACAGAAAATTGCTTCTAGTAGGAATATATTAATCTGGGCATAATTGTTACAAAATATGTGGGTGCAGAATGTTTGTTAGTATAAAAAGTAATCATATTTTTTAGCTTCTTCCTCTTGCACGATGGTCAATATCAATGCAGCACAGCTGGGATATAAACACAGGCTGGGGATGCACAGAGGGAGCAGCCCTGGGAGAAGGATCTGGGGGTGCAGCAGCTGCCATGGCCCCCAGGAGCCCCCTGTGCCCCCTCAGGTGAGAGCCCACCTGCAGAGCTGGCCCAGCCCAGCAAGGACCTGGAGCTGCAGGAGAGCCCAGAGGAGGCACCAGGGGATCAGAGGGATGGAGCAGCTCTGCTGGGAGAGCTGGGGTTGTTCAGCTGGAGAGGAGAAGCTTTGGGGTGGCACAATTGTGCCCTCACAGTGCCTGAAGGGAACCTACAGGACAGATGGAGAGAGAAAATTTACAAGTGACAGGACAGGGAGGAATGGCTTCACCCAGAGAGTGCAGGGTTAGATGGGATATTGGGAAGAAATCCTTCCCTGTGAGGGTGGGCAGGCCCTGGCACAGGTGCCCAGAGCAGCTGGGGCTGCCCCTGGATCCCTGGCAGTGCCCAAGGCCAGGATGGATGGGGCTGGGAGCAGCCTGGGACAGTGGGAGGGTTCCCTACCCACGGCAGGGGAGTGGAACCAGGTGATGTTTAATCTTCCTTCCAGCCCAAACCATTCTGTGACTGTGATTCCATCAGTTTCTGGGATCTGCCTGGTTGCTGGCACAGCTGGGGCACCCCAGAGCTGGGAACTGGCCTTGGCATGGGGGCTCCGTGAGTTCTGAGCTCTCTGCTGCCTGAGGTGTTGTGTGTGTGATTGCAGGCCAGAGCTTCTCTTTAGAGGTATCACTTCCAGGTCTTGAAGTCTGTCTGCTGTGGGTGAGTAGGGTTAGAAAAATACCCCTGGAGGGGGAAGGGATGGTCAGTGGAAGAACAGGAACAGAGACAGTGAAGTAACAGTTTCTCTCTCCTGAAGGGAAGAGCCTTAGAAGAAGTGAAACAATCTGAGTATCTTTAGTTCTTTTAAGTGGCAGTGCTCCCTCAGACTCGGGGCATGGGGGTTTGAAGCAGGTGTTGTTTTCTCTCCAGGACAGAAAAAGCAAAGAGCATAATGCCTTAGATGCTTGTGCTGGCATTTTAATAGAAATCCTTCACCAACAATCCTTCATCAACAAGGGGGACTTGGCTGCTTTTGTGAGTCCAGGAATGAGACTGTGGTGGGTGGAAATACAGGAAGACATTTTAAAAGAGTGTCTTTGCTCCCTGCTATGAAATAGTAATAATAGTACTAATAAACTTAGTGTCTTTGTGGTGAGGGAGAAAAGTAAAAGAATTTTTTAAAGTCTGGATAATCATAGAAGAATCATGTAGGAAGAAAAAAATAGCAACATTATTCAGAAACAAAAGTAAGAAACGTAAATGTTGACTGAGGTTGGAGAAGTCCTCCAAAGCCATTAAGTCCAACCTGTGAGTGATTCCCACCTTCTCAACCAGACCAGAGCCTGGAGTGCCACTTCCAGATGTTCCTGGGACACCTCCAGGGATGGACTCCACCCCGGGCAGTCTGCACCTTCTCAGCTTGAAGAGTGCCCTGAGCAGAGGGTGTTCTGTAACAGAAAACAAGTTGGCACAAACTGTGGAAGAAAAAAAATGTTTTTAAGAGACGTGCAGGAGAACTTCTTGCATCTCTAACTCCAGTATTTAATAAAATGTCCAGATACAGCAAACAGTGCAAGGTACGTAATGGTTCTTTCCAAGCACATGGAAGCTTTTGTGCTTTCTCTGAAATTCAGAGTTGGCCATGAATGTTTCAGCCTGAGCTTTTAGGTTTAGTACTGGCAGGCTCTCATGAGCTATTTTTTTATACCTGCATCAAAATTGTGACTTTGACAAGCTGTGCTGTGTGATGCAGTCACCATCGTGAAAGTCTAATTGTTCCTGTAATGCACTTACAGCAGGCATTTAGCTGCTGGGATAATGAGCACTGTGCAGCCAGCAAAACAGCACAGCCACGCTCCATGTGCCTTTCCAGTGGTACAAAATACACAGCTGAACTGGGCCAGAAATAGCAACTTTCCTTACAGCCACGGTACAAATGATTCACGCAGGTGACCGAGGAAGACTTTCAGAGGCGCTAAGCTAAAAGCTGAATTTTTGGGTTTTCTCTTCCAGGGGCTTCTTTGGAGGTGCTGTGTTGTGGCAGGAGGGTGTTTTAGTGGCCCAAGAGGCAGCACATGCACAGGAGCTGCATTGTGTATCCTAAATGCTGCATATTTGGAGTTTAGCTCCTGCTGCGGGCTGGGTTAGACCAGTAATCCCAGGTAACGCACCTGCTGCTCCCCTGTGGGAAATTCAGTCTTCCTGGGCATCCTGGAACCACTGTTCCTCTTCAGAAAGTAAATATTAAATACAGGGGATTGTTTTTAATTAGGATTTGTCATTAGATTAATTGGGTATTAACTCACAGAAGAGGCTTTGGTTCCTTGTTGATGACTGATGTGATTTTAACCAATGTACATGTGCCTGCCTCCATCAGTAGCCCAGATTCTTAAATGTTAGAGGGAGATAGCTGTTGCCAAGATCACAGAATCATGGAATGGTTTGGGCTGGATGGGACCTTAAAGATTATTTCATTTTACCCCCCTGCCATGTCCAGGGACCCCTTCCACTATCCCAGGTAGCTCCAAGCCCCGTCCAGCCTGGCCTTGGGCACTTGCAGGGATCCAGCGGCAGCCACAGCTGCTCTGGGCACCCTGTGCCAGGGCCTGCCCACCCTCCCAGGGAGGAATTCCTTCCCAATATCCCATCTAACCCTACTCTCTGTCAGTTTGAAGCCATTCCCCTCGTCCTGTCACCCACCCCTTGCAGAGTCCCTCTCCATGTGTGTTGCAGGCTCCCCTCAGGTGTCCTGCCCTTCCTCAGGAGCCTCCTCCCCGGAGCAGAGCTGGGCACTGGAGTGACTCCAGACCTGCAGGCACAGAACCAGCTCCGGGCCTGGCTCCTTAATCACCTTAATCTGATTTCCCTGCAGGCTGTTTGTTGCCAGAGGAGCCAGCACCCTGCCCTCTGTTGGGGCTCTGTGTTCCACCTTTGTCTCTGCATTTGGGAAGGGCTGGTGGAAGGCATTAATGGAAATTGTCCTGAAGTAGAAATTCCTGCTATATTTATCTTCAGCAATTCTTCGTGCTGCTGCACTTGAGCTCTGCCACAGCTCTTTTAGTTCATTCAGCACTGCATTCATTATAGATAACACAACAGCTGGACTATTCTTTTCTAACTCAGTCTTGGGCTGAAAGTGCCAGTAATGATAAATTCTGTAAGAATGGGACTTTAACTGCAGTCTACAAATTACTTTCCTTCACAGCAAGTTCTGATTCTACACCTGTGCTCCCATATGTGTCATTGATTTGTGTCATACATCTTTATTTACCAGTTTGTGAAGAAACACTGGTACTTAGGTGTAAACAGCAGGAGGCTTTGCATGGTGACCTTGATCTTTCTGGGAAAATTGGGAAAGCACTTGGAAGCAGGGCTGCCCTGTTGGGAGCATGAAGGATATTTGGATTGTGCAGCTCCCTGAGGCAGTGTCTTTCTTTTTATGGTCTCGCTGTGTTTTCCCCCTCCTCAGAGCTGCTAAGAAAAATCCTACATTGTGCAATAGTTGACTAGATGCTACTAGGGATTCAAGTCACATTTAAATATTAATATTATAAAATGTCAAGAATTAAATATAAAGAGAATTACAGGAATAATTGGGTTAGCTGGTACACTGCTTTGACCTGAGAGGACATGCACTGGCATTCTTTAATAGTGCAAGAAGTTTATCACTCCAGTCTTGGAGATAGTAAAAGTATTCTGAGCCTTTACTGTTTGTTTTGAGGATTTGGAAGTGATCCAAAAGCTGGCACCTGGAAGTGTTGGTTGGTTGTTACTGGAATCAGTGTCAGTAGAGATGAAGTTTCACCCCCTTTGCTGGCTGTGTGTGGAATGGCTTGAGGCCCATGCTCTGACAAAAACCACGACAAAGAATAACCAGTGAAGAAGCAGCAAATGTTTCCTTTCTTTGCCCTTTGTATGATGGAGAGCTCTGGCAGTCTCCTTGTGAGTGCAGGAGGTGGTTTGGTGGTGATGTCAAAGTATTCATCTGATGTGCTGATGAAAAAGGCATCAATCTGCATGGAAAGCGTTTTTGGAATCATAACCTTGCCTCTCTCTTTGTGTCTGAGAACATCCCTGGGTTTGTTTTGAAGAACAGGCCCTTTCTCCTGCCAGGTGAGGCTGAGGTGACTCAGTCCTTCCTGCCACGTCCCCACTGGGAAGGACCATCCTGCTGTGGTGTGGCCTTTGCTGGGTGAAGGGAGCTGGGGCTTGCTGAGGCACAAACTTCACTTTAAATGTCACTTTGAAATAAGTGGAGGGTTCCCTGGAGGTTTTGGAGCAGAAAGAAGCTTTTCTCCCAAGGAGCTGGCTCGTTCACCGCAGGGCCCTGTGAGGGTTCAACTGAGAACTGCTGTGTAACTGGACCTGGAACTGTTGTTCTTTATATTCCAGCTGCTCTTTGCAAAGCAGGCTGTTTTGATAAGTAAAGCCTTCTTTGCATAGTGTCTGTTTTTACCACAGTCTGATAGTCCATATGCTAAAGAGGACAAACTAGCTGAGATACCATCTGAAAGTGGGAATAATCACGGGGATGCTGTCATGTGCTGCTGGGGGAGGGTTCTGAGCTGTGGGAGAACACTTAGAGTTTACTATTTGTTTTTCAAAAGAGGAGAATAAACACAGCCTGAGCAGATTGCACCGAAGTCTGACTTAGGAGCAGTGCTGAGTGTGGGTTTTCCTTACACTCTTCAAAATGCTGGGTTAAGCTCAGAAGAGTCATTAGACAAACATCTGAAGTAGAGCAGGTCTGTAGAAACTCCTAAACTGGTAAAACTACCAGTAGATAAATTGGTCCAATTTCAACATATGCCTTACTTGAATTAGTAGAGAAGGTATTTTATTAGACAGCTGTGAATTTGGCAGGTTTTTATTTGTTCTCTTGGGGATATCTGTCTCTTTGCTCTGCTGCTGGATGGTTTCTGTGATCCTCTACCACTAGATGTTGCTGTGTGAGTGATTGATGTAATCTTATCTGATGCTGGATGGATTCATCCCTGAAGAAAAGGAGGAGATACCACTGAAACAGCGTTTCTGCCTGTTCTGAAATTTGTATTTTGAGACTTTTGCCTGAGACATTTTTAGAGTTTATTGGCTCTGTTACATTAGTCATAAAGGTTGTCTCTCTCCTGGATACCCAGCAGTGTGCTGATTATTGTTCCCAATTTGGCAGGGTTTTCTCTTCAGGTGTGTCTATAGAGCTGCTGGTCTCAGCAGAGAGGAAAAAAGGCAACAAAATGTAACTTGGCTGAAAATGTTTTTGCAGCAACTCTGTTCTGTAGCATCTGTGGCTTTTCATTCAATGAAAGATGGCAGGGGAAGAAAATTTCTATACATTCCAGAATGAGAAAACATCAATTTTCAGGGGAAATTCTTGCCTTTGGCTGTTTTTTAAGCTTTCACCTTGTTGGTGAAGGATTACTCACCTCCTTGGGGGTTTGCTGTGTTTATTCTGCACAGAAGTCGACAAATAGAAAAGCTCCATCAGGGTGAACTGAAGTTATCCTAAGGAAAAATTTCATTGCATGGATAGTGTAAACTCCCTGAGACTGAAGTAAAGCTGGAAAGGAATCTACAAGTGAATAAAACAAGAAGTTTGGAATTGGATTTGGGGAATCTGGGCTTGGAAATGCCTCAGGTAAGTCTGCTAGGATTTTATTTGCTTTTGTAAATAATTTTGCCTCTGTTTAAGAACAAATTTGACCAGCAGTAGGAGGGAAGATGTGTAAGAGATTAAAGGATGTATATTTGGTAGTGTCTGTGGTAGCAGCTGTGGTGCTGCTCTTGGTCCTGTGTTTGTTCAAGCTCCAGCCACGTTGTCTCTGGCTGAGGGAGGATGCCTGGAGAGCAGAACAGCCTTTTATTACTGCAGTGATTCACAGCAGCACACTGAATGACTTTCAGCAGCTCAGTGTTTCTGCCTTCCCAACCCTCAGGGTGAGAGCGTCTAGAAGAGAATTTGAGGTCTGGAATTAAATGTAGCAGAAGGCCTTGCTGCCCATTCCCTGCATGCCCACTCATCCTGCATAATGGTTTTTTTGCCAAATTTCACTTTGTTCTTGAGAGAGAGGTAACAATCTAGATTTGGTTGTCATAAATTTTGCTTTCCTTACAATTTTATATGGAAGTTCTATGAGTTCTAATGGCTCTAAACACAGTCAGCACTGCTTTAGTACAAAGTTATTTGTATTAGAGGGACTCCCAGATCTTGCCAGGACTGGCCCTTATCTTCTACAAATGCCAAAATATCCCAAAACTTGGCAAACATAAGACTTTCAAATCAACAGGGAAGAATGAAGGAGCAGTGAATGCTCTTGCAGCTCTGTGGTGGATGGAAATGTGTCCTTTGATTGCTCCTGCATGTTGCCAGCTGCTCTTGAAGCATTCTCTGGCTCTGAGGAATGATGTGCTTATCTGTGGTGGTAAAAACCTTCTGAGACTGAGGAGGAATGGTGATCCTCTTTCTGTTTGCTGAAGATGAAAATGTGCCTTTTGATATCATGTTTGAAATGTCTGTCCATTGTGTTGTAGCCCAGTGTGAGTGGAATGGACCCTCCTTTTGGGGATGCCTTTCGGAGCCACCTGTTTTCAGAGCAGACTCTGATGAGCACGGATCTCCTGGCGAGCAGCTCGGATCCAGACTTCATGTATGAACTGGTAGGTCACCTGTGTGTGCCCAGAATTTCATCTCCTCACCAGTTCCTGTAGGAATAAAGGGATGCTGGTTCAAGAATGCTGGAAAATTATTCGTGATTGCCGATTAGGGAAGAGCTGGACTGCTTGTCCAGCAAGTGTGATGCTTCCTCAGCAGGCACTTCTTCAAACAGGTTCAAATCCACCTTCCACCAGTGCTCCAAGCCCTGTCCAACCTGGCCTTGGACACCTCCAGGGATCCAGGGGCAGCCACAGCTGCTCTGAGCACCCTGTGCCAGGGCCTCCCCACCCTCACAAGGAAGAATTTCCCCCTGCTATGTTCTGCTTCACCCAAGCTGTTAATGCAGGGGAAGGAAAATAAAAGTTGACTCACAAGCTACTTATATGAGCATTCCCTTTTTCATTTTCTCCCTGAATCAAAGGAGAAAGGTCACTCGTGGTCATTAATTGGTCGTGTTAGAGTGAGGTTTTCCAGGAACTGGTAAACTCAAGTGTATTCTGTTAAGCACACAGCAAAAATTGACCTGGATTATAGAGGTTCCTGTGATGTCTTTCATATTTTAAATACATAGATATTGGTACTGGTTTAGTTCCTGATGAGCAGATGGATTTGCAATAGGAGGAAAATACAGTGTTACAGGAAGAGCAGTGTCTTCAGAACGACCTGTTGCTGAAGCACAGGAGCTGAACTTCGTTCTGACCTTCAAAAGAAGCTTTTAGTTGAAAGTTGAGGTCTCTTCCTGTGTCACCACTCTCCAATACTTCACTGGAATTGAGCTCTCCTTACCAGATTAAGGAGAGGAAAGAAATGATGATTTTTTTTTTGTATTAACTTCTAACTTATCTTCCTGTGCACAGGACAGAGAAATGGACTATCAGCAAAGCTCCAGGGACAACTTGCTTTTCATGGAGGACTGCAAAGACCTTGAGAACTTGGAGTCTTTTACTGACATCCTGGACAAAGAAGCTGCTTTCACCTCCAAGTGGGAGCAGTGGGATACCTACTGTGAAGACCTAACTAAGTACACTAAATTAACCAGCTGTGACATCTGGGGAACAAAAGAGGTGGATTACCTGGGCCTTGATGACTTTTCAAGCCCATACCAGGATGAAGAGGTGATAAGCAAAACCCCCACGCTGGCTCAGCTGAACAGCGAGGACTCCCAGCCTGTCTCAGATTCACTCTATTACCCTGATTTGCTCTTTAGTGTAAAACAAAACCCCTTAAATTCTTTGTTACCTGGCAAAAAGATGGCGAGCAGAGCAGCGGCGCCGGTCTGCTCCTCCAAGAACGTGCAGGCCGAGGCCGCGCTGTCGGACTGTGCCCAGAAGGCCAGCAAGCCTGGCAGCCAGCCTGCTTCCAGTGCACAGATCATGGCCAAGACCAACGTGTACAGCAGTGAAAAGGTGAACATTCACGTTGAATGTAAAGACTATGTTAAAAAAGCAAAAGTAAAGATCAACCCCTTGCCGCAGAGCAGGCCCGTGCTGAGCCAGGCGCACGCCGACGCAGCCAAGGAAAACACCTGCTACTGTGGGGCTGTAGCAAAGAGACAGGAGAGAAAAGGACTCGAGTCCCCCCATGGCCACAGTACAACTCCTGGTTTGCCTTTTAAAGAGACTCAAGAGCTGCTCCTGAGCCCTCCCCAGGAGAGCCCAGCGCTGGCTGTGGGGGAGAGCAGCCTTTCTGCCAGCACGTCCGTGTCGGACTCCTCGCAGAAGAAAGAAGAGCACAATTATTCTCTATTTGTAACAGACACTTTGGGTGAGCAGTCTGCCAAAGCAGAGCCTGAGGAAGAGGAGGAGGATGAGGATGATATTGAAGATGAGGACCACGATGAAGGATTTGGCAGTGAGCACGAGCTGTCTGAGAATGATGATGAGGAGGAAGACTATGAGGACGATAAGGACGATGACATCAGCGATACCTTCTCAGAACCAGGTACCAGCAGGGCTGGGCTTTGGTACCGGGGGGGTTGGTGGGTTTGTCCTCTGAGTGGGAAGGAAAGCTTCTGAATTCCTGGTAGTTACAAATGAGCAGCACTGATCTTAAGTTGGGAACTCTCCTCCCACGTTTTCTAAGTGCTTTGCAAAATGCAATTTATTCAAAGTATGCAAAGTCTCTGTTGCCCTATTTCATGAAAAACTGCACAAACTGTGGTCGTGCAACAAAAATAATAATAGAGAATACAGGAAGCCCAGCTGTAGCCTGAGGTTAGAGCAGCTGCCTGCAAGTGTGGCCTTCTTTTTTGTTGTAGCTCTCTGGTAGGATGTGCAGAGCTTTCCAGCCCTTCTTGTAGCTGTGAATTTATCCAGAGTTGGATCTGTCAGGATGAAATCACATCCTTAGTGCAATGATTTCGTAATTATTTAAGTCCTACTTCCAGGTGCAGTTTTTCCACAGAATCCAAAGAATGACTGAAATTAATAGAATAATTTCTAGGTGGTTTTCGGCAGTAACACTTAGTGGGGCTTCAGAGGATACTGAATTCCTCTCTCCTGCTTTTAAAAATGGAGTTCTAAGAGCAGGAATAAGAACTAACCTTCACCTAGAATGTAACAAAACAGTAACATTTCATAAAAATAAAATCTTCACAGGATTGTAACCAAATATTAATTTCATTTGAGAAAGTATTACAATATTCACATCTTATAAATGCCCTGTAGTAGAGAATAAGAATTAAAGTATTCAGACATTTGGCAATATGTAACTTCAGGGGGATAAAGCAGCTGAAATTTTTCCTTGTTGAGAACAGCAGCTTCCCTAAAGCTTGTCAGTGTTTGTCATAATGAACTCTCAGATGAAATTATTTTCTAATTAGATTTCCTGCGTTGGCATTAAACTCGTTAAGCATTCTGCCCTTTATGCTACTTTCACATGCACACAACACATTTTTATTAACATTTTGGAGCCTCTTCCTCCCCTCTGAAGTGAACTCCCTCTGCTTTCTGGGGCCCTGAGCAGCTGTTCCAGCTCTGCAGCCCATGGGGGATGTGCTGCCCTGGGAGCCTGGGATCCCTGAAAAAGAGAGGTTGTGTTAAATGCTGTGGGTGGAATGAATAAATTAATGATTTTACTGACCAACAATCCACATTCTGCAGCAGTAGCTGAGGATCTGGGCTTATCCAAGCTTGCCAAACCCTTCCATGAATGAAGCCTAAAACCATTCACCTCAAGTGGGGTGGTATTAAAAATTTTATCATTTATTTTGTCTATTTTAGAAAATAACATCTCCAGGAATTCTAATCATGTCACTTTTGTATTTTGTGTTTCTTTTTTACCTCTGAAGGTAAATACTGTGGGTAAAGTATCTAAAAATAGGCACAGCACAGGAAAATTAAACCTTTCACAGGTCTGAAAGCAAAATCAGTTGGTATTTTGAGTAAGGATGTAATTTACTGAAAGGACAAAATTCTGCTAGTTGTTGCTGACTCTCTAATGTTTTTTTCTACATAATTTACTTTTGGTTATTCTTCATGTATGGTTTCAGAGTGAATGAAATGCTTTCTTCAAGTGTTATCTGAGGAAATATTTAGATATAGTGAAGGAAAAGTAGCTAAAAATGTGACTGGCTCTCAGGCAAGTTTGGACAACAGTGTTTTTATTATCACCATGACACAGATTTAGCAATTTTGGTCCCCTGCTAAGGTAGTTTATTGTGGGAATTAGCAGCCCAGGCCTTTTCTAGCATTTAAATATGGTGGTTTTGCTATTACTGAGTATATTTTTCTTATCTCATTTAGTAGAAAGACTTTTAAACGACTGTTCCATCAAGTAGGCAGGAGATTCCAGAAATGGGAAACACAGCAATTTATTCAGTTGTCAGCAGCACTGGAGAAGAAATGAGTAAAAAAGTGCTCAGAGAGACACAGAGGTTGTTTTAAGAAGCTGCATTAGATCAGTCTGAGCACCTGGACCATCAGCTGGGGGAAAACCACTGGGAATGATTTGCCAGAAGCCTGTGTGGTGAAGTGGTGAAGAGCAGGAGTGCTGGGGTTGTTTCAGTGGGGCTATTTTTGGGTTTCACCTGCTGAGATGCAGGAGTCACGTGCACCCTGCTCTCTGTTCTGCTTCATTTAACCCTGGTGAATTTCAACCCGAAACCACAGCGAGGGATGGGAAGGAGGACTTTCAGGAGGGGGTTGTGAAGGGCTTCAGAGTTAAATACAAGAACCCTTTCAGATTTCTTAGAAGCCTGCCCTGCTGTGTGATCTTTGCTAAGAGGAGGAATAAACACAGTGCAGAGCAGCTAAACGAGTTAGTGTGCTAGGTTAGGGCACTGCACTGGGTTCTTTTATGTAACTTTATAATGGCAGCAGGTCAGTGTTGGGCTTGCAAGGCAGGATGTATTAAGTCAATGTAATTGAAGTTGCTAACTTAATTACAGTTTGAATAAGCGAACAGGAAGTCCTGATTTTAACCTTGTTGTACATTTGTACACTTCAGCTCTTACAGAGATTTGTTTTCATTGGTTGGATTAATTCTGTGTTATCGTGAAGATGGGTTCAATTTATATATTTCTGTATAATGAGTTACATAGCTTTTTTTTTAGGTGGAAAGTCAGTGGGCTTTTTGAGTGTATTTTGATGCTTATGTCAATCAGCATTTGAGTAAAATGGAGCTGCAGTTACAAATATTTGTGGTATTTGAAACTGTATTTAATGTAAATTGTCAATAATTCTGGCTATACAGCACAAATGTTTTATAAAGCATGTTTCATTGTTTGGTTTGTCTTTAAAATCCTGCCTTTCCAATAAACCAGAGAATCCAAGTAAATGAGTTGATGAAGTTATGAGAACAGATTTCATCCTTCTGCATACCTGACTTCTGTTTGTGCTTTGGGTTATGATGTGAGAGTCAAACCAACGCAAGAAAGTTTGTTTTTCCTCTTTCAACTGGTTTTTCAAGTGCAAACAGACTAATTGAATGGACTGTTTTAAAAAGAAGAAAGTGTTCTTTGTGCTGCTGGAAGATGAAGCAGAGCTGAAGCATATGGGGTCAAGGCTTGCTAAGCCTGCAGTCCATGCATGGGTGGCTTTTTCCTTTAGCTCCATCACAGCATGTGATGTTTAGAAATGCTCCTTTTTTGAGTAAATGTAAACTAATATTTAGCACAAAAGGTCGGGCAGTGGTTTGAGATTTTTTTTAACCTTAGCATAGGTTAAGGTTATCTTTATTTTCTAAAGCATATCTGGGATTTGAAAACCTGTGGTTTGGGTTTACATAGTTATGGTAAAATATTTCTGTGATGTGGGCAGTGGCATTACAATTTCCATGTCCTTCATGAACAATTCATGATATCAAGTGCATCATAATTCACCTCTAAAATATTGTACAGCTTTACTGAGGGACATTTCTTCTCATCCCACTAAAGAGGAGGAAGAGGTTGAACAGTGGGTCCAGATCCCTTCAGCTTAGATGGTCCTTTGGTCTCTGTCCTGATAACAGAGCCCCTTTCTCCAGCCTAGGAGGGATCAGTGCTTGGATTTATTCCCTGCAGGCCTTTGGACTCAGGGAGCAGCAGGAGTTGGACTCGATCCTATGGGCCTCTTCCAGCTCAGAGTGTTCTATAATTGAATAATTTTTTCTTTATTGTCTTTTGCTAATCCATCTTTATTTAATCTGCTTCTCTTTCCATGCTTTTTGTCAAATGTGGAGGTGAGCTAGGATTGTGTTCCTGCCAATTCATGGGGGAAATTGTCAGGATGGGAGAACACGGTCCAGTATCTGCTGTCTGTACTTGGCACTGCTGGGATTGTGGGGGACTACAGCTTAGGGGGTCAGAGAACATAGAGGGACTTTAAATGCATAAATAATTTCAGTTTTTTCAACTAATGGAGCCCCATCAGTGGCTCTGTCTATCCTGGATTTAAGGCAAGTGCCCAGGAGCAGCTGATGCTGGACACCAAGTGTTAGATAATGCAAAACAGAGCTGGCTGTGGTTTTGCTCTCAACTTGAATCCTCAGTCTGCTGCTAAAAGGCTACAAACAATTCTGTCACCAGTATATAAACAACCCCCTGCATCCTTTTAGGGTATGAAAACGATTCTGTGGAGGATTTGAAAGAAATGACTGCAATATCCTCTCGGAAAAGAGGCAAGCGAAGATACTTCTGGGAGTACAGCGAGCAGCTGACGCCGTCCCAGCAGGAGAGGATGCTGAGGCCATCCGAGTGGGACAGGGACACCCTGCCCAGCAACATGTACCAGAAGAATGGGCTCCACCATGGTAAGCACTCCTCATTCTGGTCACAAATGACTGTCTGCTCCTTGTGACACCTTCAGCAGCCAAACTCCCCTCCTTGCGAGTGCCGAGGAGTTGTGTTTTGGCCGTGGAAAGTCAAGCACTGTAAGTCTGTGACTCTGCAGTGCCCAGGGAAGGCACAGTGAGCACACAGTAGGGACTTTCAGCGTGGTTTCTTCCAGAGGAGTGTGGATGAATTGAGAATTGTGACTTCCAAGGGCTCTCAGTGGAAACCCCGAGTGTTCAAAGCTTTCTCAATGTGATACTGTAAATATTGGATGGTGACTTGACTGATGTTTGCTGCTGGTGGCTGTTCTGTCAGTGCTGCCTGTGTTAGCAGGAGGCTGGGAGGGCTCTGGGGTGCCAAGTTCAGGGGACTGGTATGAGCTGAGGACAAGCACTAAGGCACAACTGTCTCTCTCTGCTCCTCCCTCCTTGTTTTCCCCCGTGAATGCAGCACAGTGAAGCAGTTACTCCTCTGGGAGTAACTATTTCCTTAAGATGCCCTCTTAGAAACTTAAACCAGTTGCTCTAATAACTGATTTATTCCCAGTGAGCAATTACTGCACCACAGACATGATTAACATCACCCAAAGCAAACCACTCTTAGGGGTATTTTTGTTTTCTTGTCACAGGACCTCTTTTAGGCTGTTTCATTTGATTTTGGCTTTGAAGGAGCAATTTAAACCAACTTCCCTGGTTATAAGGTTAATGTTCCCTTAGAGTTGAAAATTACTGCCTTTAACATGGCAATTGGCCTTCTCTTAAATCAGAAGGTGGTGTTGTTGTTGCTGTTACCTGTAGATTTATTCAGGGAAGAAAACATTTTTTCTTTGAATGTCCTTAGTTTTTAAAAGCTTCTTTATCCTGTAGTGAAACATCAGTACCTAAACTCCCTATCACTGCTCTTTCTCATGATGGATCTCCTTGCCCATGGCAAGGGGGAGAAAAAGATGAGTTTAAGGTCCCTTCCAACCCAAACCATTCTGTGATTCCATTATTTTATATTTGTTATCCAACACCAAATAACCAACCGTGCTCTGAGGACTCAAACCCCCCAGACACTTGGCCACTTGACCTTTAAGTCAAGTGCAAAAGCAGGCCTTAAATAGCTTCAAATACATATAATAAAAAGGGTTAACTGGCATTTCTGTGGATCATTTCATCTCAGCATTGCTGAAGGTTGTTTCAGCACCAGGTCTCAGCGCTCTTTCTTAGTACAGGAAATTTGGCAATAAGATTAATTAGGAGTTTAATCCACTGGAGTGTGCAGGAGGATATTTTGGCTGAATATGAGTTAAAAAGTTTACAGCTGCAGCAAAACAAGAGGGTTTGAACTTGTGACATACATTTTTCAGCTGAGTTGTGTGTATGCTCTCTGTCACATCCAGTGGCCTTGCCAGCAGTATTTGCTCTTATCTGATCTGGACAGAATATGAATTGTACAAAGCTCTTTGTGTGGAAATGCTCTTTCTATTGTGAGAGGCCACGGGGATCACCTGATTCCGGCCCATTCTTCTGCAGTGAACAAAGGAACTTAAACTGCACCCAAAAAAATGCCTATTTTAGAGTGTTTTCTCACAGGTTTGTGTATGCATTATGTCACTTCCCTACCCATTTTTCTGTGTATTTGAAACAGGAAAATATGCAGCAAAGAAGTCACGGAGGACTGATGTAGAGGACCTGACTCCCAACCCCAGAAAACTCCTCCAGATTGGTAACGAGCTGAGGAAGCTGAATAAGGTGATCAGTGACCTGACTCCTGTCAGTGAGCTTCCCTTAACTGCCAGACCCAGGTCAAGGAAAGAAAAGAACAAGCTGGCTTCCAGGTATGCATTGGGTGAAGCTGCAGGGATAAGAAAATTTGGATTGCTACAAGTGAGTGATAAAGATCTAAATAATTTTTGTCTAAAGAAATGCTGCTTCATGTGGCAGCTCCTGCAATGGGAATTACCAGTTTATCAAATGGGAATTACCAGTTTATCAAATGGGAATTTCCAGTTTATCAAAAAGCAGAGCAGCTGGCACCTTGGGAGCTGTGGTTTGCCTGTTTCCTAGATAAGGATGTGTTTCCACTGGAATTGGCTTCCTTAGCTGTGGGGCAAACAGCTGGGACAGTGGCTAATTCCACAAGTGCCAAATGTGAGCAGATGCAGGTGGCAGAGTGTTTTCAGTGCAGGTGAGTGAGGATGGATGAGTTTGTGCATCACAGCTCTGGGAGGGTTGGTTGATGAGTTCATGTGGCTCTTACTACTCTGGAATTTCTAGTAGTGCTCTAATTCTTCCCCTCTTCTTGCCATAGGGCTTGTAGACTAAAAAAGAAAGCCCAGTATGAAGCCAATAAAGTTAAACTCTGGGGTCTCAACACGGAATATGGTAAATACAACTCTTCACATCTTAATTTTCCTTTTGTTTGGGCAGTCTGTGTTTTGCACCGTGATGTAACCTGGGTAGTAGGGAAAAGAGTTGGTACAAACCCAGCAATTCTGTTGGTACAAAACCAGCTCATTGAATGAAATGAATGTAACTTGGGTTACCTGCAATGTTGAGCTACTTTGCAGGTGTAAATTATGTAAATGTATGCATGTTCTGCAAATTTTTATGAAAATATTGGTAATATTTGATGTAAACTATTGCATTTATTTTACAGTAAGTGTGATGTGACACCTTTGACACAGATATCAGTGTGTGGATATCTGTGAATCCCTTCCAGGGGAATGTGATGTAAAGCTAATATTTTTTTTTTTCTTTGCAGATAATTTACTCTTTGTCATCAACTCCATCAAACAAGAAATAGTTAATCGGGTGCAGGTACCTAAAGATGACAGAGGAATCAACATGGAGCAAAAGCTGAACATACTTATTAAAGACACTCTTGGTAAGCAGTGAACTTCATGTATTTACCTGGGTATGAAGATATGGAATCATAAATGCCCTGAGGAGCCCCAAAGCTCATCCCATGCCACCAGAGACACCTTCCCCCATCCCAGGCTGCTCCAACCCCCGATGTCCAACCTGGCCTTGGGCACTGCCAGGGATCCAGGGGTAGCCACAGCTTCTCTGGGCATCCTGTGCCAGGGCCTCCCCACCCTCACAGGGAACAATTCCTTCCCAATATCCAATCCAAACCTGCCCTCTGGCAGTGTGAAGCCATTCCCTGTGTCCCGTCCCTCCATCCCTTGTAAAAAGTCTCTCTCCATTTTGTTCTACTCAGGCACTATGAGGCCACAATGAGGTCACTCCAAAGCTTCTCCTCTCCAGGCTGAACAACCCCAATTCTCCCAGCCTTTCCTCCCAGCAGAGCTGCTCCAGCCCTCTGATCATCCTGGTGCCTCCTCTGGGCTTGCAATATTTGATTGCAAACGATTTCTGATCTAAAGGAGCAAATGAACCCTTTCATGATTCCATTTGTGCCAACCAAAGTGTCCCCTGGCTTTGTGTCACCTGTAGTGATGCTTTGTGAAGGCTGAGCCTAGAGCAGAGGCTGGACAGAGCTGAAGAATAAAGCAGGGATTAATTAAAAGGCCTCCATGGACCCACCTTGGGCAGCACCAGAGCCCAGCCAGGGCTGCACCCAAGGTGACCCAAAATGGCCCCAAAATGCACGGCCGCTCCCGGGGGCTCTCCCTGGGATCAGTTCTGCTCCATTTGCACCTTGGAGTTCATTGTCCCATTCCAGCTTTAGCCCAGGCAGCCCCACCCTGCTTGTTTTTCTCTCTCCAGCCCACGCTGTTTGTGCTCTTGGGGCTGAGGTTTGGATCTTTGTCCTTGGTGCCCAGCTGGAGCAGGAATTGTTTTGTCTCCCTGCTCTGTGCAGAGAGCTCACCATCCCTGAATGTGAAGCCCAGACCCACACACTAAAGCAGCACAGAATCTGAAAAATAGAAAAGCTCAAACCTGAGGCATCAGTAGGAACGTGCCATGAGCAGTGACCTGAGAGCAGCTTCTGTTCCCTCCCTTTCAGGACTTCCTGTAGCTGGCCAGACGTCGGAGTTTGTGAACCAGGTGCTGGAGAAGACGGCAGAGGGAGACGCCACGGGCGGCCTGGTGGGGCTCCGGATACCCATGGCCAAGGTTTAGGACAGGGCTGGAGCTGCTCCCGGGGCAGGTTCTGCCTGTGCTGCCCAGTTCCTCCTTGTAAATGGCATTCTGGTCTGCATGTCAGCTTAGCATTCTGTAAACACTCACCTGTAGGTTCCATTGGTTTCAAGTAGCAGTGTAGGAAAACAAATCACGGCGTGGTAGAAAATGCTGCGGAACATTTTTGGACCATAAACCAGATAGTTTCAAAGCTGCTTCAAGCTCAAGGGCAGAAATGAGAGTTCTCTTTCAAATGATCTAGGACCAGAATATATCACTTTTGTTTTAGAAGCAAAAACATGGGTTTGCTAGAGAAAATATTTTAGCATTTGCCAGACATTGTGACAGGTTTATGGTCCAAGTGAAGTAAGAGGAAGCATTTTTTTTGGTGAAGCTGTCAATGTAGGGAGTTTTTTGTTCTTTTTTGAATTTTATTTTTAAATAATTGGATTTTCTTTTCTTGTTCTTAAAAAAACACAGTAAACTTTCTTTGCAACCATTAACTTGTACATAGCACACGCAGCATTAGAGCTAGTGTGCCATATAAGACTTTAATTTTCTGAGCTTAATAGAGTATTTAAATGTCTGTGCAAGCAAGAGAAAAAAAAAGTATATTCTTTGTGCCTTGTATTTTGTGGGGAGAGCTATCAGTATAAGCTGGTAAAGTTTTGTATGAAGAAAACCCTGAGGGGCAAAATCGAGCTGTATAGATGGTGAGATTTTAGGTTTTAATGTATTTGTTCCAGCTCTTAAAAACTTTTGAATGTATATAGGAATATGTTGAAAATGTAGATATATGCCACAGAGTCTATGTATTGTATAAAAGATGGCTCTAGAAAACTCAATTTCGGTACTTTGGCCGGAAGAAAACAAATACTTGCACATTAATGCGATTGTTTATTTTTGTACCAAAGACAAATGCAACTGATATGGCGAACTGCCAGTCTAAGTAAAGTTTTGCACAGCTTATATGATACTGTACTGAATGTAAAAACAAAAGAAAAAAAAGAAAAAAAATTAAAGGTCAGGGTTAGGGATCTTACTGAACTGTGAATTTTTTTGTTTGGGTCCAATTATCTACAGAAGGAGCATTCATACATAACAATATTATTTTGCTGTTCTTGTAGTTCGCTTCCATGGTAGATAAGTTGGTGGCCGTCTTGGAGTCTTTAAATCTTTTTTCTCTGCACTTACTGTAGGAGATTTTAATATATTTGGATTTTAGTAAGCTATTGGTAAAATAGTTTTCGACTTTGAGAATTTAAAAAAAAAAGTATTTAGCTTGTTGTAGTATACTTCCACCAAACAACCAAAATAAAATTATTTTTATTGTAACGTGTATATATGTAAAGAGGAAAAAAAAAGAGCTACAAATATCTAATTCCTTAGTTGCCACTTTTCCAGTTGATGTATTATTATGCATGTGATGTTTCCAAGGATCAACACAGGCTTCAAACAAAACAAAAAAAAAAATTTATAGACTTTTATATTTTTGTACAGGTATTTCGAAACTAGCTTCTTCAGACTTATATGTGACTTATTCTTGTTAATTCAGTAGTTTCTATGATTGAAAAATATTAACACAAAGTTCTTATTTGCTCTTCTGCTAATAAGAGTTGGCTTTGTAGTCAGTGTTAACGTACAGATTAAAAGCTTTAGCCTTTGATGAGAAAGTCCTTTATCTCAAGGCAAGATCATTCTCTGGTTTCATGGACCCCCCCTCCTTTTCCTCCCTGTTCTTTCTCTCCCTATTTAAAGATGACAAAACACTGTTTACTGAAAATAGAAATACCAAATATTTTCAAATGTAGCTGCTGAAAAAAAAATGCAAAAGTCCATGAAGGCTTTCTCCCCACTCCCTTTGGGGAATTTCTCCACTTCGTTTCTAGTTTGTCTGAGTTTGTTTGTACTGTGATTCCTTTTTGTTTATAAGTAGATTATTTTTATATCCAAGCTTGTAGTATAAGAGAAAAAAGCCTGAATCGGTAACAGTGCAGGAAGAGTGGCCGGTGAAAGTGGTGGCCCTGCCACACTCACAGCTTCCTTTGTACCTAAATATTTTGGAAGACTCAAAAGGGAGGAGGAGGCCAAAATACCACTACTGAGCTGTACAGAAAGTCTTTCCTACAAGAGACTGAACAAATACCCAGGGCAATTTAGGCAAAACTTTGTAAATCCACTTAAGGCTTGCAAAATCTGAGTGGAATGTGGGTGTTTTCCTTTGAGGCGTTTGTGGTGTTGTTGTTGTTGTTCAGGTGAGGTGAGAGTTGGCTGCTGCTTTCCACGGTGGGTCTGGTGTGTTCCTCTTGTTCTTGTGGAGCTGCCCAGGGCCCCGAAAACCCCGACAGAGAATGTGTCCTGTGAGGTGCAGGCTGTGCCTGAGCAGGGCTGGCACACAGAGCTTGTCCCTGGGCTCCTGCCAAACCCTGCAGGCCAGGCAGCATCTGAACATGGAGAGAGAGCAGTTTGAAATCAGGTGAAAACTTCTGGGACAAATTCAACTGACAAGGTATTTAAAAGCCCCCCCTTTTTTACTGCCTGGGAATCTTGGGCAACACACAACTTTATAGCTTTTTATTTTTGTCTGAAAACCAGACTATGATTTTGGTCTCGCATTTCAAAGTAGACTTTGAATCTTTAGTGAGTTCCATACCCTTGCATTTCAGTGTTTCCTATGTATTATTTTAAGTTAAAGCTTTGAAATAGTTGAGCTTTTTAATGTTGACACTTTATTTTGTAACTATTTATATGTATGTATATCTTAGAGAAGCACTTTGTTTAAAAAAAAAAAAAGAGGAAAAATTAAAAAAAAAAAAGAAACTGCGTTTTATATGATTCCTGCCACTTGCTGCTAACTCTGGGCTGGTCAGAATGCTGCAGCGATACTTGAGATAAATAAAACCTGGCAGTAAAATGTAGAGTAAAGATAAGACCTTTTGCTGGTTTAACTTTATCATAAAGGTGACATAGGCAAGCTGTGCAGCTTTACATTTTAACCAGGGGACTCTGTGGCATTTAAACCGTCTAGAAATGGTTGTACTTTAATGCCAGTAACAATCTGCTTCCTCTAGTGTCATTAAGATATATACATTTAGTGTATACTTATCACAAACAAAAATCTTATAAGGGTATAAAAACCAACAAATGTACATGTTCTGTTTTTTGGCAATTGTGGCATGCGTTTTGGGGTGATCTTTAGAGAAGACCATTTTCTAAAGATTTTCAGTGTTCATACATAGTATGTGGATCTTAACGAAGTCCTGGGTTTTTTTTGTTTGTTTTTGAGTGTAGGCATTGTGAATATTCACTTTTAATCCTATATCCAAAAACAATGATCTATTTTTTGATTTAATACAACCAGAAAGCTCTTCCTTTTTCTGATACACTGGATTCTCTAGGATTTGTTTCCATATTAAAAGCATGCTGTCATAACTGCTCTTGTCGAGATCTCGTCAGTCTGAACGTAGGTGCCACACTTGGAATCGATGGGCTGCTTGTTCTGCTGTACCATGTATGACCCTCGTCCTTCCCCTCCCTTCATGACAGATGATGATGTGGCTTTATATTGTGCCTTACTTGTACATCTAGAACTAAGTGTTTTTCATTCCCTCTGAACTCGTCAAAGCTTCTGAGGTGGAATCAGAGCTGATTTGAGCGTGCTGGAGCGAGTGCAGACAGGGCTGATTGCAGTTTCTCTCAGTAGTCCTTTTGTATTTCTGTGGGAGACCAGTTTTTGAATGGCCTTGCAAAACGTGGGGGTGCTCCTGAAGGGTGTTTTTAAACCCGAAACCCCTTTTGCTAAAGCTTCCTTTTATGGTTTGTTGAACACATTTACTGATACTTGGTGAGTACTTTTTGTTTTTTGGGATGAGAGAGACTTGCTCTACTAAAGCTATGTTTACGTGTGGATGGGCTGGATTTTCTTATCATACCAGTTGAAATCATTGTGATTTAATAAAGTTGTATTGCTGTAAAGCTGATGTGAGAGTCAGGCTCAGCTGTGTTCCGTTCCTAATTTATAGATTGACTTTTTTTCCATACTAAGAGGGCCAGGGAAAAGTTGGGGTTTTTTAAAAAAAAAGCAAACAAACAAAAAACCAACCTAAAATGGATGAAAGGTCTTTTAACTAACCTAAAAGCAAACAGACACTTTGGAAATGTAGAGGTGTCACTTTAAAATTTATTTTTAAAATACACCCCCCAATATTTATCTAATATTTGCCTTCATTAATGAAACAGCTTATTCACAGCTATAATGACTGGATGTGCTTTTCCATAAATCATTTAAACATAAACATAGCTTTTTTTTTTTTTTTTTAAGAAGCTCTAAAAGGTTTTATCAGGAGAATTTCCAAGGGTTGTATCCAAGCTGCCTCCAGCAGAAATAGCAAATGCAGTTCTGTTCCTCAAACGTGCTTGCTCGTCTTCCTGAAATTCTGCTGAGGCACAACCCAGTTCTGGACCGTGAATGTCAGGATCTGTATTTGGCCTTGAGACCCGAGTTTCAAGAGTGCATCTCAGCATGATTTGATTTTCTTTTGAAGTTGGAGGCTTCAGTTGGAATCACCTAGTGGAGTGTGCTGCTAGATGTGGTCTTGGCTTGTTGACACAGCCTTGCACACAGCTGAGGTTTATTTTGTTTACCCCAGGGATCGTGTGAAGTACATTTCAAACAGTTGCTGCCTCAGTGACTGATCCTTCTTGTAACTGTATTAAGGGCATTAGTCTGTTGAGAAAACACCACTCTTGAATATCTCCCAATGTAAATTGGGATTCTTCAATGTCATTAATCAAAGATGGCACTTTCAGGCTGTATCTTCTTTGCAGCAAACAAAAATCTGTCTTTCTACAACTTGCATTTCACAATATGCCGTGTTTTCCCTCCAGTGCTTCGAGAAGGTGTCTTTGCACTCTGAATATAATCCTCAGCCTCTTAGACATCCATGAACTTCCATGGGAGCAAATACTGACTCTGAATTTATTGTCTTGCTAACAATCTGTGGAGCTAAAAGTGGAATCAGAGCTCTTTTAAGCCACACTTGCATTTTTTTGTTTCCCCCATAAAAAAAATCAAATTTCCAAACTTTTTAGATAACATCATTGTTCAGAGTTTTTCTGGAGTTTAAAGTAATCTTTAGTTGGGTATATTTAAAGTCAAATTTGCGTGACTTAACTAGCTTCTGTAAGGAAAACCTCTGGATTGGCTTTTCTGGTGTTGGAAAAAGCACATCCCACCCTATCAAAATCTTCTGATTAGAAAACAGAACCTAGTAAGAAAACTTAATTTTAATCTCTCTTACAATGATGGATATTCATACATTCTGATTGGAATAATCTATTTTCCCGGAGTATTATATATGCAAGGAAAACTTCTTGCTCAGTATTTGTGGTTGGGTGAATTCTTAAGGCTGATGGCACATGCAGATGCAAAAAAAAAAAAAAAAAGGCATTTTAAACAAAACATGGCATCCTGTTCTGCCTATGCTTGGGGTCATGATTGTAATGCTGTCCTTGATATTCTATAATCAACTTCCAACTGGAGCTCAGAAAAACTTACTGAAAGTCTTGTCTCTGTTAGAAAATAAATTTACCTTGTTCAAAGCATGATCTGTTAAGAGTTGCAATGTTAAATGTTGGTTAATATTTGTGCAGTTTTATTTTTTTGAAAAGAGGCACAATTAAACTATTGACTTTGTTTACTCTGTCACCCTTGATCCCTAGCACTTCTATTCAGATACAAATTCATCAATGTATGCAACATCCTTTGTAATTTAAAATAAAAATTGTGGAGGAAATACTGTCTCGAGTCATTGTGTGTGTGGAATGATAGTGTTCAAGAAAGCATCTGCTGCCTTGAGCTAAGTCCCTGGCCTCCTGGTATTTCCAGGAGCTTTCCTTTGGAAGGGATGACAGCTAGGTAAGAAAATATCTGGTTTTTCCTTCCTCGTACTCAGAGCTGCCTCGCAGCACTGCTGGGTTGGTGTGGGACCATCTGGAGAACCTGGGGTAGTGCCTGGAGAAACTGCTCCCTGCAGCTCCTGTGGAAATGTGGGAATGGGCCGAGGGCAGAAACTGCTCCCTGCAGCTCCTGTGGAAATGTGGGAATGGGCTGAGGGCAGAAACTGCTCCCTGCAGCTCCTGTGGAAATGTGGGAATGGGCTGAGGGCAGAAACTGCTCCCTGCAGCTCCTGTGGAAATGTGGGAATGGGCTGAGGGCAGAAACTGCTCCCTGCAGCTCCTGTGGAAATGTGGGAATGGGCTGAGGGCAGAAACTGCTCCCTGCAGCTCCTGTGGAAATGTGGGAATGGGCTGAGGGCAGAAACTGCTCCCTGCAGCTCCTGTGGAAATGTGGGAATGGGCTGAGGGCAGAAACTGCTCCCTGCAGCTCCTGTGGAAATGTGGGAATGGGCTGAGGGCAGAAACTGCTCCCTGCAGCTCCTGTGGAAATGTGGGAATGGGCTGAGGGCAGAAACTGCTCCCTGCAGCTCCTGTGGAAATGTGGGAATGGGCTGAGGGCAGAAACTGCTCCCTGCAGCTCCTGTGGAAATGTGGGAATGGGCTGAGGGCAGAAACTGCTCCCTGCAGCTCCTGTGGAAATGTGGGAATGGGCTGAGGGCAGAAACTGCTCCCTGCAGCTCCTGTGGAAATGTGGGAATGGGCTGAGGGCAGAAACTGCTCCCTGCAGCTCCTGTGGAAATGTGGGAATGGGCTGAGGGCAGAAACTGCTCCCTGCAGCTCCTGTGGAAATGTGGGAATGGGCTGAGGGCAGAAACTGCTCCCTGCAGCTCCTGTGGAAATGTGGGAATGGGCTGAGGGCAGAAACTGCTCCCTGCAGCTCCTGTGGGAATGGGCTGAGGGCAGCAGGGAGGACACAGCACCAGGGGAGAGTTTGTGGGAAAGGCAAAGGGCATTGCCCTGCTTCTCATTTTGGGGGTGCAGAAGCGCCCTCGTCTTTCCCCACCCTGCTCCTGACCAGTGTCAGCCTGGCCTGTCCAGGAACCCAGGGAGGCTCTTGGAAGTAAACCTGGAACTTCTCCAGGGGAATCTTCTGGCTCAGCTCAAGTCCCAGAGAGAGGGGACAGCCGGAGGGTCGGGCTTTAATCCAAGGAACAGGGACAGTAGGAGAGGGAACGGCCTCAGGCTGGGCCAGGGCAGGCTCAGAGGGGACATCAGCAGGAATTTCTCCATGGAAAGGGTGCTCTGGCACTGGAACTGCCCAGGGAGGTTTGGAGTGTTCCAGGAAGGGCTGGAGGTGGCACTCAGTGCTCTGGGCTGGGGACAAGGTGGGGATGGGGCACAGCTTGGGCTCGATGGCTTTGGGAGGTGTTTTTTAACCTCGGTGATCCCGGAATTCTGTCGTTCATCCCCACGGAGCGGCACATTCCCTGCCATCGGCCCCGCCCGGCCCCGCCACGTCCCCTCAGGCCCGCGCGTCCCNCCTGCCCGGCCAAGATGGCGGCGGCGGCCGCCGCGGTGCCGCTGCGGGTCTGTCACCAGGAGATCGTCAAGTTCGACCTGGAGATCAAGGCGGCCGTGCAGGTACCGCCGCCAGCCCCGGGACACCCCGGCACGGCCGCGGGGCGAGCCGGGCCCGCGCTGACCGCGCCGTTGTGTTCCAGGACATCCGGGACTGCCCGGGGCCGCTCAGCGCCCTCACGGAGCTCAATGCCGCCGTGAAGGAGAAGTTCCGACACCTCCGCGGCCGCATCCAGGTGAGGGGCCCGGCCGGGGCTGCTGAGGGCACCGAGCTGTGCTCCGGGCCCACCCGCTGGGGTTTAGGGCTGCGGGATCCCGGCTGTGGGATCCTGCCGGGGTTTAGGGGGTGTTCTGCGCGTCTTGGGGGATCCCGGCCTTGGGTTTGGTGAGATTTGGGGAGCCGCAGGCCTGGATTGAGCGTTTATCAAATAAATCCGCTCCGAATCCACTCCCCGGCCGGGGCTGGGCTGTGCGAGTTGCGGGTGGTTGGTGAGGTTCTGGTGTTTGTGCTCTCCGCCGAAGGAGCTGGAGCAGATGGCGAAGGAGCAGGACAAGGAGTCGGAGAAACAAGCCTTGCTGCGGGAGGTGGAGAACCACAAGAAGCAAATGCTCAGGTGGGTCTGGCAGCTGGGGCTGTTCCCAAGCCCGCTGGAAGCAGAGGTTGGCTGACTTTGGTGCAGCCTCTCTCAGTCTGGCTTAGAAGCACAGACACCCACACGTGTTTTGTCCCGGACCAAGAGGTCAGGGACAGAAAGGGTACAGCTCCCTTCTCCTGTCCTGACTTCCTAACTCTGGTCTGTCCCTTTGAGCACTTGAGATCAAAGCATGTGGCTTAGGAGTGGGTTGTTTGACAGCTGGCACAGTTTTCTTCTTCCCTTGGTTCTTAAATGCTACACTGAGGAGTGGGAATGTCAGGATAGAATGTTGTTGTGTGTAGGAATACAGAGAAAGGGAGGGGCTGAGGGAGCTGGGAAGGGGCTCAGCCTGCAGAAAAGGAGGCTCAGGGGAGAACTTCTGGCTCTGCACAACTCCCTGCCAGGAGGGAACAGCCAGGGGGGCATTCAGGATGAGAGGAAACAGCCTCACGTTGTGCCAGGGCAGGCTCAGGGTGGACATCAGCAGGAATTTCTCCATGGAAAGGGTGCTCAGGCCTTGGAACTGCCCAGGGAGGTTTGGAGAGCCCATCCCTGGAGTGTCCCAGGAGGGGCTGGAGGTGGCACTCGGTGCTTTGGGCTGGGGACAAGGTGGGGATGGGGCACAGCTTGGACTTGATGATCTTGGAAGTATTTTCCAGCCCAAGTATTTCTTGGATTCTGAGGGTCCTTGCATGTATCAGGGGTGCCCTGTTACAGTGGTGGTTGCTTTGTGAAAATTGTCTGTGCTTGCAAGGTGTTCCTATCACGTTACAACACTCTGCTCTTGTGATTTCAGCAACCAGGCAGCCTGGAGAAAGGCAAATCTGGCCTGCAAGATTGCTATTGACAACTCTGAGAAAGATCAGCTGCTGCAGGGAAGAGACATCTTAAGACAGAGGTATTGGACTGTCCCACTATCCTGTGGGATTTGAGCAACCTCTCCTATATTCACTCATTTTAAGTGGAAGTGACATCATATTTTACATTACTTAATTCTGTCGAGTGTAGCTTTTCTTTTATAAGTGCATTTTCCTTTTGTGGAGATTTGGACTTCTAAGGATTGTGATGAATTCAGGTTTTATTGGCATGGCTAAGCAGAAAAAGGGATAAATTAACCTTCATAGCTTTACATATTGTCTTTTACATTAATTCCAGATAGGTTCTAAACAAGAACTGGGTCATTATCCAAGCTGTTTTCACATCCAGAACTGGATGTGAGTGTGTGCAGGCTGTGTATTGAAAGCAACAGCTGGGATACTCAGGATGATAAAATGGGTTTGTGTTGGTGCTCCCATAGCAGCTCATGGAGTTACACAGTCCTGGGTGAACAAGTGGTGAAGTACAGGGCCCTGTGAGATTCTGGACTGTTGTTTGGGCTCAGGACTTTCTTATTTCGTGATTATTTTTTATTGTTTAGTGAAAATAGTCTGAATTTCTCACGCAGTGAAAACCGGTTGGGTCTTCTGTACACTGCAGAGATGTTTAGTGCCAAGTATTGCTCTTATCTCCCTATCAGCAGCATTTTCCCAGAGCATGTAAAAAAATAATTTTGCCTCTTCCTGCTTTGCTTTTTTCTCTTTTCAGGAAGACCACAAAGGAAAGTCTGGCAGAGAGTGCAAGCAACATCACAGAGAGTCTGATGGGCATCAGCAGGATGATGTCCCAGCAGGTGCAGCAGAGTGAGGAGACTGTGCAGACCTTAGGTACAGCTGGAATTTGGGCATGGAGAGGGTGATGGAAGCACCTTTGCTCAGCTCTGTCAGCCTGGGGAGAGGAGCAGAGTAGGGGAATGTGCTACAATGGTGATTAAAGGACTGGCCAGCAGAACTCCTCTAACAGCTGGGCATAAACAGGAAATATCAGTGTACTTTGTGTGGACTTTCTGTTTCACGATCCTGAGAAGGAACAGGGGTCAGGATGAGGTTCAGTTTCTTGTAAAAGCAAACTGAGCTCACACAGTGCCCAGAGTGTGTTTGGTGTTGCTCTGTGCCACTGTCCTGGCATGGGTTTGGGGACAGCAGAGGAAACAAAAGCATGGGTCCCAGTCCCTGCAGAGAGGAAGGAGTGTCTGGAGGGCTGCTTCCAGCCAGGCTCCAGCTGGGATGGCTGAGACACTGAGATCAAGTGCCTTGAACCCGGGGTCACTTGCTCTGTCAGCAGTGCATCAGGGACTGTGAAACCAAGATTTCACCCAGTTCCTTGGCTTTGACTCCTAAAACAATAAATCAAGTGACCTGTCAGAACTGGTGATTCATGGAGCATCCAGAAGTTGCTGCCTGGGCCTCTTCCTAGCTGTGCTTTTGGGCAGGAGGGAACTTTAAAGACAAGGATAAATAACACAAGTTTGCCCTCCTTGCTTTCTGCCCCATCTGAGGGTGGCAGCTGGGCACAGTTTGTTGCTGCAGGAGTAGCATGTTCCTTCTCCCATTAAAAGGACACTATGGCAGGCACTTTTTCACCCTGTTTCTGAATGAACAGCACTTGGACTTCATCAAGGGAAAAACTACCAAAGGTCGTTTACAAAACCCAGCTGCAAATTCTGAGTTTGTAGTGGGAATTCCTGTTTCCTGAGCATTCCCTAGGATGCAGTGAATGTTTGAGGCTGTGGAGCAGGGAAGCTCTGCTTTGTCATTAACTCTGAGAAATAAGTATTCTGTTTTCACTTGGATCAAAATCCCTTTTGAAATGAGATAGGACGAGACAAAGTGTTTTGCAAAATATTGCAGACCTATTTCTGCTCTGTTTTTGTGAAGCAGACAATGCTGGATTTGACCTTTCTGTGAGCAACCAGGGCAGTGTAGGGTAATCCACTGTCCTTCAGGCTGTGCTTTCTGTAAAGCAGAAAAAAGGGCATTCCAGGGCTTTTGCGTTTGTTTAGCAATTTGAAAGGAACAAGGCTGAGATGTTTGGGGCATGTGTTTGTTTTCTCACACACTTCTAGTTGACCCTTCTCATTTTTATTAGGCAAAAAAAGTGCTGTGTGTGTCAAAAATTACTGTTAAAAACTGTTAGAGCTGAATAATTCTGTGAGCTCACACTGATTTACTGCTGGGGCTTGGGGAACACTTTCAGTGGTGCAATTAATGTATTCAAATATTGCCCTGTCCTGCTGCTGCTGGTGATTCTCTCTCTAGCACTCTTCCTATTTCACTCTGCTTCCAGCAGTGCTGACTTAAAAACCTGAACTAGATTTGACCTGCTAACCCAAAAATTCAAAATTCAGGAACTTTAGTAGGATCTTTAAGCTTTTCAGTGCCCTTATTTCACTTTGCACCCCTGAGCTGTGAGAACTCTCTGTGTCAGTCTCCCCCACAAGTCAGCCTGCCCCAGAAGGATCCCTCAGGCACTGTCTGTGTTACCAAATATCTCATCCTTACACACTTAGCTGGGTATTTTTAAAGCACAACCTGCTGATTTAAATTTTTTTTTTTGTTCCACTTTAATTTCAGCCAATTCCTCCCGAACCATCCTGGAAGCAAATGAGGAATTCAAGTCCATGTCTGGCACCATCCAGCTGGGGAGGAAGCTGATCACCAAGTACAACCGCCGGGAGCTGACAGACAAGCTGCTCATCTTCCTGGCCCTCGCCCTCTTCCTGGCCACAGTGCTCTACATCCTCAAAAAGAGACTCTTCCCATTTTTGTAAAATTCCAACAACCACTGAACTATTAAAAAAAAACAATCAGAAGGAGATGGTTGATAACGGTGGGGCTTTTAAATGAAATAATCACAGGGTATTGCAATAGCTGGAGGAGCATTAGAGTAGGCAGGAATTTGTGCTGTCCCCACGGAGCTTGGGAGCTGCCTCAGAAGAGATTGCTAGATCGTGCTGTGGAAAGAAGAAATGCCAATTTGCCTGCAGGTTTGGGGAACCTAACACTTGAGAGACTGGGCACTCAAAGGTGCCAGTCTGAACTTTCAGCCTCTCACTGATTTTTGCCTTGAAATGAAGTTTTGTCCTTGGCTGGGACTGGAAGCTGCTCTGACATCTGTGTGTAAGGTGCTGAGAGTAAGAGGAAGGATGGAAGAGAAAAACTCACACATTCCATTAATAAAATATTTATTGTATTCATGTCACCAGAGTTTTGTTTAAATACAGAATCTGATGGCTTGAAAGAGCCTTTCAGTGTAAAAATTCTGCTTTTTGTCTAGCAGCAGTGGTTGCTTATGGATTGTTTTTCTGGGAGCATAACACAGCCTGGCTCCGTCCCTCTGGCCTTGGGAGGGCTCTGAGCAAAGCAAAAATGGGAACTCCATTTGTTGCTGTGAATTCACACAATAGATAAAAGAATTAGATTGGCAATCTGCTAAAATCAAAAACCCTTTTCCTCCTTTTCTTTATATAATTTCACTTCATGCTTTATCTCTGCAAAATGACTGCCAAGGTGTGCATTTGGAAGTTGGAGGGTTTTACTCCTGTGTTGTGGCCCTGGAACAGGCAGACTGGACAGGGTGGATGTGGTTTTCATATTGTTCATTCCTTGTATTTCAGGGCAGTTCTTCCTCCCAGCCTTTCCTGAGACACAGAATTGCACCAAGAACAAAATCAATTGGTGATGTGCACATTGGGGGTTTGAGTAAGAGAAATTACTCAGCTTCAAAAATCTAATCTTTGTAACTAAGTCTACCCCCACAAACTGTCAATTTACAGAGAGACAATTAAAAACAAAGAAATTCGGGAAAAAATAGCAAGGACTACTGGATTTTTTGAGAGAGGGGAAGGGGAGAATTCCAGGATGCAACAGGTTGCTCTGCAGCACTTGGTACTTGAATCATTTCCTTCCACAGGCAGCCAGGAATCACCCAGGCTCCTGATGGGCCACAGACCTGGCAGGACAATCAGTGGGGACAGCGAGATAAATGTTATTTCTCTTTGGGGTGGGAAGGGTGATTTGGTGCAGCAAAATCAGCTCAGGAGCTGCCTCAGCAGCCAGCCTGGAGCAGAGCACAGCTGGTGGTGATTCCCTGGCTCCCTCCTGGCACAGTGGGATGCCCAATCAGCCCTGACAGTGCCCAGCTGGGGCTGGCTGGGTGCTGCTCAGATACCCTCCCTGCAGACTCACTCTGCTCTCTGCCTTGCTCCTGGTCACAGACTCGGCTCCTGCAGTGAAGGTAGGACTTGATTTCTCATTTTTTGAGCAGGAGAAGCATTTTTGAAAAGAGGAAGTGGTTATTCTTGGCTTTTTGTTGTTGTCTGATCCAGGGAATGTGGAAAGTTGTGTCTGTGCAGTTTTTCTGTGTCTGTAGAGGGTTTTATATTTGCACTCAGGATGTTGTGCCTCAGGGTCTTGCTGCTGTGTGCCTGAGGTTGTGTTGTGAAGGGTAAAAACTGGTATTGTGCTGGTTTTCTGAAAGGGAGTAGCATTTTCTTAGATGTCTGCATTACCAAGTGCAGCAGAGCCATCAGGGATGGTGAGGAGGGAATGGCCTCTGCATTTTTGGTCTTGGGCATGGCTTGGAGGCCAAGGGCTGGAGCCTTTTTGAGACCAGGGACTCCAGGAGTAGAAAGTGTTTGGGAAGGAAGGAAGAAACAGGCCTCTGGAGAAGTGTGAGGGCTCATACACAAGTGAAAGCAAACAGGAGTGCTCCTGTTACTCCTGGGCCATTCCCCCCCAAAAGGTACCAGGTCCCCTCCCTACAAATGGAGGGTGGGATTCACTGCTACAAAACAGTTGCAGTAAAAGTATTTTTCCTTTAAGAACAACACTTCTTTAAAACAAGGACTGAAGCTTAAAAAGGGCTGAAATCTTCCTGTGGAGTTGTAGGGCTGAGACACACAGCTGGCAGCAATCAAGAAGCTGTGGGTTAATGAACTCCTGCTCATTAACTGTGTCCTGCAGGCAAGGGGGGCTGCAGCCCCTGAAGGGACTGTGGGTGTTTGGCTGAGCAGCTGGAGCCTCTTAGGGATGAGAACAGGCAGCTCTGATGCCTCAGCAGATTTAGAGGTTTGGAACTTCCAGGTTTGTGGTGAATTTCAGGTCCTGCTGGGGAGTCCAGCCCACTGAGAGCAATTTGTTTTGTCTGAGCACCTGTGGAAAAAGGGGGAAATGCCTGGAAGTTGCCCCTTGGAGCGCCAGGAGCCAGGCAGTGCTGTTGGGTATTTGGCTGCACAGGGGTGGTGGGCTCTGGGTGTAGATCCAGTCCTGGTCTCCATTCCCACGTGGCCATGGTGGGAAGCAGCAGGTGCCATTACATCCCTGAAATCTCCAGCATGAGAGTCACTTTCAGAGCATTCAGTTAGGTCTGTGTTTCCTTGGGAAATTGCCTTTTAATGGTTGCAATAAACATGGACCTGAGGAGCATTGGAAATTTAACATATGCTGTAAATGTGCTGAGAGAGACTGACTTGATTTGACTCATAATTATTTTATTATTGATTGTGGTGTTATCAAATACAGAAATATTGCAGGATAACTCTGGGGAAACAAATGAAGAGGATAATACTATTTATCCCCTCCAAGAATCAAGGGGAAATGAAGTTTGTATTTGAAGTTGTGCTTTTGAAATGCTTTCCACATAACTGACTTTACCAAAATGGAAAGGTGAATTCATAGCTTGGAGGTTTCTAAAAATGTCTCTGCCAAATGTGTGTGGCTGCTATCACATGCCAAGTGGCCCAGAGCAAGCCAGGCAAGTCAGGCTGGAATCTTTGGGGGCTGAGAATATCCAGGGGACATGTGCATGCTTGTCTGCAAATATGTGGGGCTCTCCTTCGGAAAAAGGGGAGGATGGAAATCAGCTTTAACATTGCTTTGCCACCCTGTTTGTAATGGTTTGTAATCAGCTTTAACATTGCTTTGCCACCCTGTTTGTAGTGGTGTGATTCTCACAGAAGAGACTCTGAAGCAGATGTTTTCCCCAGATGTGGTGTCTTGGTGATTGCTCATTGCTGCAAAGCCCTTTTTGTCACTGAGTGAATGCTTGTTGAGTTTCCTTCCCATAAAGGTGAGAATTGTTCTCCAAACAGGCTGCAGGTGCTTTGTACCACAACCAAATGCCACATCCAGGCTCTCAAATCATCCTGCTGCCATCAAAAGCTGATTGTGGACTTGTTCAGGCTGAGGCTGTTGAATAAACACAACTTTATTATTATCTGCTAGCTTATATAAAATGGTACAAACTCTGTGCCACAGGGGAATGACAGCTCCACTGAGCTGAGGTTTGGTTTTCTCTCAGAACACATGATGAAGACTCTGTGCCAGTTTCTTTGGTGATGGATTGAGAGAGGTGGTGGCTCACTGTACCTGTGCCTTGAAGTTTTAATCCTCTCCCACATAAAGAAAGCTGCAGTCTGAGGGAGGAACTCGGATCTTTATTAACTTAGTTGGGTTTAGACCCTGGCCCTTTATGTGTTCACTGAGATTTCCACTCAGGTTAGCACCTCCAAGTGTTGCCTTGAGCACTGAATGCTGAGTGGATCATGAGGCTCCTGCAGCCTTGCAAAGCCACTAAAAATAATGGGGCTGGAGTTGGCCGGCCCGGCTGGTGCTGATGACTGGGCCGTTTGGGCTTGATGATCTGTGTGGGTCCCTTCCAGCTCTGAATATTCTGTGTCTCCGAGTTGAGAAGCAAATCTGGTGAAGGTCACCAGACGCTGCCCCAACACCCGTCCAGCCCTGCCTGGGCTCTGCCCTGCTGCTCCTGCTGCGGTGCCCGGGGCTGGCAGTGACCTGGCCGGGGACAGTGACCCCTGCTCCCGTGAGTGCACAGCCTGCTGTGACACCTTGCCGTGCCTCACACCGCTTCCACTTGCCCTTCCCTTTATTTTTAACCTGCAGGGCGAGGCTGACCAGATGCTATCGCTGCCGACCTCTGTCCCCTGCTGCCACACCAGAGCCGGCTCCCGCATCCCGCTTATCGGGCGGGGCCGGGGCTGTGCCGGGGAGGCTCTGCCCCGCTCTGGGTGTCGGGGGCGGCATGAAAGGAAAATGCCACTCGGCTGCTCCGAGCCTGGCCCGCCGATAACGCCGCGTGTGTCCCTCGGGGCCGCGATAAGCGCGCAAAGGGCAGGCGGGGAGAGCGGCTCGGCGGGCATCAGCGCACACCAGCCCCTGGAGATAGAGCCGCGTATATATAGAACCACATGAAAGCTTTTCGCTTTCTTCTTTTCAACAGCGGCAGGGCCGAGTGTCACATCCAGGGACGCTTTGGGAGCTGACCCCGCCCGGGTCCGGGCTCGCTGTCCCCGCGGGCTCCTCAGTTCGCGTCCCCAGGGGATGGAGCTGCGAGCCCGAGCCCATCGCGCTGCGGAGCGATGCTCTGCCCTCCTGATAACGCCTCAAGGAGCGGCCAGGGCGGCTCGCTGTCCCTTTATCTTCAAAATGGACAGCGGGACTAAACTTTCCTGTTCGGGTTATTGGCTTTCCGTAGGTGTCACCCAAGCACGGAGCGGTTTTTGCCGCTGCTGATGGGAGATAACTCTGTCAGAGGCAGCTGGGTGCTGACATTATGGCCAGCCCGCCTGAAAGGCAGATAAGATTTTTCTATATTGAGTAAGGCTATTGATCCGGTCGGCCTCCTGTCCTGTGTCTGATGATAACTTAATGTTTCCAAGAGAAACAAGGCTCCCCTGGCTCGGTATATTCACAGAAATACAGTGTGTGTGTGTATATATATATATAAAAATAACTCACTGTTTCAAATATAAGCAAACCTTCCCCTGATCTATATGTTGATATACATATAACACATAGGAATCTATCTAGAAATATGTCTATCTAGAAATATGTCTATCTAGAAATATGTCTATCTAGAAATATGTCTATCTAGAAATATGTCTATCTAGAAATATGTCTATCTAGAAATATGTCTATCTAGAAATATGTCTATCTAGAAATATGTCTATCTAGAAATATGTCTATCTAGAAATATATGCAGTGTTTGGATTAAATAATGAAGGATTCCTTTCTCAGTCGTGTTCTTAAAAGATGCTGCTTTTGCTTTGGATATTCTTAACAGCATTTGTTTAAATGACAGAGATGATGCTTGGAAGTAGCTACAGCAAAAATTAAAGTATTAATGTCAGTGACTCCTGGCTTTCACTGACTGGCTTGTGCCAGTAACCTGCTCATTCAAAGCAAACCAATAAGAAATATTTAAGAGAAAAAGAACACCCAAACAACCATTCTTTTTATCTGTAGATTTGTTTAAAATAATTTTGTCTTTGGTAATTGCAGCCTTTGGCCCAAACTTTGTTCCTGATCTTTCACAGACTGCATGGTAAATAACTTTGTAAGCAATAATTAAGGTAATGCTCATGCTGAGAGACAGCAAGTGGGAAATTACCTTCTCATTACTGAAAGCTAATTAATTTTTGTGAAGATGTGGGTTTATATTTAGGTTTTGCAGATCTCAACAAGAGCTTCCTGCTCTTATCACCTTGTCAAAAAAATGTGTCTGTCAGAGGATCCCAGAAAAGATAGTGAGGAAATGCCAGTGGAGAAAGCCTCACTCCAGCAACAACAAACAGTAAATATAGAAGGAGAAAAACCTTTTATGTTCAGTACTTAGCTGCAGATGAAAACTCTGCTTCTGCCCCTGCAAGAGGGGAATGGCAGCAGAGCTATTTTGGTGGATTAAAGCCAAAAGATAGCAGCAGCTCTTTGTGCCCTCCGGGGGCACTGGATTCAGTGGATTGCAGCAATAAGCACCCGCGTGTTGTTAATTCGAATATCTTGGTGGATTGTAGCAATAAGCACCCGCGTGTTGTTAATTCGAATATCTTGGTGGATTTGAGCAATAAGCACCCGCGTGTTGTTAATTCGAGTATCTTGGTGGATTGCAGCAATAAGCACCCGCGTGTTGTTAATTCGAATATGTCGGCCTCGTTCCTGGGAGTTCCTCGTCCCTGACCCCACGGGAGAAGTTCCTGGGGCGAGCAGAGCCCGGGGTCCCTCGGAACGTGTCCATCAGCCCCAGGCACTGCTGGTGACAAATGACATTTTCTGTGCCTTTGTACTGCGGGGCACAAGATGTGACGTTTACATCCAAGATCAATTATTTTTAACTGAAGAATGATAGCCCTGCGTCTGAATTATCTCAGGGCTTAATTCACATCAGTTAAAGCTTTTCAAAGGCTTATTAAAATTCCTTAAGTGTGTCCAGCTTATCAGCAGTTGAGTGTCGATGGCATTGTACAAATGCTGCTATTGGAAATAACTGTTAAGTATTGTTTGGCCATATTATTCTCATATATATATATTGTGCCTGGGACTATTAATACTACTTAGTACTTACATGATTCCTTTCATCTGGTGATCCCAGGGAAGCAAGGACTGCTCTCCCCCTTCTAAAAACAGAGGAAAACTGTCAGGTCCAGCAGCTGTGCCTCAGGCTTGGCTTTAACTTCTTCCAGTGGATCCTGTCAGATCTGAACAGGACTCGGTTGATTTGTGCTGCTGCACCTTGTCTGGTGTGGGCAAACACAGGGCAGCAGGGCTGCCCCTCTGCCAGGGCACCTGTGGTGCTGGAAAATGAATGGATCAGTGTGAAAATCAACCTAAACAGGCAGCAGGAAGGAGAGGTGGTCCTGAGCAGAAACTGGAGCAGCAGCCCCTGTTGTGGGGTGAAGGAAAGGTTGAGAGGGGGTGGAAAGGTTTTTGGAGGGGAGGAGGATTTGTCACTCGGAGTGTCCCTGTCCTGGCAGCAATTCTGAGCACAGAGCTGGATTCCCCCTGGTGCTGAGAGAGCAGGAGAGGGGCAGGGACAGGCTATGAAGGGCTCTGGGTGCCACTTGCTCCGTGTTCCTGTGCCAATCCCTGGCAGTGGTGAGGGAGGAAAAATCCTGGTGTAAATATAATAAATGTCATGATTCCTTTCCTGGCATCTGACAGAGCTGTGGGAAGTTGGGATGGGGTCGTGATGTGCATGAATATCCACTCAGAAACCCTTGGGATTAGTTTGCAAGTGTGTTTTCTTTTTTTTCCTTCTTTTTTATTTTTTTTTCTTTCCCCCCCCTGCAGTTTAACTCATTTCAGGCAGAGATGGAAGTTTAGATTTTTATTCTCATCTGCATTTACTCCAGACTGAGGTTCTTCTGTCTGGAGGAGCATTTTGAGGAGCTGATCATTTATTGCAGGAACCACTAGGTAGCACTGTGAAATAAAGTTCTGCACCACGTTCTGCTTCCCTGAACAAAGACCTGCCAATTCCAGCTTGGCTGGGCTCAAAATGGAATTAAGGCAGCAAGGGTGGCTGTAGAACTTTCTCCAGTCTTGGGCTCACAGTCAGCTGTGGGAGAAATGAAGCTGTCAGGGGAGGTTTAGGCTGGATTTTAGGATGAGGTTTACTCACAGTGCCTGGCCACCCTCTGGGGAAGAACCTTTTCCTAAAATCCAGCCTAACCCTCCCCTGACACAGCTCCAGACATTCCCTTGGGTCCTGTCACTGCTCACCACAGAGGAAATACAAGGCACTGATCTTATATTGATTTAATATGTTAAATGATTATTTTTCCAAAGGAACAGAGTCAGGTAAAAATTTGATTTTGATCATTAACTTCTTTTCATTGAAACTACTTCAGTCTTTGGTTTATTAATCCCCCAAAATTACTCAAATAAGGTAACTTGTCAGGTTTATTTTGTAACTTTTGGGCTTCAACAAGCCAGCAGGTTATCCTTCTGCATTTTAGCTTGGCTCTCAGAGTGCAGCCCCCAAGCTGCAGGGCAGTCTCTGCCCATTTCTATTTCAATTCCCAGCAGCCAACTGCAACGTGTGTTCCTGCAGCAGCCCCATATCGCTGCTTTTTAAAATTAGCCCTGGCTTTGGCTGCTGCAGGGAGAGGAGACATGATAAAGGGATTGAGCATCACGCTCTGCCAGAGCTGCTGGGCTTAAATCATCCAGTTACAGGAAGCCTGAGCTGGATCTGCCTGCTCCCTGGCTCCAGGGGTCACGGGGGGTGTGTTGGTCACTGTCAAATGCTTTGGGGAACTTCAGTGCTGCCTGAGGAGCTGGAAACTCAGAGGAGGGGATTCTTTTAATGTGTCTGCTGTGGCTGTAGCTGATGCAAGGGGTTTTCTATCTGCAAAATCAAGGAGTTGGACGAGATGGTCTTTGTAGGTCCCTTCCAACAGAGCTATCCCATTCTAAAATTATTCTAGAAGGACATGGAATTGTTGGAGCAAGTCCAGAGGAGGCCACGAGGTTGATAAGGGGACTGGAGCACCTTCCCTTTGGGGACAGGCTGGGAGAGCTGGGAGTGTTCAGCCTGGAGAAGGGAAGGGTGTGTGGAGACCCCACAGCACCTTCCAGGATCTGAGAGGGAGAGGGAAAGGAGCTCTGGGTCAGGAGCTGCAGTGCCAGGACAAGGAGGAATGGGTTCAAATTGCAAGAGGGGAGATGTAGGTCAGGTACATGGAAGGAATTGTTCCCTGGGAGGGTGGGCAGGCCCTGGCACAGGGTGCCCAGAGCAGCTGTGGCTGCCCCTGGATCCCTGGCAGTGCCCAAGGCCAGGCTGGACAGGGCTGGGAGCACCTGGGACAGGGGAAGGTGTCCCTGTCATGGCAGGGGAGGGGAATTAGATAATCTTTCAGGTCCAACCCAATTTCCAAGCCAAACCATTCTGTGGTTGTACAGAAAAGCACTTTTTGAGGTGGGTATAATCCCCACTGTCAGGGAAATGACTGGAGAGTGCTGACCAAGAGGGTAAAGTGTCTGTACTGAGGCTGCCTCCAGTCCTGGGCAAACCAAAGCCATGCCAGCTCCAGCTAAAACAAAAGAGCTTATTTTGCCCTGACAGGGGCCTGAAGTGCTTCACGTTTTCACCTTTTTATAGGCTTGGCCACCCTGGCTTAGAGCAAAATAGTGCTGTGGCCTCACCTGCTGCTCTGAGGGTGTCTGTTGACACTTGCTGGGCAGCTGCTTTCCTTTATCTGGCTCCTTCTGCAACATCTGCAAGCGACTTAGGTGGGATTTTCATCCCCTGAGGATTTATGGTGACCTCTCAGGGACCTTCATCAGAGGATCAATACTCTCCTGACACCTGTAGATCAACATAAACTTGACCCTTGGTCTTGACAGATCCATCACCACGGTGCCCTTCCTGTGAAGCATCCAGGGCTGGGAAGGGGTTTGGGGAGGAAGCAGCACTGGTGGCACAGCAGAGCCCCTCCAGCCCAAGGTCAAAAGTCAAAATGATAAAGGAAGGCCAAGCCTGTGGTACCCAGGCAGAAAATCAGGGTAATAACGAGGGAGAAGCTCAGGGAAGGTCCCTGCAGGATGATTCACCCTGTGGGTGATGCTGGAGTGGAGGAAAAGCTCTGTGGAACTCTACATTCCGTGGAAAGGCTGTTCCCTCCCAGGGTTTGTGATAAGGAGGGATCTGCTGCTTTAAAAAGCTGCTGCTTGTGCTCATCCTATCTTTAGCTCAGGACAGCAAAAGCCTTCTCTCTTTTGAAAAGTCAGTTCCTCTCTGTGCAAAGGCTTTCCCACCCATTTTTCCCTCTCCAACCACTCCAGAGCAGGGATTTCTGCCTTTGCAGCCTTTCCAGGTGATGGAGGATCCTTGTTCCTCACTTGATCTCTGCCTCTGTAATGCCATACATGAGTGAAACCACCATCCCAACATTCCACAAATGTCAGAGCTACAATTAAAATTGGCTTCTCCATTTCAAGACCTCAGAACTCTTGAGTTTACCCAAAAAAGAAAAGCAAAGCAACAAGCAGTGGATGCTGCAGCAGTGACAAGCACTCTGCAGAGCTGGATTTTCCCAGATTGATTTTTATTTAAGGGTTTTTTTCCCCCAAGAAGTTTTCCACAAAATGTCAGTGACTCAAAGTAAAAAAGAAATCCAGTCATCAATTCTGTATTTAAGGAAAAAAGAGAAATACAGAATGAAGACCCAAAGCCCACACTTTCTCTCAACTGATTTTTGAACCTCCTCTACTTTCATTCTCCTCTGAAGTGAATAGGATGTTGTTATTTTGGTTGATAAAAGAGGATTGATCTCAAAGAAGATGTTTTGAAAGCATTGGGCTAGGGAGTTTTGAAGGCACACACCAAAATCTGCAAAATTTGTGATCTTCTCTTAATAACAAGGTGGTGTAAATGGGAATTAATTGCTGAAATGGCCTCTCCATTCCCAGCCAGCTGTGCCTCAGTCTGAGCCTGACTCCTGCTTTTACCTGAGTTCAGCTGCTGTTTCTGGATGTTCTGGGTGTGAAATGCTGCTCCCAGGAGCTTGCAGGGCTGGTGGTGCTCAGATCAATAACTCTGTGTGTGTGTGTGGCTTAGCAAAGCTGATCAGGAGGAGCTGAGGAAGTGTGGCTGGGAAATCTTCACTAACAGGACCCAAACCAGGTCCTGGGAGCCTGCAGCTGTGGGATGCTGTTGGTGCCCTCTGAGCCCAGCCCAAGGACAGGCTTCTGCCCCACAGGAGGGTTTTTGGTGGCTGTCATCTGCACAGGCACTGCCCAGAGCCATCCATCATCTCCTGCTGTGACCTTGCACCACCTGTCTGTCCCCAGCAAGGCCAGCAATTAAAACTGAGCTGATGAAGACAGCAGGACATGAAAGGGCTTTGCAGGAGCTGATCAAAGGGGCAGAGCACAGCGTTTTCACAGCCAGAATATTGAGGCAAACAGGACTGGAAACGTGGTCAGGAAAGGAAGAAAATTGAAGAGGATATTTAGAAATCAACCTACAGCTGTTCCTCTTGTTCCCCGTGCTGCATGGGGGGTGATTCTCTCATGTGCCCTTAATTTTGGGGTTTTTGGTAAATACTGAGTATTTGTGTTCACCTTGTTACGTGGGAAATAATCTCTGTGTGTACAAAAATGAAATGCTGTAGGTAATGCTGCTGCTGAGGACTTGAGTGGAAAAGTTGATTTCCAGTTGGAATGCCTCATTGCATAAGAAGTTACTTAGGTTTCTGTTCTCAAGGTGAAATATTGGTGGGCTCTGAATTGGTGTCTAACCAGGCAAATGGTCACCTCTGGCCTGGTTCTCGGAGAAGCCAACAATCAGCAGCTCTCACTGTTTTGGGGCCTTTTTTAAATTAATTTTTTCTCTGTGTGCATCTAAAAGGGGAATTTTTGATCCCAGATGGACACGCTGGATGAGTGTTGGATGGCAGATAGGGTTGAGCACCTCTTCTTACAGCAGCAATTATGCTTTAATTTTGCTTTCATTTATTCAGAATTATGCCTAAATAAAGCAATTTTGTTAGCTTTGCTTGGAAAAGGCTGTTCCTAAAGACAGCAGTGCTGAATTCTGAGCAGGGCTGTGTGTGTGTGGCTCCAGGATGGGGACTCCTGCAATGCCCATGGATGCACAGGCTAGGGATCATTTCCTAGGCATGGAATTGGCTGGTGGAACTCAAATAAAACCCAGGACAAACAGGAAAACGCCTCTAACCCTCAGAAACCAGCAATAAACAGCAGGAGGACACTGGAGCCTGGGCATGGGAGCGTGCCAGACATGAGCAGAGTGTCAGTGTGGCTCCTGCTCCCCCAGCCCTCCCCTGTCCCTGGGGAATCTCCAGTGGGATTAGGCACGTCTGTAAAGTGAAGTGTGTGATTGCAGCCTGGATCTGGGCCTGGGCCTGGCTCTGAGGGGTGGACAGAGAGGGGAGCAGCAGCTGATGCTGCACAAAGCAGCACATGAGACCTGGAGCCAAGTGAGATTTAAATTTTCCTCCTTTGAAACAGCATGAATCATCTTAACACCATTAGGTTTGCTGAAGTCGAGGCACCAGGTTTTCATCCTAATTTTTTTTGGTGCTTAAAAACGTGAGAAACTTATTTGACTGAAATGAGTATGCATTGCTTTTTTGTGAGCTGTATTTGAATGGCTCCTCTTGCTCCCAGCCAGCACTGCCCATGTCTGTGTGCTGCTCCTGCACAGCTCTGACAGCAGCTTGTACAGAAACACCCTGGGCTAGGGAGGTGGGATCTGGGGACAATTTCTAGGAGTCAGGATTGGGATTTTTTCCAAGTTTATGCTGGAGGACGATGCAATCTACTTAGGAAGTAAACTCTAAAATAAACTCTGGTGTATCCTTGTGGCAGCAGAGAGCACCAAATGCACAGAACCCCTGGAGAATGTGTGAGAGCAGGTGCCTTGAACTGTGGAAGTTAACAACCTGTTCAACAACCAGATTTGTTGGTGCTAGGACTAAAACTCTAAAATTCCTTTCTAAATTCTGTTTGTTTCTCACTAGCTAGTTTCGAGAGCAGTTCACAGGATTTGAAATCCTCAACAAATCTGCTTTCCTTTTTTCCCCATTTGAGCCTGTTAACTCCTGACCTTGCCCACTGCACAGCAGTGTCATTCATGCCTTCAGCTTACCCATGGCCACAAATAATAATTTAGCTCCAGGATGTCTCCCCAAGACGAATTAATCTTAACCAACCCTAAGAAATAAAATTATTTTGACCACTAAAAGATTAATTCCCATTTACAAGGGTTGTGGGGTTTTTGTGGGTTTCTTTTTGTTTGTTTGGAGATTTTTCTTTGTTGGTTTTTTCTGTTGTTGTTTTGGTGCTTGTGTGGGGTTGTTTTTTTTGTTTTGTTTTGTTTTTGCTTTTGTTTATGGACAACTTATTTTTCCAGCCCTCCAAACCGAGCAGGTATTGAGTGAACTCTCCAAGTTGTGTGGGAGAACCCCTGGACTACTCACCTTGGGCAGGAGTGAGCTGAACCTGCTGCAAACACGATGCCCCTCTCTAGTGGGGTTGGGGAACATGCCCAATCTCCTGGCTAGACCTGTATTTAGCCATTTGACCGTGGTTCTTTGATGACACCAAAAAAAAATGTTGTTTTAAGCAGGGATGAGCTAAGGGATGTGTTACAGTCTCAGTGGGCTCAGTGCTCCAGCTGCTCACACACAGAGCTGGTTTAAAAATGCTTTGCTCTTTTAATGTGAATTTCTCTTCCTGGGTACTCCGTTTCTGGCAAAGAGTTTATTTTCTGTCTCAGCATATTGATCCAGGCTCCGCTGAAATAATTCCTATTTCATGTGAAGTTCCAGCAGCTCCTTCGTGCAAAGGCAGAGGGACTCACCCGTTTTCCCCCATCCCAGCATCCCACCAGCTCCAGCCCAGTCTGGGCAGGGCAATGGGAGATGAGGATGATGGGCTGCTCAGGATGACCCTGTCTCTAAATGGGTCTTTCTTGGGCATGAAACGCTGGAGTGGCAGCGTTTAAAATGGCTGCAGGAGGCAGGTAGAGATCTTCGAGGAATGTATTCTGTGTCACTTTGCTGAACCTTGATTGATGAACTTTCACAAATGCCGGTGCTTGATGTGCTGGGGGAAATCCCGGCTTCCCTTCTCTGCGTCAAAGTGTAGCGTTAATTTCGTGTTTTGGGCACTAACAAACCACCCAGGAATGAAAAATCGGGCTCCAGCCTGAAAGCCCATCCCTTTCTCGCTTTGGAGTGGCATTTTAAAGGTGTTGATTCTTCTTAATAATCCCCATTAACAAGAAATCACTTACTGCTGATACTGATCTAAACTGATGTCAGTGAGATGAATTAGGGGCCGGGGAGAGAGGGTTGTTGATCTGTTGTTTTCCTGCCGAGCTTCTCAGGAGCACTGAAACACTTAATTCCTGCCAGGACCGTATCTTGTTTACGGACTACAGAGAATAACTTCCGATGCGAAACCTCCTTGAACTCAAGGAATAAAATTCTGGCACTTTAGGAACCGCACGGGTGTTTTTTTGGGAAAAACAATTACTTCAGTTCCTACAAAACTGCCACAGGCAAGGGATTTGGTATCAGTCCCTTACAGCTGACAACTTGTTCCTGTACAAATTCTGTGAATTCCAAAGGGTTTGGATAAACTTGCCATGTGCAGTTTGTCTCAAGAAGACTGAGCTGCTCTCACCCTGTCACCGTCAGGTGGACCTGGGGCACTGAATCCCCAAAAAAAGCTGGGTTTGAACAGTGCCCTGAATGCCAGTGCCAGGCTGTGTAACCCCCAAAAAATCTGAGGGAAGAGCGAGATCAAATCCAAGTGCAAATCTTATTAAAAGCTTTTTCCCTACAGCCCTTAGCATGCCCCCGAGCACTGGGAGGATCCCTGATTTCAGGTTCCCTGGGGAAACGCCAGGATCCTGCACTTCCTCTGGATCAACCTTTCCTAAGCTAAGGCTTTTCGTGCTGCTCTAGAGATGGGAAACACTTCAGGCTCAGACAGGGCCAGGTCCGATTTGATTCGTGCGGTTTGTCTGAGCCCTTCAGAGGGCTGGGCTCAGACAAGCACAGCCCCGGTGCTTCTGGAAGTCCTGGGGGGACCTTTTGGCCCCCCCTGACCCTGTGGGCTGAGCTGGTGTGGAGCTGCAGCTGGAAATGAGGCCGAGCTGGAGAGCAGGAATAGGAGAAATGGGGTCTGTGAGCACAGGGCCAGAACGTGCTGGGGTTCTGATGCCTTGTGAGGGCTGAGCTAGAGCAGAGACTGGACAGAGCTAAAGAATAAAGCAGGGATTTATTAAAGGATCTCCTCCATGGATCCACCTTGGGCAGCACCAGAGCCCAGCCAGGGCTGCACCCAAGGTGACCCAAAATGGCCCCAAAATGCACGGCCTCTCCCGGGGGCTCTCCCTGGGATCAGTTCTGCTCCATTTGCACCTTGGAGTTCATTGTCCCATTCCAGCTTTAGCCCAGGCAGCCCCATCCTGCTTGTTTTTCTCTCTCCAGCCCACGTTGGTTGTGCTCTTGGGGCTGAGGTTTGGATCATTTGTCCTTGGTCCCCAGCTGGAGCAGGAATTGTTTTGTCTCCCTGCTCTGTGCAGAGAGCTCACCATTCCATAATATGAAGCCTAGACCCACACATTAAATCAGGACAGAATGTGAAAAATATAAAAGCTAAAACCTGAGGCATCAGCTCATTCCTCCTGTATCTCCTCGCACTTCCCATTAATCCGGCTAATGGAAGGTCTTTAACCGTGGCTGCTGCGCCCCGGGCAGCGCTGCCCGCCGGCCCCAGCCAGCTGTGCTCCTGTCCGCTCCTAAATCACTTTCTGAGCCGGCTCCAAGGCTCCGGCTGCTGCTCCGAGCCCCCGTCTCACCCTGCCCTGCATCTGCTCGTGATGCAATTCCCGCAGGAACAGGGAGCCTGGGAGGAGGGGAGTGTGTGAGCAGGAGCTGTGGGACGCTCATCCCTGCCGAGACTGAGCACAGTGCAGCCCTGGAAATCGGACCCAAAGCTGGTGCCCAGACCACCGCAGGGGAAATCCCACCGGACAGTCAGATTTCTTGGTAGCTGTAGCTCTCAGTTATTACGGGAGGAAAATAAACATGTTTGGAGAAAATAACAGCGTCTGAGCAAAGGATGTGGGCAGTTTATGAGAGGAGTTCTGTGTTGATGTGGGGAGTTACTTTTTCCTGTGGCTTTTCCTGAAGTTTCACTGCTGTCTATCTTGTTTGCCCTCTTAAAGAAGGGCCCTGCTTAGGGCTGGTTTCTGAAAGTTCAAGTTTTAGCTAACTCTTAGTGCCTGCCCCCGTGTTAACTCAGGATTTGCCCTTCCCCTGAGGGCTCTGACCCTGGCTGAGCTCCGTGGTGGTGACAGCAGGAGTGGCATGGTGGCACCATAGTGACCATTCGTGACAGCTCAGGCAAACTGTGGCCCCAAACTGTGACTGCCCCCACCACTCACCAGTTTAAACCCAGCTTTCTCCTGCCCCACTCCAGTCTCTTTTCCTGGAGCTCGTGGGACCCCTTGGCTCTCCAGGCAGGGCATTTCCCTGCTTCTCTCCCACCTGCATCCTGAGCCCTCCTGAGGCAAAGCCCTCATGGAGCCCTGGAGCTGGTTCCAAGTGAGGGGAGGTGGCCTTTGCTTCCTTCTGGCCCGCCCAGGTGCCCTGTCCCCCCGCGTCAGGCTGGCAGACTCGGGTCCCCTGTGTCACAGCCCCATGTCCCGCTGGCTCTGTGGGGTCATTCCCCGAGGCAGATTCCCTCGGGCTGAGGCTGAAGGTCCCTCTTTGCCCAGCCCTGAGCCCCAGGCAGGGGTCTGCCCTGCACTCTGCATTCGGGCCTTGGTGGGCAGCACCCAGGGCTCCTCTGGCGTTGTTCGGGGGGCTGGAAGGAGGTGGCAGCTCCTTATCTGTGCAATCCTGCCTCGGGGGGCGTGCGGGCTTGGGAGCGAGGGAGAGAGGCTGCAGGCAGCTTCCATCCCCCGGCAGCCTTTCATCCTCTGTCCCAGGGCCACAGCCACCCTGTCTCCATCCCTGTTTACTGATGGGGCCGATAGGGCCGAGGCAGGAGGGGTTGCAGGTCCCCCTAATCGCCCTGTCACCGGCCGGACAGCCTCAGACACTCTCAGAGGATGTTGTGACTGCGCTGAATTACAATGTTTGTTGTTTCTCACTCCCAATAATTGACATTTGATAGCGACTACCGTAAAAGCGGCCGAGGGGCTGGGGCTGCCCCAGAGGAGGGGCAGGAGCCGGGCGCTGGGGAGCCCCGGGCGCTGTCCCCGGGCAGTTTGGGGACAGCCGGGGGGTCCTTTGCCTCTCCCATGGGGACAGGATCTGCAGGGGCTGTGGAAACCTCCCGCCGACGGGCTGGGGGCAGTTTGGGAGCTTTGGGTAATGACTTGGGGTGTCGGTACTTCTTCTTGCAGTGATTTCTGTGCAGGGAACAATAAATCAGAAAGCTGGGAAAGACGGGGTCTGTCCCGATCCCAGCCCGGGGACACGGGCCGGTGCTGAGCCAGGCTGGGAGCTCGAAAAGCGGCTTTAAATGATTTTTTAAAAATCCTTAAAATTACAAACACCGTTTGCAGGCGGCAAAACGGGAATGCCGAGCCCGCGGGGGGGCTGGCAGGGAAAGGCTCCCGGAGGGGGCAGGCGGCGGGGGCGGCCCGGGAGAGCCCCCGGGCCGGGATGTCCGGGATGCTCAAGAACGCCAGGGACGCCGAGGTTCAGCCACTCTCTTTAATGACAACTCGCTGATCTCCGTCAGCTCGTACAGCGAAGGGCAACGCGTAGGAAGGGGCGGACAGTGCATTTCCATGCTGACTCACGTTTTAGTGCAGAACCCGACGGGACCTGGCGGGCCGGAGTGTCCGTGTCCCTCGGGAGTCTGTCTGTCCTCATCCCTGCCCAGGCCGGCAGTAGCAGCCTCGCAAGGGACACCTGGGGGTGCCGAGCTGACCGAGCAGCGGGGACCGTACGGGAAGTGCAAAAATTAAATGTGGATGTCAATAATAATTAGTATAGAGTAAAAGTTAAAAAAAAAAAAAAAAAAAAAAGAGAGAGAGTTGCAGGGCTTGGCTGGGTGTTGTTGGGAGCAAGTCAGGCGAAATTACCGGCTGGTTTGTAGGAGGGAAGGAGGGGAATTATCAGGGTGGAAGGGGAGCGAGAGGGGCCGGGAAATGCGGGCATCCCCCGCCGGTGCTTGTCTGCTTGCCTGGCCCCGCACGAAATACCGACCCCCGCCCTGCCCGTGGCCACCAAAGTCGGGAGATCCTCCGGGATGCTCCGCTCCACTGAGCCGTCCCCAGGCCCCGCAGCCTGGAAATGTCCCGGGCGGGGGCGGCTGGCGGCTCTACCAGGCCCGGATCCCGTGCAAGGTGGAGATGCCCGCGTTGCCCTGCGGGATGGGCGTCTGCACCGAATTCAAGTCCCCCACGCTGAAGTTCATGAAGTTGTTGGCGGGCGCCGAGGGCTGCATGGGCTGCATGGAGGGGTAGTTGCAGTTGTAGTTGGCGTTGCAGGCGGGGCTGTTGTAGTTGGTGTACGCGGGGTAGGCGTTGTAGCTGTAGGGGTTAATGCTGACATTGTAGGGCGAGCTGTAGGGGGAAGATTCCCCCAGGCAGGGCTTCCCATCGCGCACCAGCACCGGCACCGCGATCCGCCGCGGGGGAGGGATCCCCACCATTTCCAGCGTCTGGTCCTGTCTCTGCCTTTTGCATTTGTACCTTCGATTCTGGAACCAGATTTTCACCTGGGTGGAGGTGAGCTTTAGGACGTTCGCTAGATGGTCCCTCTCGGGGGCCGAGAGGTATTTCTGCTGCTTGAACCTTCTCTCCAGTTCGTACACTTGGGCTTGAGAAAAGAGGACGCGAGGTTTCCTCCTTTTCCTCTGTCTGGGGCGCTCGGGATCTTCCAGGTCTCTTTTCTCCTGCTCCAGGCTCTTGTGTAGGGAACACAGCTCTGCAGCAAAATAAACGGGCGGAGGAAAAAAGGGGGAGGAAAAAATCGTGCAAAAAACCCGTTATAAATCAGTATTTAATAAAGAGGGTACAACGTGAGCGAGCCCTGGCTCTTCCTCGGCCTCGCAGGCCGCTGTGGCCGCCTGCTCCTGCAGCAAAGGGGCCGGCCCTGCCCCGCTCTTTCGGTACCTCTGCAGCAAATTTTCCATCTTTTGTGTTTGAAAACAACGGAGCCCCGGGCACTGATGCAAGTCTCGCCCGCCTGTGCCCCAGGCTGGATTTATCGCTCGCAGCTTTGTGCTGAAATCCATCCCGACCCCAGAGCGAGGCAGGAACCGCGTTTGTCACCTGGTTTCTGTCCCAGCTCGAGGCCTCGCGTGTCACCCTGCAGCTCTGCCCGTCCCGCTGCGGTCTCCTCTGCCGCAGGGCCCGGGACGGGATGAAGATGCTGCCGCTCACCGAGCGCAGCCCGCCCTGTCCCCCGTCCCCCGCAGCCCTGGGGACCCCCGGCCGAGCGCCCAACCCCGCTGGGGCTCCCCATCCCCCTGCCCTCCCTCGTTCCCCGAGCCCCCCTCAGCAGCACTCGGCTTTACCTTTCTTGTCTGCCTTGGCCTCCTTGGCCGAGTCCATCTCCTCGTAGCTTTTCACGTAGTAGGAGCCGGGGAAGGCGGCCGTGCTTTTGCCGGGGGGCGGCTCGGGCAGCTCCTCCCGCAGGTCGGGCAGGGCCGGGGGCTCGGCGCCGAACGCCTCCTGCTTGAAGGTGGCCAGCATGCAGGACGGGGAGGCCAGCGAGGCCAGCTCCATGGAGCCCAGGCCGCTCTGCTGCTGCTCCAGGTTCAGAATATCCTTCACCGAGAAGGGGGTCGTCGTCACAGGGCTAGGAAACATTGCGGAGGGCAGCGGGGCAGCGGCCGCAGCCCAGGGTCATGGAAAAGTAGGTGGGGAGCAGCCAAGGTGGAGCAGCGGTGGAGCGTGGGCTCCCGGAGGGGGCACATAGCATTCCCGAGAGTAGCCCTGACTTGTGCACTGCGGCCAGGTAGGAGCGGACCATAAGGCCAGGGAAGGAGGGACTAGGCAGTTTTTGGGTGACTTTAGCTTTCTATTGGCCAACATTGCGGTGATGGTATGAGAGATGCAAAGTTCCATGTCACCTAATATAGTAATACATCTCAAAAACAGCTCCGCTCTTTTAAAGGGGCGGCACTGCATTTATCCAGCTTTGCAGCGGAGGGTTTGTTCATCCATTTGAAACAGAAAAAAAAAAAAAATCCAAAAAAACCAAAAAAGAATGGCCTAATGCGTACAAAGTCACTATCTGATGCTATCTATCATACAGTCAGATTAAATAAACAGGCCGGGAGGAAACCATCAACCAAATATGTGCTGATTTAATTTTTTTTTTTTTTTTTTAAGCGAGAGAACGGAGGTTTCGTTTTTAGTATTCTGCAATATCCGATGGCAGGAACTAAAAAACGGGAGTTCGCCGCTGTGTGAAGCGCGCTCAGGGGAAATCCGCGCTCAGGGTTTACACAGATTTTCTAAAGCAGCACAGGGATTGCAAAGTCCGGCTGACAGCAGAGAGACCCTGAGCAGCCCCTGCCTGCCTTTGGAGAGGGAAATGCCGGTTGGGTTTTCCTCTCGTTTGTTTGTAAAGCTTTCAAACAAAAATGCAGCACTGTCTGGGGGGGAAAAATTAAAAATCAATCAGAACAAGCGCGGGTGAAGGTGTTGCAAAATCCACAGGGGGAAGAGAGGAGTAAGTAAAGCAAGGGCCCGCGGGGCTGCTGTCCCCGGCCGGGTCCCCGCAGCTCGGGTGGGGACACGGCCCCGGCTTCATGCGGCAGAAGTGGGGCTCACTGATTTAACTCGCGTGGAGCCGCTCAAACAAACCTCAGCTGCAAACTCGCAGGTTGCGGAGGGGCGGTTCGGGACTTTGTGGGTTAGGGGGGGGGGCGAGAAAAAAATAGAAATAAATAAAGAATCTCCTTNTAGAAATAAATAATCTCCTTTAGCGCTCCAGCGCCCAGCTGAGAGATGCACGGGATGGGCTCGGTGGGAGCAGAGCAGAGAAACCCTAAAGGGCTGCGGTGAGTTTGGGGGGCGCTTGGCTGGGCCCTCTCTGGGGGTCCCAGCTGTGCAAATCCTTTCTCCTCTCAGGAAGGGACCCTGAGAGTGGGGCGGGTGGAAAGCTCAGCGCTGCCCACCCCCAGCAGGACGGACCCGCCGGGATTTTGGGTGGTGGCACCCCGGGCTCTCTTGCGGGGAGTTGAATTTCGGATGTTTTTGCGGGCGGTGCTGCCGGAGCCGCAGCATCCCCGGCGCTGCCGCCGCTGGGCTGGGCTGGGCTGGGAGCTGTTTGTTGGCGAACCAGCCCCGGATCTGGCGGTGACAGTGGGAGCGATCCCAGCACCGGGGAGCCTGAAATATTGCGATTTAATGAGGGGAGGGGTCGGCCGAGCGGCCAGCTCAATCTTCGCGGCTGCGTTTCCTGCGGACTTCCCTGGGAAATACCTGCAGGGGATGGATGCTCCTCTGCTGCAGAGGAAGGGCGAAGTGCCCCGGGAATGTGGAGGCAGCCTGGGGAGAGGGGCCTGTGGAGGGACTTTGCAGAGTGTTTGCGGCACCCCTGGCCCTCCTCGCCTCTTTTTCATTACAAGCTTATAGGGGTAGGTCAGACACGGGCTAAAAGAACGAAGCGATCCCGACCCTCCCCAAACCCGGAGCCGTCTCGAATTCTCCTTGGCGACATCCCCATCCTGCATCCCCTTCCAGCGCTCCCTTCCTTTATCCCGGGCCAAAACGCCCTGCCCGGCTCAGGTTTGGAGCTCGCTGGGCTGCTCCTGCCCCGGAGGTTGCCCGGGGAACCCGGAGCGCATCCCGGCCTCCGGTGCGGGAAGGATCGGGGATTGCCGGGCTCCCCGCAGCCCCCCGCTCACACGGCGGCCGCCGATCGATGTGGGCCCGGCTGCAGAGGGTGGAAGTGATTAATTGAACGATAAGCCGGAGCTATCATTTGGAATGTCATTAATGCGTCGGGGAGACATTCATTGGAGACAGACAGCGTTATCTCCGCTTTATCTTCAACAATGCATCACTTTTAATACTGCAGTTTAGAAACAAATGGGGGCTTTAGCCTTAGCCCTTCTCTTGGTGTTTATATTTTTGGAAGAATCACAACTAGTGGGAGTCCCGGGCTCGGCCCCCTGATAAATGAACATTAGCACTTTTTAGAACTACTGTATCAACAAAAAGAGCTGCAGGGCCGCAATAATTGGTGAAAAAGCAAACACTCCGCAAAGAGAGGCCAGGTCTGCTCTGTGTCCGGCTGATTGATGAATAAGTTACTGACGTACAGCAGCTCACGGACTTTCCGGGTCGGGGCTCGGCACCCCTTCCTCCCCCTTTCCCAGCCCCTCTCTCCCTTTGCCGGGGCTCTCCAGCAGCCCGCTGAAGCCAGGCTCCGGCTGTCCAGCGGAAGGGACAAAGGCGACAGCTTCCCCCAGCTCCGGACACCGCTCGCGGCCCGCGGGGTCCTGCCCAGCCCGGGGGGACCTGTCCGGGTGTCCCAGCGGGTGGGGACCCCGAACTCTCCCGCATCACTTTTAACTTTTGCGGACTCGTTTTTTGATAGCGTTTAAATAACATAAAAAAACAAAGGGTAAAGCGAGCCAGGACCCCGAGGAGCGCCCTAAAACCCTTTCTGTAGACCAGGCCCCAGGGGTGTCAGTGGGGGAGACAGGCGAAAACCCGCTGCGATTTTTTCTGGCTGTCAGGGGGAAGCGGGGTGTCCTGTTCTGTCCCCCGCTGCTGTCACTCTCTTTGCAGGTTGCTCTCGCTGCCCCCTCGGGACTGAGCCTGCCCTGGCCTCCCGCAGGCATGGCTTGTCGTCCACACCCGCTCGTTGCTTCTCTCCGGGATTGATGAATGTGATTAATGTTGAGTTTAGTGTGCTTTTGTATTTTTTTTCTTTCTATTTTTTTTCTTAAAAAAAAAAAAAAAAAAAAAAAAAAAAAGAAAAAAAAAAATTTTTTTTTGCGAAAANAAAAAAAAAAAAAAAGGAAAGAAAAAACTTTTCTTGCTGAAACCAACCAAACAAAGAGGAAAAAATTCCCAACCCCGCAATTAGCTCCAGAGGGCACATCCTCTCTCCCTCGGAGCTTTCGACACCTCGGACTGTTTAGAGAGAGAGAGATGGTACCTTTTAAAAAAGTTTTCCTCTTAATCCCAGCCGGTTAAGATGTCCAGGGCCCCCTCCCGTTCTAATTCCCAGCTATCTCCCGAGGACTCTGTTTATACCTCGCCAGTAAACGCTGGGGTTTGAAACCTTGTCACTAATTGAGTGCTAACACTTCAGGTGCTATAGATTTGTTAAGAGCCAGTAGTCCAGAAATAGCCTATTAGGGTTTCCTTGGAGAAGTGGTGCCAACCTCCCGCTTCCCACCGTGGCGCCGGGAGCCGCCGGGACCCCGGGATGGCTGCGGCTCCCCGGGATGGCTGCGGCTCCCCGGGATGGCTGCGGCTCCCCGGGATGGCTGCGGCTCCCCGGGATCGCTGCGGCTCCCCGGGATCGCTGCGGCTCCCCGAGGGCTCCCCAGGGTCCTTAGGGCGGTGAATTCTTTCCAAGCCATTGGGAAAGGGGGCTGCGGACCGGCGAGCCCCGGCTGAATAAATGCTGCCGGCGGGATCGCCGTGCGGGCGGGGGTCCCGCCGAGGTCCAGGAGGGCGTTGGAGGGCTGGGGCCAGGCAAGGTTTTGCTTTCACTCCTCTGGAATTCTGTACAGGGGAAAAAAGCTTCGGAGCTGTCCAGGCACTCCAATCCGCCGCACCTAAAACCTCCTTTTCTTCTTACCTTCCTACCATTTTTTTTTACCCCTTATTTCCCCCATTTTTATTTAGTTATTTATTTTTTTATTATTCTCTTCTTCCCCCCCCGGTCCTTTCAAGCTCTAACGAAGCTCGCCTTTTCCGGCCATCAAAAAAAGAGCTCGGACCTTGCCGCGAAGCCGGCCTCGGAGAGGGGCCTCTCCTCTGCCCCGCTCGGCACCGCGGCGCTGCCAGCCCGGGCTCGCCCCGGAACAAGCCCGGTACCGGAGCCAGGTGGCCCCTGCCACCCCCCGCCACCGCTGCCGGATCCCAGCTCACCCCGCCGGGCATTTCGGGAACAATCGCGCGATTATTCCCTAAATATCACATTATTATTCCCTCCGTGCGAACCGCAGGAGAGCGCGGGTGCAGCGGGGCTCAGGGCACAGCACGGAGCCCCCCTTTCTTGGGGACAATCGCTGCAGAGCCCCGGTGGAACCTCCCGGGGCTGCTCCGCCTCGGGCACCCCGGCCTCGCTCCCGCAGGCCGGGGGCGAGCCCGGGGCTGGCCCGCTCGCCTCTTTCCGCCTCCCTCGGTGACTCGGGTGGGGTGGCTTGGGCAGAAGGGCTCGGAGAGCAAATGCCACCCTCCTGCCCTGGGCTCCGTGCCTGGAATCTGACAATTCAGCTGGTTCTTGCACCTCGGGCGCTGGAAGTGTTTTCCCCCCGCGGCTGAAGCGAAAGCTGGGAGCTGGGCAGATAAATGAAAACTTTAATTTTACCCTGCCTGTAACTCTTTATTTTTCCTTTTTTTTTTTTCTGCTTGTAACTGTGCTGGGTTCGCTGGTGAACAGAGGGCGAGGGGGGAGTTCTCCGACCTTCCCGTCGCCCTCTCCCCATCCCCGGGCAGCGGTCGCGTTATTTGCGCCTGTTTCGGACCCGCCGGTTTTCTGCGCTCCAGAAAAAGTTTTTTTTACGCGTCCAGGTAATCTCCAAAGCTCTTGTTCGTTACGTTTCCATGGGGAAGCGCTCAGGGCGAGGGCCATACTGTGATTTTTAGCGACGGGGCATTTTAGGGACGCGGCTTTGATGCGACAATGCTTTGTCACACGCACCGGTGTCCGGTGATGGACGGGAAAACAGTTTCAAAAACGAAATACCTTCCGGGCACTGGGAAGTCTGGGCTGCTTCGAAGGACAAAGCTCTAAACACGGCGGGGCTTTGTCCCCATCGGCCTCCCCCGGGCAGAGGGGTCCCACCGGCTCCGCTGGGAGCGGGAGCGGTGCTCGGCCGGGAAGCCCGAAACTGCCGCAAGATTTCAGGGTGTTTGCGGCTTGTCTGTCCGCACGATGCTTTCCAGAGGAGATAAAGGTCTGATTTCTCGGGTACTTCCTGCTGGCCGTGTAAAATCCGATCCGTCTTGCGATGTCACCGAGCGCTCTCGGCGCTCCTCGGGAGCCCCGGGGGGGCGGCAGGGCCGGCCAGGGGGAGTCACGTTTAACATGAGAGGGTGTTCGGGCTTTAATTTGTCTTAAAAGTGTTCTGTCCTCGCCCGCACACACCCGCAGAGGTGAGGGAGCTGCCGCGTTCCGGGGGTGCCGGCTCAGCCCCGCCGGTCCCGCCCGGGGACTGCGCCTTCCCCCGGGGCTCCCGCAGCAGGATCCAGCCCGGCCCCTACCCTCTGGAAAAGCCCCTTTTTTGTGGGATCAGCCCCTTCTTGAGGGACCAGCTCCGCCGAGACGGACGGCAGGATGAACCTGACTTGAGTTACAAACCCTGACCCCCGGCTCCGCTCCGGCGTCCCCCGGCCGTGTCCCCTTCGCTCCCAGCCTGTGACCCACAACCGGAGAGCCGTGAAATCGGCTGTCCTGGGGCAAGCCGGGGCTGTGTGTCCCTGTTCCCTTCCCTTCCCTTCCCTTCCCTGTCCCTGTCCCTGTCGCTCCCGCGGGGCCTGCTCGGGGTGGCCGCTCTGCCCTTCCTGCCCGTCCCCTTGCTCCAGAAAAGCGAATTCTCGCTCCGGCCCCGCAGGTTTTGCGGCTCTTGGCGCTGGGCTGCCCCGAGGGAGCCTCCCCGCCCTCCTGGGAGATGCTCCTCCGCTGCCCAGGGTGAGCCCCTGCCGGGAGCGCCGCGCCTCTTGCAGGTCATAATAAAAAATTCCAAAAAAACCCACCCCACAACCACCCCTCGTCAAAAACCAACACCCCCTCCAAATTCAACAAACCAACAGCTATATATAAAAAAAAAATTAAAAAAGAAGGAAGAAAGGAATAGCCCCCGCTATCGCTGACTTCTCGGGTTATTTTATCCCGCGGTTATTTCATCCCGCGATTATTTTTGCCCTGAGATGTGTTTGGCAGGGCCGGTTCCTCCTTCCCCACTCCTGAATCCCGCAAACGGAGGCACCGGGAAAAGCTCAACCCTGCAGGAGCAGGATTTGAGCCGGTTTTTTTTTTTTTGGGAAGCGAGGAAATGATCCGTTGTTGGGTTTTGTAAAGGTCTGACGGGGAACGGATCGGTTTCTCCGAATTGTTTCATTTTTGCATCCTCTCCGGAAAGCAAAAACTCTGGGTGCTCCCGCGGCTTCTGTTATAGAAAGCAAATGTTAGGGAAGAAATCCCTGCAAAATTAAAATATACAAGAGAGAGAAATAAATACACGCAGGAGAAAGGGTTTTCATCAGCGTGATGAATCTGTAGGTTACCGTACATAAACCCCAGATATTTCAAGTGCATGGCAATAAGAAAAGGGTAGAAAGAAACAAAAATCTTGTAAAAGTTATTCTAAGGTTTTACCTTATACTTTTTTTTTTTTTTTTTACTTTCCTATACTGAGTAAAATTTTCAAGTTTTGGATATTTTCGCGAGATATTTTCGTGATTATTATAATCATAATAATTATTAATTTATATTATTGTTATTATTAATTTTAATTTTTATTATTTCTTCAAAGAAAATGTCGCATAAATAAAACCAGATCTGAATTTTTTTCCCTTAAATTTTCCCTTAATTATCAGCCCGTTTTTCAGCGGTAGAGGGGGAAACACCTTTTAAACGGCAGCCTTTATTTCTTTTTCTTGGAGTCCTGGAAATCCAACAAAAAACCTGGCGGAATGGAGGGAGAAGTGCCCGGTGCCTCGGTGCTTTCCTCCCTACCAGCTCGGTGCGATCCCTGCCGGATCAAGCCCAGCCGCCGCCGCCTTTTCTATTTGCCAATTAAATAACAAAAACAACAACAACAAAATCCGAAGTGAAACGCACAAAGCGTTAACCGCCCTTTAATTTCGCGGGCAGGGTTTATTTGTTGAAGAACAGAAAGGATTTGGGGTTGGCTGTCGCCACTTCTGTCCGCTCTTCTCCCGGGCGGTCCTTTGCAGCTCCTTTTGGGTTTTAATGACATCGTATCTGCCGTGCCTGAAAGCTAAAATTAGTGCCAGGAGCCGGCGGGGGCCGAGCTGCTTTGGGGAAAGGAGGAATCCGAGGGAAGGGATCAGTCCCGAGGAGAAGGGGCTTGGGCGCACCTCGGCTTTGGGCTGCGGGCTTTGTGTCACCAGGGGCGGGGGACGGCGGGGGTCCCGCAGAGCGGGGTTTGAAGCCAGCCCGGGGATCCCCAGCCCTGGCTGCGTTCTTGCCGTGCTCGGTGTCCGTGCAAGCCCCGGCCGAGCCTGGCCAGGGTCTGTGTGGCCGCAGGAGAGCCCATCCCCGGGGCAGCACCTGCTGCAAGAGGAGGGAGGAGAGCACGGGGATGGCCGTGCTGGAGAAACACACCCGGGCCCCGTCGGCAGGGAGTCTCTCCAGCTTTCTAATTTGGGAAAAGGTTCCTTGGGGAGGCACTGCAGCTTTTTGGGGCACCGTCACATTTAAGGTTAGAGCTGGAGACTGAAAAGATCCTTTCCTGTGATTTCTGTTGTTTTCCTGACCCTGGCCCAGCGCAGTTTTAATGTTCAGCCTTGATCAGAGCTCAAGAGGACATTTCCTCCTCCAGTGTTTCTCTGGGCAAAGAGGCACCACCAGATTTTTTCCATAATGATGAAAACATCTGGCCCTCTCCGAGCTGTCAGGCTCTGCTCTGCCTCTTCCCAGATGCCTTCCCCTCTCCAGCCCCTCGGTGCCCGAGGAATTCCCGACCTCCAGCTCAGGGATACTCGACACTGTCCACACAGGGAGACTGACTCCTCCTGGATCTTCATTCCCTGGCTTTGGATTTTAGGCTCAGCCAGCCCAAAAAGGTGGAAATCTCCACCCTGAATTATTTTCTGAGGTTTTTTTCCCTTCACTGTGTCCAACAGAAGTTGTTTCCATCACCACCTCTGTATGTGTAGTTCAGGATTAGCTGCTCCATGGCTTCCATCCTGGAATGAGGGGGTACATCCACGCTTTCAGCCTTTCAGCCACTGATTGTCACTGTCAAAACATGCTTTAGTAATAATGTGCCCTTAGTTTTGTGTGTCAGAATTAGATCAGGCACCCATTTTCAAAAAAGTAAAAAGAGAATAAACTCCCTGAAGAGAAATAAGGAGATATTGAAGCACTGATTCAATAAGATCCTAAAGTGCTGATCAAATTTTAAATATCTGAATTACAAGGATCTCTCACGTGCTTGAATTTTCATAACAGAACTGAGGTGAAAAATTAGAAATTTTATTGACATACTGTGATTTAAAAGAAAAAAAGTCATGAAACTGAACTGCCCCTGAAAAGTGAACAAAGGTACATCAAAGTGGAATGACTGTAAAAAAAAAAAAAATGTTCTTAGGCCACAAGAAAACAATCTGAAAGATGCATTTGTCTCCAAGAAGTCAGAGCAGACTGAGCCTTGTCTAGAGCAACTCTCAGGATTTCAGCATATAAAAGGAAAGGGGGCGATGTCCTATGTTTAAAAATATGACTTTACTTAGTCCCAAGGAAGAATAAACAAAGCAAAGCCAAAATCCTCAATGTCTCTAGAGAAAAAGAAGTGTTTAACCACAACTCTAAACTATCCTTTTCCTTGTCCTTCCTCACTTTTTAAAAAATGGACAAATAACAGCGCCAAGCCCCAAAGCCTTGTGTCATATTCCAGCCTCTCCAGCTTCAGTCTCATTGATGCCAAAGTTCATGGAAGAACAATAATATTTACAAAATATGAACCTGATCCAGGAGCTCACACTCAGGCAGCGCTCTGCACTTAAGGTGATGGAAGCTGTGGCAAAACAGAGCGGAAAATCCCAACGTATCTCCTGTCCTGGGAACCTGAATTTCATCAGGGATGGGAAAGCTCTGCTGGCTGTGCTGATGCTCAGGATTTTGGTGTTGTGCAGGAGGAGGCAATGGACAGGGATAACTCCATGGTGGAGATCTAATGGAAGGAGATTCCCATTCCCGTCCTCATTCCCAGCACATTTATTCTGAAGCACTTGTTAGCATTAGCTGGATTAAAGTTCCAGTGGGATAAAATGTCCTGCAAGAGGGATTTCTGCTCTACGTTTTGAGGGCAGTAAATGCTGTGTACATTTTTATGGTAAGCTCTACTGGCCCTGGAGGAAATCCTCACTTTGAAAAAGCCCCTTGTAGGACTGGAGTCACTCTGAGCTAATTTTTGTGTGCATCACACATGAGCAAAAGTGAGGGGAAAGGGACGTGGTGTGAGCTGCAAAGCCAGGCCCTCAGCACTCAGGATGTGACTCTGTTGTGTACATTCCCTGTCAGGCTTTTGGGTTTATTTCAGCTCTGCCTTTCCCCCCTAAAGCTTGAGTCTCCCAAAGTGCACAGGATGCACAGTGCTTGTGCAGCAAAGCAACAATTCAATCCCTGTTGTTGAGCTCCCAGCTTTGTTCTACAGCAAGGTCCTGAACCTCAGAGTTTTTCAGTTCCTCCTTCATTTCAGGGCTGTCCAAGTGCCCTGAAGGTATGAGAGGGTCTGCCTTTGCCTATCCCACGTGTGGGGAGGAAATAACCCAGGAGTTTTAGCCCTGGATTTAAGGTGCAGAGTGTGAGGTTAAAAGCATCCATGAATTTGGGGTACTCCATGTGAGATTGTTTGACTGTGAATGAAAAGAATTTTGAAGGTTAAAAGATGCTGCAGCATTCCAGGCATGGAGAAAGCCTGGAGAAATTGCTATTAAATGGAGGGTAACTTGGTTGTGTTTAGGTGATTCTCATGTAGATAAGAAAAAATCCTGGTCCTGGTGCAAAGGTGAAATATTTTCCTAAATGCACAGATGTGTTACAGTCACTCAAAGCAAAAAATCCTCGGATTTTTCTGATGCATTGTTTTCCAGCCTTGCTCTCCCCTGAGGTTTTCCAAATAAAGCAGGTAGATGCAGGTTCCAAAAAGAGGCAGGTGCCTTTTGGCTCAGCTGCTGAAAAGTGTTTAGCAAGTGAAAATAATGGAAATATCAGTCAAGTCTCCATTAGGTGGAGAGCCAGGATGAGAGGATTCTCCAGCTGGCCAGTTTGGAAAGCTTTTGTGCATGAACAAGAAACAGGGGGAAAAAAAGGAGCTTGTCTTGGGGAAATGCCCTGAACTGCTGGTTCACAAATTGTCCTCCCACTCAGGCAGCCCCTTTCCTTGGGATGAGAAAATCTGCTGCCACCAACACATGCATCTGCTCCACCTGCAGGCACCTGCACCATTCTAAAGCTAGACAAAGTGGAGCTCCTTCTTGCTGTTTGTTTACTTTCCATTTTGTAAATTTAAATCCATCTAATTACGGTTCTTCACATGAACAGTCCATTTGTACAAGCTTGCAGCATCCTGCCTTCCTGCTTTTTCCAGGGAATGCTATCTCAGCCTGTCGGTATCAGCTCTGCCTGCTTCGGGACACCCCATCCTTGAGTGGCTTCACTTTATCAGTGCTGGTGGGACATTTTTCTGCTGGGAAAAGCCATCCTTAGGAACAGAAGCTGTTACCTCATCAGAAAGGTGTGAGGTGGGCCTGGCTTTTGATCACTTGGTTAACTCAGACTCGATGCGAGCGCTGTGGCAACTCCACGGGCGGAGCACCAAGGCATCCTGTCAAACCCATCCCTTTCTCCTTCCTGCCATCCCAGGCTGGAGATAAGCAATAGTGAGATGTCTGGCTGGCTGATGGAACCAGCAATTTCTGGTCTAATCCATGCTGGGCTGCAGCACAAGTGTCTACCAAGGATCACAGAGTATTATGTTTTATACAATACATACTGGTGGGTAAATTTAGAGTTGACAAGTCCCTTCCACAATTGGAGGACTCAAGGACAGTCCTATCAGGTGGCAACTGGCTGGGGGAGTATTTATAATCCATTTGCTGACTGGAATTAATATGAATCTGTCATCCCTTGTGCCACTTGGGAAGCCACGTAACCAAGGGCCGACGGTGCCAATAGCTGTGGGAGATCTTTTTTGGCAATAGCTGGACGTGTTTTTCCCAACTGATTTCAGAAAAAGTTGTCACTGAGATAAAGCACTGTCTGGATCCTCTGTTTTCTGAGCCCTGCAGACTTGGGGAAAGGGGACATTTGACACGGGCAGTAGATTGTGGTGTGGGGGCAGCCAAGGCACAGCTGGTGTGTCCCAGGAGCTGACAGCTGTCTGGGGAGCAGGCTCAGAGCTTCTGGCAGGGCAGAGCAGCATCTCCTGCTCCTGTCTGATTGTAGCAGGTAATGCTCCCTGTTATCTGTGCCCACAGACAGGGAACTGAGGCTTCCTCTGTTCTAATCTGGTGAAATACAGCCAGGCCAGCTTCTCCAAGCAAGCGAGGTCCTTGGCTCCTTCTTGTCAGCTGGAGCCACAGATTCACTCAGTTTCCCCAACCTGTTTGATGTGAGTGCCTTGATGGAGTTTCTTACCTCGGCCATTTGATTTTTGTGTGTGTTAAAACCAGCTGTGAGTGTTATCCACAGGAATCCTCTGTAATGCTGTGCTCCTACAAACACCCAGGGGCTCCTGTTCAGCAGCCAGTGCTGGGCTGGAGCTGTGGGAGCAATGGAAGTTGTGTATGGAGGACAAATGACATCCCTTGGCTGTGCAGCTGGGTGATGTCGATGTAATAAATGACAATAAAAGGGGGGACTGTTACAGCTGAAAGGAATTGTACAAAGTAATCAATTTCCCCCAGGTTTTGATGGGTTTTTTTGCATTTCATTGTGTTCACAAAGGCACAATTTCCCTCCTTCTTTTCCTCTACTCTTTGCTTGGAAATATTTTTTAGCCACATTTTGTCTCCAAGCAATAAAAGCCAAGTTATTTTTAATCCATTAAACAACACCCTCCAAGACCAGCCACCCAAATTTTAGACACAGAAAGACAAAACCTTTAAGAAAAAAAAAAAAAAAAAAGGTTTTATTCAGTGAGGGTTTTCTGGAGACTTTTCTGAGGAATAATGGGAGGCTGGTGGCATTCCCTAGGGATCCATGTGGCTGTCCTCTGCCTGATCCCCTGGTGACCCCGAGCCTGGAGAGCCCAGCTCCCCCTCCTGCTGATGCTCTCCCAGGGCCTGGCTGTGCAGCTCCTTGCCCATCCCAGATGGACATGGCCAGGTTTCAGAGCTCTGTCATTTGGAAAAAAGATCAGAAATCTGCCCTGAACTTTCCAAGCAGGGAATTAGGTTTCATTTCCTCTTTTCTGCCCCCACACTGGGTGGAACTGGGCCTGGATGGTTACAGAGGCAGTGCAGGTCATTAGAGGAGTTTTTTTTTCCCCTGCCTGTGTCTCCAAGGCTCTCTGTGTGCACTGATGGCTGAGCTCAGGCACTACAGTTTAGCTCTTAAAAGTTTCAGATGTCTCTTCTAAAATGAGCACAGAGAGAATTGTTCTTCCTTTAGGATAGTCCTTCTAGACTCCCACACCCTCCTGAAATGGGAAGTTTTGCCCCTGAGACCCCTTGGCTTCTTGCAGAAGGATTTTATTCTATTTTTAAAGAAAATTCAATTGACTGTAATTGTGCCTGCTGAATCTGAGGAGGATCTTTGCATCTTACAGTTCCAAATGAAAGTTCCTTGGAGTTTTAAATGAGACTTCAGGCAGGTTCCTTGTGCTTAGGGCGGGTAAAATAACTGGGGATAACATCCAGAATTTACCATTTGGCCTGAGACTGCAGGCAAGGGGATACAAATCTCTCCAGTTTGGCACACTGCAGGCACAGAGAGAAAATTGCACTGCAACCCACAGCTTGCTTCACACCAGATCTTTTCACTGTCTGAATTTGACTCCAAGCCCACGCACGTTTCAGAGGAGAACTATATTCTGCATCCCTAAATCACATGAACTGCTGGAAGTTGGCACAGGTTTGTCCCCAAACAGAAACCAGAGAAAAGGCTTCCTTCCAGAAAATCTGTTGCCAGATGGTCATTTTGAGCAGAAGGAAAAGAAGAAAATGTTAAATACTGCTCTGCTTTGAAGAGTGGTTTCATAAATGCAGCTTCATGCACAGTAATGTTATTGGCTGCTCCTTCCAAAGTAGTGTCAAGAAGTGGATGTGTGTAATTTATCAATGTGTCTGTTCCCTGAAATTAATGGAAAAGCCAAATTTAAAACCTTGGACTCTTAAATTCTTCTATATTGCATCTCCTTTTATTCTTTTCCTCTGCACAAACCCCATTACAAACTACCACTCCCTCCCGACCGTTTCACAGGCCCTGCTGTTCATTTTGGTTTTCTCAGGTATTTCTTTCTCCTGGTGCTTTTTCCTGGCACCACAGACAGGTCTGTAATTGCCTGGCTGCTCTCAGCCCCTGCTTTGGGGACAGGCAGTGCCTTTGCCCTCTGCCCGCCTGCTGTATCTCACCTGTCCCTCACAAGTTCCCTAATGGCCGAGATAAGCAGCTCCATGAGGATCCAAGGATAAAATTCCTCGGGGACAGCTGATTAGGAAATGTCCCACTTTGCAGCTGGTTCTGGCCCCACTCAGAACTGAGCTGTCCCTGCTGCTGTGGTCACTGTCGATGCTTTAGGTGAGGAGAGGAGCCAAGGCAGGCGTTGTTTGTTCCCTGCAGCTGCTGATCCTCTTCCCTGCTCCTTGCAGGGCTGTGGGCAGAGAGGGGTTAAACCACCTTCAGAGGAGTTACACAGAAAAGCAGCAATGCTCAAGTATTGATTAATCAGATTTTATAAATGGAATTAAGCTGTTTTCCCCTGTGTCTGCACCCTGTTAAAGTTATGAGGGAGGGAGGGCTTCGAGCAGGGCCCAGCAATGGGATAAGAGGAATGGGCAGGAACTGATCCCAGCAAGTTCCACCTGGATATGAGGAAAAACCTTTTTCCTGTGCAGTGAATGAGCCCTGAGCAGATTCCAGAGAGGCTGTGGGGTCTCATTCCAGAGCAGGCTGGACACTCTGCTGTGCCCTGAGCTCTGGGATGGCCCTGCTGGAGCAGGGAGGTGGCACCAGTGACCCTCTGTGGGCCCTTCCAGCCTGAGCCATCCTGGGATTTTGGGATCCCTGCTGTCATATTATGCTTTTTCTGACTTAGAGATGGGGCAACTGAGAGGTGTTTAAAAAACTTTTGTTCTATTTTTAGTCTCACGTGAAGGGTGAGATCATACAGGTGTTATAATTTACGCTATCACAATCAGAAGCTAATTATTTTTTAATTACATTAAAAGCCTTTCTTGGCTTATTAGCTTTAGTCACAGTGTGCTGTAAATGCTTTAAAGGTAATAATTTAAAATTACCCCTTGTGGGTCTTACTATAATGCATCTTTCACAGTTCTAGTTCTCTAAAGTATCCAGTGTTTTTTGCAAGGCCATCCTTTGCAGCTTGTTTCTAGTTCAATTTCCCTCTCAACCATGTCTGTCCTATCCCATGGCATTTCTAAGCCAGCACTTCTTACCTCAAGCTTTGCAGACAGGTGTGTACTATGCGAGCCTTCTGTCAGGCTTGGGGAATTTTTTATAAATCCATTTCCTACACCCTGCGGTGCTTCCCCAGCCCCTTTCTCTGGCCATGAGCAGCGCAAGGTTGCCTTCAAGTGAAAGCAGAAAGGAACTGCAGGGAGGGAGGGATGAGGGCTGTGGGAGCTGCACTCCCAGCTGCAGCTCTGCACTTCAGAGGACAAGAGGATCTGTGAATAAAAAAGACTCAGGAACAAACTCCCGCCCCGATAATTTGACAAAATGTCCATAATTTTGGTAATCCCGACCAGAATCTGTGTCTGAATTCACAGAATTTGTACTCCTCTGCCACTGCTGCTCAGGGTCTGAGCTGTGGCTGTGTGGGAAAGGTTGGTGCTGCCAAAAGGAGCCAAAGCTTCTCCTTTGAGAGTCAGCACCTGACACGGGGGCTGTTCTCACCCTCCTCTGGTTTTCCTTCAGTGGAAATAAGTTTTTATGTCCACCCACTCTGCCTGACACCGAGGGCCAGGTGTGCCAAAGGATGAGCTTTGCTCTCCCTGCCAGCAGACCATTGCTCTGCTTCTCTTTTAATGGAGAATTTAAAATATCTCATGTATTAGTGACAGGTAATTTTGGTCCATTTGGATTATCTTTCTCCTAAAAAAAATGCAACTAACTTCAGAACTGATGACACAAGTGGTCTGAGCGTAACTTTGCTGAAAATAGCCTTCTCTAAATTTTATTTTCTTTTACTAAAATAGCTCTTGAAATAATATCTCAGAGTTTACTTAGAGTTAATATCAACTTTCCACTGTTTCAGAGCCCAGCATCCATTTTTTGGAGGTTCTAAATTAATATTATTTTTATTTTAAGTCCTTGCACCTCCTCTGCTGTTACCCTCAGAGTTATATGAGAAGCTGGATGCTGACAGGGGAAAGCTGAGCTCCTCTCCAGAAACGAGGAGATCTAACTAGGAGAGTCACCAAACAAACTGGAAACCTCCAGCTGCTTTGTGTCCTCCCCCCATCAGCAGTTGGGAGGCAGAAGAGTGTGAAAGGGTTTTTTTTTTTGTCTTTCCTGATGCTCTAAATCCACATGGGAGATAATTCTGGGGCTGAAGAAGAATTCTGGAACACAACAACAATGTGCTGGAGGTTGTGGGGCCATATTTGACTTTTTAGGCTCTGGGCAAATCACATTTCTTTCACATTTCCTTCCTGTCGTGGATGTGGCTGTGCAGGGCAGGCTGCTGGGAGCAAACTCAAGAAGAGAATTTGGCAGATAATTTGATTTTAGCTGGGTGCAAAACAGCCCAATGCTGCATTTCTGTAGCCAGAACAGGGGCTGTGAGGGCAGCGTAACAATAAAACACCAAACCCCACAAACTCTTCCCAAGTTTGGTTGTGCTGGGGTTTTTCTGGGATGGCAGATCTCCCAGCCCTGATCCAAACCTCCCATCTGTTGCTGGTTTTGCTCCTGGCTGGAGCCGCAGGTCCTTCGGGTCCAGCCCTCCTGCTGCTGCCTGCAGAAGGGGTTTTCCTCCCTCTTGCTGAAGATGGTGCTGCAGAATAGGGAATTGTGGCTCTGGGAGAGGAGTGTGGGTGGGCATTGCTGCTGGGGGACAGGGCCTCCTCCTCTTCCTCCCCTCCCAGACCTGTTCCCGTGGCTCAGGGGTGCAGGAGCTGCTGGGAGCACTGGGGGAGCCCGGCAGAGCTGGGGGATGCTCCTGCCCTTGCTCCCCAGGGAAATGTGGCTGGCTGGGGATCCTTCCACCTCCTGCCTGCCCTGCAGATGTGGGGGGTCGGGACAGGGTGGGTGGGAATCCCTCCCCCACCTTTGCCATCCTCCCCCACCTTTGCCACATTGCTGTGCCTTTTCTGCACCTTGCACAGGAGGGAAGCTTTGGGCGTGGGGCTGCTCCAGAGCCAAGGGATTCACTGATATGATCGTGCTTTAAATCAAGACATTGACGTTCTGAATGCCAGTCCTGGCCCAGACTGCTGTGGGATGCAGTTCTTTCCTTGCAGGGATCCTGGTCCACGCTTTGCAGTCAGATTTCCTGGCTGATGTGCTCTGGGGAATCTCATGGCTGCAATTTAGGATATTACTGCCCCACTTTCCCCACCTTGGGGACAGGACAAGCTGCACTTGCAGTTCTCCAGTCTGAAAACTTGGTTCTTGGTTTATTTATTTATCATATTTTTTTGGTGGTTTTATTTTGTGGGTTTTTTTTTATTTTTTATTTTTTTTGGGGCATTTCTTTTTGGTTTTTTGTGGGGTTCAAACTGACCTTTGCCAGTGGTTTCAGCTGCTGTACCAAACTCCTCCTGAGATGGAGGCGTGGGTCCCATGGGACAGGTTCAGCTCCAGGAGTGGTGACCCTCAGCAAAATCCTGTAGGGATCCTAAACTGGGCTGCTGTGTTTGACCAGAGAATGTCAGCCAGAGCCCTAAATACTTGCACTGCATTTGTTCTGGATTTGCCATACATGTATACATTTACTTTGTTCCACTTGTCAAGTGTTTATTCAGATTTTTAGGAGGATAATTTATTCCATAAGAAAATGATGCTGGGCATATTTTTTTTGTTTTC
>VZRH01006011.1:561026-580697 GCA_013397555.1 Urocynchramus pylzowi
TTTTCTTTCTTTTTTTTCTTTTTTTTTGGCAAGACTTGGTTTTCTTTCATGATTTATGAAATTTATCAGGATTGACATAGGAAATCAGAAAAGAAATGAGAAGGAATTATTATCTAAATTAAACTAATGTGTCAACTACAGATGAAAAATAAAGAGTATAAATGCCTGTTCTATGTATAAAGCTGATTTATTGAGGGAATTTTTAAGTATGGAGTGAAAAGAAGTAATTTTGCTGGTCAAGGTCTTCACAGTTTTAGTAATAGAATATATTTTGGACTTTTTCATGGCTAGAAATGGAAAATACACTTTCCTGCTTTTCAATTCTTTAATTAACACCTGAATGATAAAGTACCCCACCCAAACCGATTCAATAAATCAGCATGAACAATTCTGATTTTTTTTCTGTATTTGCAGTAAAAGTTATTTTCCTCAAAATTTGTTGAGTTTTTTGCCATGTTCAGGTCATGGTGTGTGGCTCCCACCATTTCAGCAGTTTGACTTTCCTTTAAAACCTTGTCATCATGTATAATTTATGCAATTTTTTTCTGTAGTGCAAAGGATTTTGAGACATGATGGCATAATTTTGATTCTATTTCTGATGTCATTTTAAATTCAAGTAGGCAAAATGAAAAAAAAAACCCCCAAATTTAATAATTCTATGTGCATCTCCACCAAGAGCCCCCACTGGCTGCCTGTGGATGACCCAGCAGGTATTTTCAGGCTGGCACTGGTTTTGTTGGCATTGATCTTGACTGGGGAGGATTTCTTATTTTCTGCTCTCACCCTCCTGACATTTATTCCTGGAGCACACAGCTCTAAGAGTTCTTGTGAGGGGTTTGGACTTTTTCCATCTGAGCCTGAAGGATTTGGAGATGTTTTCCCAGTGGCCAGAGCTGCAGTCTGGCATGAGCAGGCCTGGGACACCCAGCACTGCTCTGTGTCAGTTTTGTAAATTCAGGAGTCCTGCTTGGCCTGCAGGAATCCATCCAGCCTGGAGCCCCAGGTGGATGTCTTGGAAAACAAAACACATATCAGCTGGCTCCTGACACCTGTATTTTGGCAACAAACCCTTTCTCTCCTCTGCTAGGCGCTGCTGCTGTGCTACGTGTTTTTGGGCCAGTCACTTCTCTCCTTTCATCCTTTGCTGTGGCTCTTTCCAGCGTCACCTCCTCGGCCCAGGGACTCTTGTACCATGTATTTACCTGGATGTGAGGAGGGTAATAATCATGAGGGCCACCTGCAGCAGGTCTGACAGGTCCAGCTGGCCGAGCACGGGCACAGCACGTTCCCTCCTGGCCTGTGCCTACCCAGCTCTGCCCAAAATCTGGGAGCTGGGTAGGACAAGGGAACCAGAGAATGGGTGGATGGGTGCAGGAATAGCAGGGTGTGGTGCTAGTGGACACAAAGTTATGGCTCCTGGCTTTCCCCTCCCACTGGACAGGCACATCCCTTGGCTCTGGGGCGGATTTTGGGGACCAGAGCAGCCTCCCCTCTGCGCTGGGCTGCGTGCACAGGCTGAGCCTCATTCGCAGCTCATTAGTAGTCAGTGGAGAGGCGATGTCTCTAGAGTAATTTCTTCACTCCCTGTGCCTTCCACACAGTCCCAGTCCCTCCTTGCAGGGGATGGGTGTCCTCGGGGAAGGGTCGAGCTGAGTTTGCCTCTTGAAATTCACCCACAGCGAGCAATTTCTGCCGTCAGCTCCACTCCCTTGAAACCCCTGTAAGAGGGAATTGTGGAGCAGCTGAGAGTCCCCATTTGCCTTCTCATCTTTCCACATCTTCTCTGTTCCTCCCCTTTCTGTCCTGTCTGTTCTTACACTTTCCTTTCCGCTTGTTCCTTGCCTCTCTCTTCCTTTCTTCCTCATTTTTTCCCTCTCTCCTTTCTACCCCCTTCTCTTCCTGTCTCTCTGTGCTGCTGGATATTCTGAGCAGTGACAGCAGCTGCTGGGAGCTGGAATCCAGGGAGATAACAGCACTGCCATGAGAATCAGCCTGCCCAGCCACAATTAGCCCTGCTGATATCTTTCACCTGGGCAGAGCTGCCTTATCATTGCGACTTCTTGGAAAATGACGGGTCACAGATACTGATCGCAGACTCCGGCATTTCCCTCTGGTTTTTGTGTTGCTGGAATCCCTTTCTGGCTCCCCTCTCCCCAGGATTAGTTCTGCATCCCTCTGGTTCAGCTGTGCTGCTGTCAGATGGAAAGCAGGCACCGGAGCTTCCCAGCGCTGCTGGCTGGAACAGAGACCCCGGCAAAATCCACCTGGTGTGAAGTGACACCACACCCAGCAATCCTGGAAGGTCCTGGAGTTCAAAGCCAGAAATAAAATAACCCAGCAGTGCTCCAGGGCCTCTCTCTGCTGAATCTTTGGGAACTGTTGAAGGGCACGAGGCAGGCAGCTGGGGTTGTTCCTGTGGGGCTGATCCAATCCCACCCTGCTCCTGCCTGATTCTGCAGTTCCTCACTAGGGATATGGAGATATTGGCAAATACTCCCAAATTTTTTTTCCCCCACCCTGGATAGGCTTTAGCATCTGTTTCTAAAGCCTGTAGACAGTGGGGTTGTCCTTCCTGGCCTGTGTTTTGGTGGCAATTTCACCTGTCTGATAAAGAGAAACCAGAGCCAACTGTGCGCTTTTGTGCTGCTGTTTTGTGGGTCATAGGATTGCAATCAGAACAATTTTTGGTTTATCCCCATGACAGACTGGAGGCACCAGCCCTCTTGTGACATCAGTGTGGCCTTGCCAGTGCCACAGGAGGGTCCCTGGGTCTGGCCCTGCTGTTTTTCTGCCGGAGGAGTAAACTGTGAGTGTGGGGGTGTGTGTGTCCTCGAGCGTATTACAGCAGGGGTTGTGCAAGCCTTACTATGGGTGCAGCTGCACCTGTGGCACTGCAGTGGCAGCCAGGGCCTCGAGTGGGGCAGGGGCATCTCCTGGACTGAGCTGACCCTGCCTTTCATGTGCCGTCCCTCCAGTGACCCGTGCGTCACCGCCGTGCTGCTGCTTCAGCTGCCGGGCACACGCCGTGCCTGCTCCAGAGTCACCACCCTGGAGGAGCCCTGGAAAAGCCCTCCTTTCCCTGCTGATGTGGCTCCAAAGCCAGCCCTCAGTGGCAGCACCTGCTTTTGTGACCCCTGAAAGGTGTTGAGTTCACTCATTTTCTCGTCCTGTAGAGAATTGCTAGGTTAGGAAAATATTTGTGGTTTTCATTCGAAGATTAGGATGGGTGTTGCACTGGGGATTTTATTTTTCCTATAAAGTCTGGGCTTCCCCATTCATCCTCTGCCCTCTCTGTCCTGCCTGTGCCTCGTGCTGGTAGAGAACATGATCCTCCTGTGAGCTGCCCACAAGCCTTTGTCCCGACAGAAGAAAACATAGGTGAATCGCCAGAGGAATGTGAATCCAATAAATTGCAACATTTGGATGTTTATCTGACCTTCAGTGTTTACAAGGTTGGCTGGCAGTGGCACGAGAGAGGCTTTGACCAACTTGTTGGTCAATTGGACTGAAATCTGTTCTTGTCTGGTCACTCTGGCAATGCCCTAAGAACAGCTTGTTCCAAGCAAGCTCCTAAATGAGTTTATGTGCTGAACTGGCATCATCACATGTTCTCACTACTGTCTCTGCTCCTTTCTCACTCCACCCTTCCAGGTTTTAGATTTCTATACTATTGCTCTGAATAATTACTGTATTTTCCCCCCCAAAATGGTATCATCCTGCCACCATTTTCCTTGGGGAGGTACACCTGTCTTTTCTCCTCTTTTCTTCTGACCTTTTTTCCAGGCTGTGCAAAAGCTGTGCTATGTGACCAGCAGAAGGAGTGTGGGATGGCCAGAATTCAAGCAATAGGGTATATAATGTCATAAACCTTAGTGAACCTTATTGCAGATTTTTGAAAGCAGTATTCAAGACTTATCTTTGTCATACTTAAAGCGTGGTACAGTTCTGGATTATGTGGAAAGGCACGATGGATTTCCTGCTTTTCCATGGTTTGCAAATGGTCTGTGCTTAGGGAGTGCTGCATGAAAACCCCGTGCCTCAGATCAGGCATTTCTGAACGTGGGAAGTTGGAGGACAGATTATTTTCAGCCTCATCTCTTTTCTGGCTTTGACAAGACTGTCCCTGATAAGCCTATGGAGTCAGGAAAGCTTCAGTGATTAGGAAAATCACTGATCCCAATCCTAATGTCCTGCCATTATTATCAATGGGTTGTTTTAGAGGTTTTGATGAACCCAAGATTGGGCCTTTAATTATTACCCCAGACTCATGCCCAGCCCTGGTAGTTGGCTGTGGCCAGCTTTCCCAGTCCCTGTCCCACGCAGAGCCACATCTCCTTTCCCAGGAATCTGCAGAGTCAGCTGCTGCTGCCATGGGCTGCTGGGGCTCTCAGGAGCCCTTTCTTGCTGCAGAGCCTTTCCAGCCTCCCTGGGCACCCTCTGCCCCCTCCCAGCCATCCTGGCTGCTTCAAATCCCTCTTTCTGTACAGGCTGAAATGCTTTTAATGAGCTTCTGCAGACCCATCATCAGTTAGTGGCAGCTTTTGGGCCAGCAAGTGTAGGTGGGAGAAAACCACGTAATTCCTGTCATTGCTGTTGCAAAGCATCTTGTGCAGGGAGTTAATGCTGAGTGCCCAGGCAGGCACTATTTCATTTTCTGCATGGGGAGGCAAAGGGCAATGTTTCCTTCTACCCATGGAATCTTTATTTTAGCCATGGAATCTTTTTCTCTCCTGTGATACATGGATCAGTAGCCCCAAGGTTGGGGCTTGCTGACAGCCAGGAGCTACTGCAATCATAAATAATAATAATATTTTACAGAAGGCTTCAAGCATGTGCACTGCATCCCTCTGCAAACTGATTTTGTAGTGACTTGGTTTCATGTCAGTTTAGCAAAATGCTGAATGTGCATAGTTCCTCTTCATTTTATCTTAAAATAGGACATCTAAATAAGGAGCTCTGTAGGCCTTTCCCAGTCTCTCCTGGCTGTCAGCTTTCACTGAGCTTCCCCACACCTCCCACTGCATTTTTCTCCAGGGTAGGAAGAGACTCTGCAGTGTAAGTGGGATTATTCATGGGTGACAAATGTAGCCCGGTGTGACTGTGGGATATAGAAAAGCAGCTACAAACTGCAGAAAATTTGAGAAATGGAAGCGGGGTTTCTAGCAGGGATTTCGTGCCATAATGGCTCAGCTAGCAGAGGGCTGATCCTGTGCTGGCTTAAAATGCAGCCTGGTTTTAGCTTTTCCATGAGCTGCCGTTTCCAATGGCACTGGGGAAGCTGGTGCTGCCTGTGCCACGGGGACACTTTGCTCCTGCACTGTGTCAGCCAAGCCAGCCCTGGTTTCAACCCTGCTGAGGTTCCTCTTGCAGAACCACGTCAGGGCTGGTGTCTGTGGTGTCACCAGAGCCACTGAGATGCGTGGCTGTGTATCCAGCACTGCCCTGAGGCACTCCCTTCCAGCAGAATTCCTTAAAAAAGCCTCCATCTACATGGAGAACCTCACAGCAGACTCTCCAAAGAATGGCTTCTTAAAAAGAACTTGAAATTCTTGAAAGGATTTCTTGAAAAGAATTTCTAAATCAACTCCAAGCCACGTTTTTCTAGGGAAGGATGGTATTTGCAGGAAAGGTTAAGGCTGTAACAGGCAGTATTCTCAGAGACAGGAATTCTCAGCCCCTGCAGCTTCCCATAATTTGACATGTCTCTAACCCTTGAGTCCCCATTTCACATTTCCAATCAAGAAAGACACCAGGTTTTCATTTCAAAATGCAATGCTCCACTGGCTGGGAGGTTCTTCCCCTGTAGAAAACGTACAGGAACAAAAATGGTGAGGATTTCACTGATTCTAAGGTGATGCTTAGCCCCAGCCCAGTGCCAGGACCTGTTGGTGCTGGTGCTGCAGGAAGGACCTGGGAAAGGCTTTGGGAGGCACCAGGGGAGCTCCTGCACCCCCTGGCATCCCCTCTCCATAATTCACTGTTGGCTGCTCACAGGGCAGCTGCCCACGATGGCTCAGGCTTTGCTCAAGGCTGGAGATGTGCTGAACTTGTCCCTGGGGGAACAGGCAGGAAAATTTGTGCCTGGAGCAGGTGTGAGAGAAGCCTTTCCTGCGAGAGTCTCCGAGGGGAGCATGGAAACACGAACATAACTAGCAGTGAAAACTGAGTGGGATTTGTGTTTCTGGTGAGATGTCAGGAAATAGCTTTAAAAATGCTCTGCTGAGAGGCTTCCCAGCAAGCTTTTAACTATTCCCTCACCTGGGAAGATCGCTGGGATGAATTCCTCAGGCGTGACGCAGCACGGAGCTGCTCCGGAGCTGCCTGGGCTCTCCTGGCATCTCCAGGCAAAGGAGGAGGAGAGGGAAGGGCAGTACCTGGGAACCTGGGAAGAGCAGGCAGGAGTGCTGGCAGCAGCTCTGACTCAGCTCACCGTGTGGGCTGACATATGTAAATTGCCATATACATTTGTAAATGTTTTGGTATGCCTGAGCAAGCCAATAGCTGGAATTAATTTTGTTCTTTTGGGAGGCAAGACAGGGGAGCCCGTAAAGAGGATAAGTCCAAAAGGATCACAAGTATGAATACTGGGGGGGGGGGGTTGTTCAGCTGGCTGAGACCTGTGTGTGGATGTGCATTTGCAGTTTGAATTTTCTGGATTTGGTTTTCCTCACTTCCCTTGTAAAGGGACTTGGAGCAAATTGAACTAAGATCACTCCAGCCTTGAAGCAGACTTGTAGCTGGTATTAAACATATTTTAGTGGGTTGTGCAATGCAGAATCCTTGCTCTGCAGTCTGTTTTAGTGTTTCTTTTTCTCCCTGTGCTTCTGCACTTTTTAATGTCAGCACTCTGTTACTGACTGTGCTATTTTGTGAGACGTGATGCCCTAAGGGGAGCTGGGGGTCGTTTCTCCATCACTAACGTTTGCCACTTTTGGGAGCAGGATGCAGGCTCACCATTTTACATGTCAGGAGATGAAAGATAACTTTTTTTTGGTTGAAATTGTGGGGAGGATGGTAGAGGCAGAATGCAGCTACCTCAGCTGCATCGCAGCCATGGTGAGGAGCAGCTCCTGCAAAAAAAAATGCACTGGGATGGTGAATGCCAGTGAAGGGTCCAGCACAAGCAATTCCTTGGCTGCAGGTTGGTCTGAGCTCACATCCCACCAAACTCTGTGACAGCTCTGCTGGCAGGAATGCACTCTCCCGTTGGTGTTTGACAGTCCATGACAGGATTATAAAGAGCTGCTGCACCTACAGGCAAAGAAATGCTACAGGTCCTACATTGCTGCAAATCACATTTAGGCTTGTGAAGCCCATCTCATCCAAAGGCTTCAACTGGATTAGTTATTTTTAAACCCCACAGAAGGAGTGTTAAAAATGTGCTTTTTCATGCAAGCAGCCTTAAAAGAAAAAAAAAAAATCCGTGCTTTATGTTCTGAGGTGCTTTCTCATAATTTCCCCATCCCTTTGCTGCCTACACCCCGACACGGTATGAAAATGACTTTGGAGACAACACAGAGGGCTGTTTCTGCAGCTTGCTTCTTTGTAAACCTTAGGATTTTGCTTTTCTCCTCTGCTGAAACTCCAGTAAGCATCTAAGATTTCAATATCTGATTTAAGAGAGAATTACAGCTCCTGTGATATCCCTGTGCAGAGCCACTGGCTGGTACTTACTGATAGGTTATTAATAGCTGCCAGTGCGGAGTGAAAATGGATGTCCTCTGGTTTTAGGGTAAAATCTTGAAGAGGTAACTTGCTGTGTGTCGTGAACTGAGTCTCTCATACGTGCAGGACAAATCTTATCAGCTCTTGCAGCTTGCAGAAAGGTTTGCTGCTGTACTTGCTAATGGGTCTGGCTGGAATCCAGCACTTGGGGCTTTGGGGGCTGCCAACACCTTGCCCACAGGCAGGTGCTGTGGTCAGCCACAGATCCCCTCCCTGGCTCCTCTGGGATGCACTTATGGATGCTGGGCTGTGCCTAAAGCCAGCCTGGCTGAGCACGGCTTGCCAGCTCCCGAGGGCTTTGGGAATCTGGGACCATCAGGGCAGTGAGGAGAAACCCCCAGCAGCTGCAGGCCCTGCTCTGCCCTAACCTCACCCTGCTGACCCCAAGCCATGAGGTGGCTCTGACAAGCTGCAGCCATCCCAGCCCACGGGGTTTTGTCTGAGCTGGAGAGCTGCAGGAGCTTCTGCTCCCTGTTTCTCACCCTGTTGGTTCTGCATCTCCCTTCCTGCCTCAAGCCAAGCTTCCAGCTCCCAGGTGAGCAGTGAGGTCTCCCTCTCCTGGGGACTGACACACGAGGCCTGTGCCCTGCTCCAGAGGGAGGGCTGGCTCTGTCCCCATGTCCCTCTGCCCCTGCCTGGCTGCGGGGACGAGCAGCCAAACCACCTCAGCCCTGCTTGGCTGCAGCTGCTGGCTCAGCTTCAGAGGGCTTTTCCTCCCCCCTTATCTCGCAGCAGCCGAAATTCCAGCTAAACAAAACCCAGCCACAGACTTATTCAAAACATTTATTAGTGTTTAAGGAAAATAATAGTGTGAGAAAGGTACAGAGCTTTGTCTAAAGCCATATGCATTTTCTTTATTTACAAGCTTATTTGGCTGCAAACTCTACACGAGATAAAACTAGTATGTTTTTCTCCCAGAGATTTGGAATTAAGGACAGTTTGTATTTTATTTATTTATTTTATTTTTCTCCTTTTAGTTCAGCACTGTAAGTTAGGACAGCATTTTCCAGGGTTTACTGCTATCTTTTTTCCTGTAGGCGTTTTGCTTCTCTCGCAGTATTTTCATTCCAGAACAAGGCTCATTCCAGATGCAAAGCATAAAGGAAACATTCATACCTTGGCTTTTAAGCTAAACCTCCTTCATGAACAGCAAGTTCATAAGGAATGTTAATTAAAGCATCATACAGTATCTAAATGGACTTTTTTTTTTTTTCTCCTTTTTTTTTTTTTATAAAGAATTAAGGCTATGTAGATGTCACAATAAAATAATCTCAGGTAAAACACACCCTATCTGTTAGATATGAAAGAAAGGTTTAACAATAAATAAATGATTTATGCTGTCAATAACATTATGGAACTGTATAAAACTATATTTACGCAGCTTTAAACATAAAAAAACCCATACTAGTGGCATGAATATATACAACACAGGTCATGACATACGTTTAAATTATCATAGCCAGCAGTGTTCTTTTTTTTAAATGGGGACACTATAATAAATAGAAATGTTAAATATTTACAATAATAGCATATGTGGAATCAGTAGATGAACACATAAAATCTTCACACACAGAGGAAAAAAAAAAAATGATGCCTTATACAAAAATCCCTCCCACCCACAGCTTGTCCCCCACCTCCCCAATTTTCATTGACTAAACAAGGGGAATACACAATTTTCCCCACAGAACCAATGAATACAAATAAAACTGTATGCATGCTGAGGTGATATGTTGACTGAGACATTCAAAGATGTAGATCTCTGTTTGGTTCCCATTGATAAATCAAGACCTCTAATGACAGAGGGATCTTATTTTAGTTCAATGCAAGAACATTGGTAGCACGTTGTTGTTTCTGGTTTGTGTTAGCTTTTTTTTTTATTATTTTTTTTATTTTGTGCTAAAATGCTTGGATTGTCTTTTTGGTTTGAGCTTGTTCTTCGTGGTGGTTCTGTGCCACCAAGGGGGAGAGGACACTTGCAGGAAACCCACGGAGGCACATGCCAGAAACCTTCTTAGGGTACCATCAGCAGGTTTTTGGAGCAGAGGAGGTGGCCAAGAGAGTCAGCCCAAACCAGGGTGCTCTGTGGGGCAGCCTGGGTGCCCCAAGGGTGGCTGAGCTGTCACCAGCCCCACGGGGCAGATGCCACGCTCACTGCACCATCACCGTGGTCTTTGCTGCTACAGCACCTGGCCTGATCCCAGCCCCTCCCACTGAAACCAAGCGAAAATTTCATCACAGAACTTTGCTAAAACCGGGCAGGATCGAGGCCACGTCTTTAAGCAAAGACCTGGTGATCACAGAGACACCTTTTCAACTCAACTGTCCCCTCTTGCCTCCTACGTGGCTGCTATTTAAAGCAGTGCCTCCAAGTTCTGCGGGTGGATCCCTGCATTAAACCCTGAATGCAGCTATTAGGAGCCGTGCTCACTTAGCAGGAACTGAAATCTGAGTTGGAAATTGTAGCCAAATTCCAACACCCTCCTCTCCTGTTTATGCAGCTCCTTCCCACCATGCAGCAAGACGTACGTTAGTTCACTGGGTACGTTCTGTCTCTGCTGAACTGCCTTCCTGCCCCCACAGCTTTCCTCCCAAACTTTCTAAATGAGAAGGCTCCAATCCCCGGTGTGATTCCCACTTTCTAAGAAAACCTCCCTTTTTCCTCTAGAGGAAGCTGAGAGCTCACCCTCCTGTCCCTGTGGGTGCTGCAGCCTCCACTTCCAGTACAATATCTGGGAATATAGGATTGCAGAGCTGCAACCTGAGAATAACAATTGCATAGGGGGTAGGAGAGATATGGCCAAACACCTCACTCACACTTGAAACTGCTTAAAGACAATAAGCTCTTGACACTCTTCACCTTTACTAACTCGTTCTGTGGAGATTGGTTGTCGTTACCTGCACGAGAATTAAAAAACCCAAGTCAATCCCCTCTCCTTGTCTTTGGCATTTGGATAAACCAAGCTATAGGCAGGTTAGAGTGGGGCTCCACATCCCAGCAAACCACACCATACTGCTAAGGAGAGGCAGGCTTCTGATGGGCCTTCAGTGCAGCCCTAAGAAGAACTAAACATATGGGGATTTAGAGGGTCCTTTGCTGTCTGAGCCCACACCTGCCCCTTTAGGCTTGGGCTGTAAGGGTGGAAGACCTGTATCACTGAGGGGGCAGATGGAAGCAGAGAATATGCACAGGGTTTTCAGAGGTCCATGAGAATACTTTTGGGGGTCCTCCACCCTGTGCAAGTCTTAACAGTCACATTGCCTTGTCTGGAAGCTGATTACTTGCCTTTGAAGTGACTGGGTATGGTTCTGTGATCAGCAAGTGTCAAGTTATGCAGCTGTTAAAAACTAACAGGGGGCACTTAAAACCAGGCAGCATTGCCCAGGTGGGAACAATGGCTCAGAAGTTACTTCAGAGAAAGTGGTGGAGCTCCAGACCACACGGTTCCTGTGCCAGAGCCGGGGCAGCTCCTTCATTAGAGAGCTTCACACAGAGAGCCCTGAGCTCTGGCGTTCCCAGCCACAGGCAGAAACCAAATCCCCCTGGAATTCAGCCATCTGCTGTAAGGCTGTGCCCTGAACCTTTGGAGGTGCTAAGCCACAAGCAGCCACATGCAGCCTGGCAGAGCCCGCTTGGAACCTTCTCCCCTGCCAAGGAGACCAAAGGGAAAAAAAAAAAACAACCCAAAAGAAAAAAAAAAACCCCAAAAAACCAAAACCAAAAAACCCCAAAACCAAACCCAATCCAACAACCCCCAAACAAGATTCTAAATTTCAAATGATGTCCGTTTCATTAAAAAAAAAAAAAAAGGGGGGGAAAGAATTTAGCTGGAGACATTTTGCCACGCGAGCGCCGAGTTTGCTGGATCGATAGATAACCCATTGCCACTGCTCTCCCTTTGCTACTATATACACACTGATGCCGAGGTCCATAGATATCTTGCAATGCCCTGTGCTTGACCTCTGAATGGGAAATGCTTTGGAATGTCCATAGACAGGAGGATGGAACTCAACGGAGGAGGATTCCGGGGAGGGCGGGGGAAGGGGGAGCCGGTGCCTCTTTTCACCTCCGGATGTCGGAGAAGTCGGACAGTTCGTCCGCCCGGTCCAGGATCCCGTGCGCCCCTTTGGGACCGTGGCCCCCAGCTTTGACCCGGGCGTTGGAGTGGCCCTTGGTACCTCTCTCTCCCTTGGCTGCTCGTGGGCTCTCCCTGTGCTCGGGGTCGGCGTGGGCCACCATGTCCCCACGGCCAGCACTGGCCCTGCTGCCTTCCCCCACCTTCTTCTCGGCTCCCAGGACGGCGTCTCCGTGCACGGCCGAGGTGCAGAAGCTCAGGATGGAGCAGAGACTTCCCCAGTTCTGTTCACACTGGGCCTGGACGCTCCTGGTTATTGCCTTTTTCACCTCCTCGCCACAGGTGAGCAGGATGTTCACCAGGTCAACGTAAGGCCTGGAAGGAAAGGGAGCAGTGAGAGGAGAGTCAAAATCCATCCCAGGGAATCGGTGAAGAATCTGCCTCACCCTCCCTGGGCACAGCAAACCCAGTGGTGTCAGCCCCTGGCACCCCCTGACTCAGCAGCAACTCTGCCCACGTTAATTATGGAAAATCCCATATTTCTAATCAGCCATTTCGCTGCAGGAAATGCACAGTGGCATCCTGTCAAAGCCTCTCTGGATTGATCTTGCTTGCTCTCCCCCTGGAGATACTCTGGGGGAACTGGAATGTTCACCAGAGAACAGATGAGGTCTGGCTTGGCAAGTGGAAGAACAGTCTCACACTTTCTGCCTCCATCTCTTTCCATACCCTCCCATCTTTGTTACTCAGGACACCAGGCAAAGGACACTTGCTCCTGCCCAGAGCCATCAGCTTCACCAAACAGGCTCTGCCTCTGGGTGAATGGCAGGTACAGAGCATTCACCAGCCTCCAGTCTGCAAGAGGGAGGCATTTTCTCACCTCTGTGAAAGCAACAAACACTCAGCTAGAGAGTCTCTGGCTTTCCTCATCATCTCTGGAGCACTGGGTGTTGATCTCCATCACAGGCAAGATCCTATCTGGACCCAGGATCTGCCTGAACAGAGCTCAGACAAATGGAATCCACTTTGGTGGCACTTTTTTCTTCCCACACCAAGTTTTATTTCTTCATTTCCTTACAGAGCTTTCAGTAGTCACCTTTTCCCAGCCAAACAAGGCCTCAAAACATGCCCTGGCTCAATCCCCTCTGTGCTTCCCACCCACCCCTGAGTGTCCCCAAGGCAGCAGCAGCTCGAGCACAGGCACTTGGGCTTCTCAGCCACAGGTCACCGAGTGCAGCAATTTTAAAATAGTTGTGGTCACAAGTTTTGTGGGTCAATATTGATGTTGTCTATTGACACAACTGCTGAGCTGCTTGCAGGCCCAGAAGGACGTGCTTAAAAATCTTCCACAGCAGGAACCAGCCACAGCACAAGGGGAAAGCTGCCCGGGGCCAGCAGTCGTGGCTGTGTGGGGTGGGTGGTGGTGGTGGTGCACCTCCTGGGCACCCCATCCACCAGCTCTGGTGCCTGTGGACAAGTCTAAATCTCTTCTCATTAACTTAAGGCAGAAGAGATGAAGAAAACCAACAGATTATCATCAGTGTCTAACTTTACCAACTGCTTAAACTCATTCTGAATCGCTAATCTTGGAGAGCCACCTATTCCCCCTATCTCAAAATATTTCCCATGGTTGGATTGTTCCTGCTGCTCAAAAAGAAAAAAAAAAAAAGAAAGAAAAAAAAAAAAGTGACTTGGAATGCAGCAGGGACCAATCTGCCAAGGCCTGTCACCACTTCCACCATAGCAAATCAGCCTGACCCCCACAGCTGACTCAGGAGGAGGCTTCGCTGCCCGACCGCGTTCCGAACACTCATCGGGAGAGAACAGTCAGAGCAAAACAGAGAAGGAGCCTGAGAGCTGCCACTTCCTTCTCTGCTCTTAGGTTTTTGTTTTAAATGTAAAGTAGGAGATAAGAGAGAGCTGAGCACGTTGCATACAAAGTGATCCAGCAAAAGGATATAAACCTCCCTCCCTCCCAAGAAATGAGTTCTTGAAATTGGGCATAACCTTTGCAGAAATCTTTGTAAGAAAAAAGGTCGCTGGTATGACTAAAAAGTGGCTCAGCTGCCAAATATTTCAGGTATTCAGAGCCTGCCAGAGCCCTGCGGATTAATACTGGCCCATTTCTCCTTGCCTGTTTTACTTTCTGCATTTCAGCCGGCCTGACCAGAGTACCTGAACCGAGCACAAGGCTGCAAGTCAGCAGACGTGATTTTATTTCCAGCTCTGCCACACTTGCCTATTGATCTCGAACAAGTTCCTTAGTTCAAGAGCTTCAGAGATGGCCTCTAAATTTAGGGGAGGGGAGGAGGCTGGCTGGTTCTATTTGGGGAGTCCCGCATAGGAGAGCCGAGCTCCCACTCCGGGAGATGCTGGAGTGTAGGAAGCGCTAAATGAGATCATGCAAATTATAGGTGTTCAGCTGAATGACCCTCTCTTCTCCAACCAACAACCCCCCAGCTCAGCTCCCCAGAAATAAGCAGCTGCCTCTGAGCATTCCTGCTTGAGCCTGTTCATAAAACAAGGATAACTCACTCCTCCTCGGACAGGCTTTTGGCTCGCACGGTTCTTTTCATCCCCAAATGATGGGGGGGTTAATTGGTGCCAAGTACCCAATTTATAGCTGCTGACACAGCCCAGGCAGTGCCCAGAGAGGTGCTGCTGGGCAGGATGGAGCCCTGCTGCCCTTCTCCCTCAGCCAGCAGGATGCTGCCCATGGCCCTGGGCACAGCAGCTCTGCCCCCAGCCATGCCTTTGATCCCAGCCTCAGGAATGTCCAGGGAAAGGGCCTTGCTTTCAGGCCACCATGTCCAGCTTGAACAAACCACAGCACAGGATTTATGGGAGTAAATTGGCATTGAAGCATCTCTCTGCAACTGCAGCTGAAATATTAGTGGGGGGTGGTTTTCTGCACTAAGGGAACCTGAGCTCCTTTGGGCAACGAGGAAAATAAAATGCAAGGCTAAAATTCCCAAAGAAGTGATTCTGCAAAAAAATCTGTCTCTCGTGACTGCTGGGATTTGCAGTTTCTGTGCTAATGTCAAGGCACAGAGGTGTGGTAGGAAGATGCTCTAAGGTTAAGCCTGATGCCAGGCTGTGGCTCAGCCTTCTTGTTTCAGGAGTGAGACGTTCACCTGCAAGAAAAACAGGCTCTGATTTTTGCATTTGTGCACAAAGAGTCAGTACAAACAGCTTGTGCTTGGTTTGTTGCTGTCATGTAGCAGCTTTGATCAATTCCAAGTAGGATTTGTGCCTGCCATTCCTTGGAGGACAGCTGTGCTCCCAGTCAGAGGAATGAAGTCCTCAAAAATCTGACTTGTGCCTTCATTTTGTACAACCCCATGTTTTATTAAAGAGCATCTGAGATTAATAAAGAATAAGATGAATGGGAGATTACCTGGGGGACTGCAGCTCTTTCAGGGACAATTAGCTACAAGACATTTCAAAGTATGTATTTAAAGAAGAAATTACCATCTTGCTGACAACTTTGCATAAACCCTCTTCCCCCTTCTCTAGTTGTCACCTCTAACAGGATACTGAGGTCAAAATGATGCCTTTGAGCTCAGAAAACAAAAAAAAGCATTGTGAGATGCCTCTGGAAATGGCAGACACGGGTGGTGTATTTGCCAGAGCACCAAGGGGACTGGCACATCCAACTCCAACCCATTTCACCTCGTTCCACAGCCACATCTCACCCTTGGTACACAAACTTCAAGGGGCCCTGCAAAGAGAGCTTTACCTTGGTGCTGTACATGGGAAAACAAGAGGTGCTTAAGGCCAGAAGGAGGTGAAACAGCTCTTGGGCAGATGCACAGCCCACTGGCACTCCTGGAAGGAGCTCCCACGCTCTGACTGCACCAGCACAGAGGCACTTACTCATGCTGCAGCAGGTCTTTGAAGTGAATCATCTCCACAATGACCTGGATGTTCTCCTTGGCAGCAGAGCAGAGGTCATGCTTCAGGTAGCACTCCCGCTGTAACTGGAACACCATCTCTTTAATGGCAGGGCACTTACGGCTGATGCAGCTGAATTTATGCCTCAAGGCATGAGCCTTACACTTCAGAGCGTCTTTAATGAAGGATTTTCCCTGAGAAGGAAAGAAATGGAGTAGGTCTGTATTTTTGTCCATTAAGCACAGCAGCTGATTTATGCCCAGCCAGCTGCTTCTCTGCAGGACAATGTCAGGGGTTATTACAGTGCTAAGGATATCACTTCATGGCTTTCCCCTTCTTCTCTGCCCTTAAAGACCCTGCCAAGTCACCAAGCTTTGCTATCCCAGTGGACTGAAACAGCCAGGGCTTCCTCACTGCTACTCTGAGGTTTCCTCTGCCCCAACAGCTGAATGCCCAACGAGGGAAAGAGCAAAAGTAAGCACCTTGAAGTAATTCAGTGCTGGAGTTGCTGGATTAATTTGCTTCCAGGGTGGCAGAACAACAGGCTCACACAAAGGAGAGGGCATCCTGCCATGGCTGAGCTCCTCAGGACCACAAGCAGATACCCATTCAGTAACTGCAGGGTTTTTTTGGGTTTTTTTTTTTTTTTTTTTCCATTTTAAAATTAGTTTACAACCTCAGAGACATGTATGCACCATCTATATGCACGTGCCCTATTCCCCAGCTATCAGTATTTTCTTCCTCAGAGAGGGACTCAAATCAGCACTAATAATAATCATCATCATAATCCTACAGTGTCTTCATGCCTGTTGCAAGAAATTCTAAGTGAGATTAAGAAAAATCACACCAAGAAGCTAAAAAATAAGGTGGAGAAAAGCTGCTTTAGCAGCATCTCTTTACCCACTGTGACTCCTTCACTCAGTTGCTTGGTGGGCATCAAACTTATCCCTTCCTTTCCTCTTTTACTGGACCCTGCACCTACAGCTCTGCTCAGACCCCCTGGGCTCTGCTGAGAATAGGCCCATGGAAGGCAATGCCTCCACCTCTTCATCAGCCTCAGATTCTTTTATGCAGCTGCTCCATGAAGACCAAATCCTTGCTCCCCTTTATCCCAAGAGTGCACTGGCCCAGCTCCACTGACACTAGATAAGATTCACCCAGACCTGCAAGCAGATGTTGTCCCCAGATTGTTTCAAGCCAGAAATGTTTCTTGCTCGTCAAAGAGCTGCTTCACCCCTTTCTGTTTCCCATACCAAAGGCACTCCCTTGCCCTTCCCTTTAGGAGCAAACACACAGCACAGTAGGCAAATAGGGAATTTGAGAGAAAAGAGAATTCTTATATAAACCCAAACTGACATCAATTCTCAGGTTTCAGAGCAGAGAACAGAAAATGGCCAATGTTAGTCTTGTCATTTAATGCAGCTTGAAATAACTGGGGATGATACAGAGAGGAGCTGTGAAAAGGCCATGTCATAGCAGAGGCTAAAGTCACCTTCATGTTAAATAAAGCTCCAGGGGTTTAAATCTTCTGCTCTGCACTGGGGACAGCCTGGATGTGAAACAGGCTGTGTTTGATGAGCAGCATCTGGGGATCTGGCATCAATGGCTGCTCTCAGCCTCCACAGGCACCATTCCCTGCCTTCCCAACCTTCCTTCCCTACTCCTTTGGTCAGCTCTGTCCACTGACAGAAATATTGTGCAAAAATAAACAAGTGTTTTCTGGAAGCCACTTGGAAATTAAGTTGAAGGTTTTCAGATACCCACAAAAGCAGCAATTCCCATTTTAATGAGTAGCCAGGCCCTTCGTACATCCTTGAGCATTTCAACCTAAAGCTCCAGCACTCCAAAAAAGTGCTCCCTGCTGGGTGGTCCCACCAACCCTCATGGGACAGGCTGGATCCTGAGGACAGCTCTGCTCTGTGCCACGCTTTTAGCAGTGCCATGTAGCTGGTGCTTTTAGTCAAGTTATCCTGCAAACTGCCTGGCCAGGCCAAACGCCGCTGGCCTGTCGGAATGCTGCCTTCCCTCCACACTGAAATGGGAGAGGAGGTTTACAAGACATAATAACAGGATGTCTCAATGATGCATAAATGGTCTGGGGAGAAAATGAAGGAGACAAACTTAATACCACATACCATGGAAGTAACGTATTTTAACGTCAGTGCTCCAACCCAAGGCTTGCTCGAGTACAGCAGCTTTAGGAGGTTGCCTGGGCTGGTTGTTGCAAGTCTTGAGGACCAACTTTAGTAACTGCCCGTTGGGAAATACTGAGATAATTCTAAATGAATTGGGAGCCCAAGCTGCATCTCAGAGTTGGCTTTGAACAAACATGGTGTAGAGGCTTAAGCCGCCCATGGGTTTCTTAAACCCACGTTTGGCTCCATGAAGGGCTCTGCTGGAGTTATCCTGGGTACAGGAGGTGGAAGGGCTCCAGGCAGCTGCAGCTACAGCCAGCCTGTCTCCCAGGACAGGTTGCTGCTTTATTACTGTCCTGAGGTCCTAATTCTGGACCCTTCAACCAAAAAATTCCTAGCTGAATTAGTGAATGACGCCAAGTAGACTGGCTCTGGGAATTTTTTGTGCAAAGATGTGTTAAGGAGCTGCAGTGCGTGCCAAGTGTGTGTTAGAAGCAAGCAGACAGGTAGGACATCTCTCCATTTTACCTGGGCATCGAATTTTCCAGCGTTGTGCAGGAACGTCATGCAGATCTCGTGCAAGCCTCGGATCTCGCAAGAATTGTTCTCAAAGCACTCAAACACTCCACATCCCACATCGCCAGCATTTACCAGGCAGTGCTGGATTTCAGCTAAAAGGAGTATTGGTTAGAGTTAATTTGAAGAAGTCTTCACAGGAACTGGAGGTGGGTAGAGAGACAAGAGTTGTTTTGCTACCAACATCAGTTTGAGAGAAAAATGCGTGACAATGGTTAATCGTGCCCGTTTTTCGCAGGAATTAGGCCAAAACTTGGGTGTATTACGTTATGAAAGTGATATCCAAGAAGTAAATGCCAAATCCACTATGCTTACGTCAAGCTATTTCACTTGAGAACTGTCTCATGCTCTTGAATTCCTCAGGAGCAAAGGACAGGCGTGAGTTTTGTTCTCTGGCTTGTGCAAAGTCCCCCCAGCAAATTTAAGTGCCAAAATGAGAAGCCCAGGACCCAGCCAGCCAAAATTTTTTGCTTTTGGTACTTTGAGCAAGTTTCTGGTCATTTAGCACAACGTTTTTTACAGACCACTGGGTTTTGCCTGTCAGGATGTCTCTCAAGTTAATGGCAAAACTCCCACTGATACATAAAGTCCTTTGCACCAGGAGTTGTATAAAAATGCAGCTGGGTTCTCAGCTATGCAGGAATCAATAGAAAAGATTTACATTTCTATATGTAGTACATAAAATAGATGTACTGGACCTAGCAGTTACATATGTGTTTATTCTGCCCTTTCAGATGTTATGTAATACTGAAAAAAAAAATGCTGTCTAATACTCACTTTCAAAAAAAAAAAAAAAAGAAAACCAAACCAACCCCACCAACCCAAAAATCTAATTCTTAACGTGACAGCTTCTGGTCCTTTAAAAAAAAATTGGATGTAGTAGTACTGCCAGAGGGAAGGTGGTTGCTTAAAAAGCCTGGGGATAAAGTTAAACAGGGGCAGCTTTTAGAGCAGAACTGAGGATGCTAAGAATTCCTGTACTCTGTGCCCTGTGGTACCTTTAATTAAAGTTCGCCCTTGGGAGCCAGCCTAATCCCCCTCGAACCGCAGCGTGTTTCAGCCATCCCCAGCCTCCCCCTCTGCCATGCGGTCCATTTGCAAGTCTTCACAGCAACTTTCGGTCTCATTTCCACCCGCTGCAAGGCAGAGCGAGCCGCCGCGGCTGGAATTGCGGAGCCCGCCGGAGTTCTCACGACCCCCCCGCCACCCGCTCAAACCCAAAGCACTACCGCCGCACGCTTTTTTTTTTCCCCCCCCCCACCTTTATT
>VZRH01006011.1:582473-683746 GCA_013397555.1 Urocynchramus pylzowi
GCTGCGAGGGGATTTGTGCCAAATACATCACTGAGGGGGGAAAGTGGTACCCATGGGCGAACAGGGGACGGGCGCCGCTTTCCCCGGGGGAGAACGCCCCTCAGACCGCCAGCACCGTGGGGAGAGCATCACCCTTGCAACCCCCCCAGCAGCTCTGGCTGCTGCCTTTTGTCCGGTAGCTGGAGCGGGGTGGGGGACACACACGCACACACCACAGCACGACGTAGGAAAATCCGTAGCAGGTGATGAGAAGTGCCGCGCTGGCTGGGGAGGGGCGAGCGTGTCTCCCCTTGCCCTGCCGTAATGCACATCAGATGTTTCATCAGACCCCGCCGGCCCCATGCGGTCCTGCCCCCCTCCCCTGCAGCCCCCGAGCCCCCGGCAGTGCCGGGGCGCGCTGTGCCGTGCCGGGGGCGGGGGTCCCGCCGGGGGGGCGCAGCTAGGAATGTCTCCAGCTGCTGCTGCCGCCCGCTTCCTCACAGCTGTCAAAATGCACTTGAGGAAATCCACTCACACCTCCCCGAGCAAGGGTCTCCTCGGCGGGACGTGACACCGCGCCGCAGGACCATGGCTCCACGGCTACGCACCGGCAGGCACGTCCTGACACCCCCTCGCAGCCCCCGGGCAGCCCCGGCCTCCCCCGGTTTTGTCTCAGGCCCACGGGGTTTGTGTGCCGGGGTTGGTGAGCCGTGCGAAGTTGTGTTTTAATTTTTTTATCCTTGCGGAGGGTTTGACATCGCCACGTCTTTTTTAAGGTTGAAATTCTTAACGGCGGTGCCAAGCTCGTGTGGAAATTCCCTTTTATCAACATGCTGCCGCTGCCTTCGGAACTGCAACTTGCAGCTTTCCTCTGAGGAGCTGGCTCTGCCAGTGAGGATGTCTGCAAAGCCCCCGTGCCCCTGGGATGGGCTCTGCCCTTTCTCACAGCAGGGCTATTAAAGGAAAAGGTTTTTCTTCTTCATTTGTACCTCACCCGGAGTGCCTGGCCCTTCTTTTGTCCTTGTTCTCTTACTATTTATACTGCTGAAGAGTTTTGCTATTTAATTGCCTTTGCTAGGTCTAACTTAGCTCGAGTGTTCAAAGACTGGGGGCTGAATGAGTTGAACTCGGGTAGGAGAATTTAAGGGATGGCAGTTTTCCTCTGTTGTAGGAGATAACAGCCAATGCACTGCTTCTAACCAGCAAGTTTGCATTATACTTATATAAAATATTTTTTTTTTCCTGGTGCCTGGCAAATGATGCTTTCTTGTAATGCTGTTTTCCTGCTGCTTTCAGACTGATGTCCTCCTGCAGCCATTCCTCATCAATCTTTCTGCCTCTTTTTAAAGTTACAATTTTTGGATGCGTTTTACCCTTTTGACTTTTGCATTCTGTGCAGTCTCCATCCTCCAGACCCCGTGTTCCTCCCTCTGGTTTATTTCTCTAGTCAGGTCTCCTGATTTCTCAGAGCGTGTCCTTCGAACCCCGCAGCCCTGGCTGCCTTAGTGGGCTGCTCCTCCTTTTCAGCCCATATTGTATTAATCGCTGCAATCAAGGTTATTTTAACATCTTTTCCTTACCAAAACCGTGCCTAAAATAGCCCCTCCTCGTGTCACTTTGGGGAAGAAATCTGCCGGCTGTCAGCACGTGGAGCATTTCCCATCTCCTCCTGCTCAGCAGAGCCGGGCAGCGGGTGGCACTCGGAGCTGCGGGATTTCCCTGCTTTGCTCTCTCTCCAGGTCACTCCTCAGGGTGCTCCTGGGATTAGAGGGCCTGGTGCCATCCAGCCCTTCCTTAGGGAGTCGGGGAGCTGTGGCTGCACTTTGGAGGTGAGTGCTGTGAGGGATCCACAGGTCAGGCTCCAGCAAATCTGGCATCTCTCAGAGTGTGGTGTAACTCCCTGGCAGCGTGATCGACTGCCAGGTGATTTTATAGAATAGTTGCCAATCCCAGCGGTTTAGGGGCTGGTTTCCAGGGCACTCAGGATGCCTGAATCCCAGAGGCACTGCAGCTTTGCTCCAGCACTGGGAGCTTGTGTGGACACAGGAGCCTGAGTGCAGGATGGTGCCCTGCTGCGAGGCGTTTGAGGACATACTTGAGCAGTAACACTTGGAGAGGATCATAACTCCTTCCAGAAGTTCTGAACACCTGTTGGCTTTCAGGAATACACTCTGAGCTGCCTTTAGTTAACAAACACAGGCTTTTCTTTTTAAGAGTGTTTCATAACTCAATTGAGGCTTCATATGATCAAGCAGTGGCACGAGCGTTTTGCAACTGCCTTGAAATGGGAAGCATTTAATTGTTTGGCGTCTTTAGGGAGATGAGCTGCCCTCATGACTATTAAGAGGGCTGTGTCCCTGCAAGGCCGTTGCAGGCAGGTGAAGGCTGAGGAATGCTGTGCAAGAGGCTCCAGCACACAGGGAGAGAGCAAGCACACCCAGTTCTGAAGGACAGAGAGGCCGATGACTTCAAAAGGGAAGAGGATGCTGTGGGGAAGGTGTGCCAAGGTCTGCGTTCTGGGCTTTCTATCTGTGACTAAACACATTTCACACTAGAGTTAGAGTGAGCTGTGCTGTGCAGCCCCAGCAGAGCAGTGGGATTTCATCAGACTTGAGAAAATAAGCAAGACAGGGGAATTTAGTGTTGCCTCTTCTCCTGGGTAATTTTCCCACCTCGAGGCTTAGTGCAAGGTGCTGACTTGCAAATGACACATCATTACGAGGCCAGCCCAGAGCTGCAAAGCCCTGCTGGGAACGTGGTCAGGAGATCGGGGGAAGCTGCCTCTTGGACTTGGTTCCTCCTGGTGTGGGACCTGCTCTGGGAACATGTTGATTTAATTCCCACAAGCTGGTTCTCGGATGGTGCGAATAAAGCTGCTGACAGTGACTGAAATGGGATTCGACACTGGAGAACCTGCTAGGCTCAGTAAATGTAGGTCTGTTGGGAGGCTTCAAAGGGTTGTATTTTAAGCCACTTTTCCCCTCTCATCATCGATTTTGAATTTCTGGTAACTAGTTTTTATGAGGAACAAGCAGAAGTTGACAATAAAGTCACAGAAAATGAAATGCATGAAAAGCCAAAGCTAATTATATTAAAAATGACGCAGACACTCTCTTCCTGATTGCTTGTGTAAAAATCATGTATCTGAGAAATGTTCTCAATGAGTTGTGCACAGGTTTAAAGCTGATGTGGCTTCTTTGATAAAATATGAACCATTGGAACGATTTATAGGAGTCAGAAATGCTACCAAATATTTCAGTAGTTAGAGCGGCAGGAAACCACTCTGAGATATTTTTAAAGCAGGTATTTACTCAAGTAATTGGTTACTTTTAATGTGGAATGAGAAAACCTGGTGCAGCTCTATTGGACTTGACATAAAAGACAGGTATGTAATTGTGAGCAAAACAGGGTGGAATGTACACATGGTACCTGGGGAGGTATTTCAAGAAAGACAACTCCTTGAGACAAAAAGCCAAAACAACTGACACACCGGGTTACATGCCAGAATTGCTTATTCCTCAGTTAATCAGCTGTGTAATGAGTGTCCAGAAACAATCCCTTCTGCCCAGGTAGTTTAAGTTTCAAACTTTGTCAGCTTTGTGGCCGTGATAAAACGGATTACATGGAAGTTGGACGAAAACCACATGTTTCTGAGAACATTTTGGTTCAAATAATAATAATGATAATAATAATAAAAATGTGGCAATGCCTGTGCCAACAATTTACTACAGAATATCTGAACCAGATGCTGTTAAACTATAATTCCAAACAATTTGCCAGAATTATATATTTACTTTATTCTTAAAGTCAAACTGAAGATATGCATGTTTTCTATTACTGGTGGATATAAACAAAAATGTGATGCAATTGCAACTCATATAAGGCAGATAATGCCCAACAGTCAGGATTTCTGGGACTACTGCACGAGCTAGAGAAAAACTGGAAGTTCTGTTGGTAATTATGTGTGACAGGGTCATCAAAATGGGGCTGTTCAGACTGAGACATATCAGACTGCAGTCTGCTTAGTCACCACAGAAGAGCTTTGGCCAAAAATCATCCATTTCTCCCTTTTTCTCACAGTAGTACATTTTTTTTCCTGCCCTGAGAGAACGGGGAAGAGATCTGCAGGACCTGGAGAGTTACATTCTTAGCTAAAATGACCCATGGAAGGGTCTCCTGCTAGGAGATACTTGTAGGCCATCTCCAGCTTGCCAGTTCTTATGCAGATGAGCTGCATAAGATGCATGAGTGATGGTTGAAGTGACAGACCCTGACGTCAGAATCAGCATCTTGCATGGACAGAGTGAGTTTTAGCAGGAGTTTTTGTGGCATTGCATGTCATTCAGGTTATGGAGGCACTCCCACAGGCTGAAACAATCTTTACCTACTGTCAAGAGGCTCTCAAAAAACCTCAAATAATTTCCTCGAGTGAAGTGGCTACCTCAGGCAGCTGCAGCCTGACGCAGAGAAGTGCTGAACATCCTGTAACACCCCTATTCCCAGGATGGTTCCCAATCAGCAGGAAGAAAAATCCACCAGAAAAAACCTGAGAGTTTCAAGAAGCAGCTTTGATTTAGAGAATTGTTCAGCAAAGTCACCAAAACCGAATCCCCCTGAGTGCTGTAAAGGAAAGAAGGATCTGCAAAAGATTTGCAGTGGAGTCTCTGGTTTCATCCAGACCACGGCCTGCTGGGACACAGCTCTGGCTCCCAACCCAGGGCTGCAGTGTGGGATCCAGCTTGGAGGAGCATGGAAACTCCTCACAGCTCTTCTGCAGAAACCCTGTTTGATTTTGGGAGAGAAGAGAGCAAACAAGCATTTTCTGGGTCCCCCACCTGAAGACCCCATGGCACATCAAGCATCCTTTTTGTTTTATGTGATTCAAGGGTAACAGGGGGTCAGTTATGGGCAGCATCAAATCCAGAGGTGAGCTGGGTTCCATGTGCAACACAGGATGGGTTTGAGTTTTTGAACCCACCAAATCCTGAAGCAGTATCTACAGGAGAGGAGAGAATTACTGCTATGACATTAATGCCAAAGCCCAATGCAAATAATTTGATCAAGTGCCCCAGGTGACATATTTATCAGACACACCCAGTTTTTGTGTGTTTGTGATGCAGTTGCATGAGGCAGAAGTTAAAGACAGGCAAGATTTGCTAGTCCCTTCTCCTTTGAAGTACCAGATCCTTACAGTGTTCTGGTTCCTTCATTCCTCCTCCTCCTCCTCACCTTGTGAAGGAGCCACAAGTAAAACTTGCAGTCAAAGCGGACTTTGACCACGTTTTTTTTTTGCTCAGGGAAAAAAAACCAACAACCTACCTTGGCATTCCTGGCCTTCCAACTCACACTAAGCCTACCAGCTTGTGGCCAGACCAAAAGCAAAATGCTCCAGCCCATTGTGGTAGGACTATCAGAAAGGCAGGTCAGGTAACGGGACTGTAATTCCATGGGGCTCGCCAAGAAGGAAACGTGCCAATGTAATTAGAGTGGTAATTATAGCACCCGAGTCACCACCCACAGACTGCACAGAGCAGCGATTCCACAATCAGAGTCCAAACAATACAGGGCTCTGGAGCTGCTCTGACTGCTTTCAGCTGGGCTGACCTGGGATCCACAGTGCCTCTGCTGCTCCTGGGAATGGCCGTGCAGAAGCCAACAGCTGGTGAAGAAATTAAGGCTCAGTTTTTGGTTTTCTGTTGAACCCAAGAAATTCAGTGCAATCCTGCAGGGTTGGGAAGAACAGTGAGAGAGAAAATCATCTCTGCAGTCTAATCTTGGGCTCTCACTGGCCTTCCATAACCACATTTCACTTTTTACATATAGATGGTCTTCCCACTGCTTTGGGACTTCTCAGTTGGATCAGACAATAATTAACCCATAGGTCCAGGTGTTCCTATGGCCTGGTAGGACCTCTCTTTTCACTCCTGTGGGATCTGGGCAGATGCTTTGACACACAGCACAGCCTGTTGACCGTGTTGGCTTAGAGGTATTGGATCCGTGACCTCCATGACACAATTTATAGGCTTTTATCCTTCCTGTGGAATAATGAGTACTGTGAGTTGAAATTCACATTAAAAAACCCCACACTTTTAAGTAAATAGTTAATTGTCAGTTGAGGCTAAAAAGATTCTCCAAATCTCAGCAGTTATGAGCCAGGCTTAGAAAAACCAGGGGTTGGCGTAGGGAGCAGAGTCACAGAGCTGTGGTCCTGCTCCAGCTACCAATACCAGAACAGGCAACTTTTAAAATACAAATGAAGGTCCTGCTGCTGTCATGGAATTTACTGGGGCCACTTGGATGCAGGAACTGCCTGAACCCCTCTTTGTGCAGGGCTAATGCTGGCATCTGTTTTCAAATCAACGAAGTGTTTGTCCACCGCAAGGAAACTTGCAGTAACTTTGCCACCACGATGTGCCTCTCGCCTGCATCGCCCCTATCTGTGTTTGTTTATCGTGTTTTTATGATGAATCAGATTTGCTTGTGGTGGAAGCCTTTTATTTTGTGGGGCTGTGGTGATGGGAGCCCTGTCCTGGTGTTTGTACCTTGCCGTGTGCTGGCTCTGGGGAAGTTGTCTCCACAAATGTTCCCTCCTGCTTCCAGCAGGATCCCACGCCAAGGAAAACACATTCCTTGAAGAGATAGGTAATTGCTTGAGACTTTGTCTAATGTTAGAGCAAGACCAAAAGAGCACTTGAACCAGTTTAGTATTCATAATAATACGTGGTTCAGAGCTGACTAAAAGGCTATAATTCTTTTGAGGGGTTCCTCTGACATCATAAACCACCAGAGCTCAGCCAGTCAGCAGAAAGCAAAGATTGGATTATAGCTGGGCTCATCAGCATGGCACCGTACATGGCAGTTTCTCATGTCTGCAAAGGCATTATTTCAGAAGGTTTTTTCCTCCTCATTCCAAATTACTTTATAACCCAAAATGGAAGAATTGCTGGATGCTGGTTTTTGTGCAAAAAACACTCAGATATAATGCTTGCTGTCTTTTCTGTCTGGGTGTAATCAGATTTTAATCTGGAAATGTGTCCAGGAGTGCAATTCAATCCTTTCACCCCCTTAATAAGCTGTGGTGCTGCACTACAGCTCTAACAGCAAATCTGGCTGGTACACGAATGGCCCCTCATGAAATTGTTCTCCCATCTCCCCAAGAGTTTTGCCCATCCATGTACCAATCCTGGGCCCCATATTTACTGAAATACAATGTAAACATAATAATATAATGTAAATACACACATAATATAACATAATAAATGTAAACATAATATACATGAAATATATTTTGGATGTGAGTTTGCTGGGTCCTTTCCTGGGGCTATTTCAGCTGCACCCCTTTTCATAGTCAGTAGTGGGTTCTGTGTGCCAAGCATGCCTTGATTTTTGGTTGATGTCATATTGCATTCAGAAGTAGCTGGGGACCATTTCAAAATAGAGATCTGTTTATATAAATATTTATATGTAATTTTCTGATAGCCTCGGGAAACCAAGTCAGTGACTGAGGAAATAAATAGGCATGGAAAAAATCATAAGGGTATTGTTTATGAATATAGACAGATGATAATAACAAGCAGAACGAATTCATCGGCGAGGGAGAACTGGCATGATGGATGCTAGCTTTAACACCATGTACTAAACTTTCTGTACATCTTGTTTCAGAATTCCTATTTCATGAAAACCCACAGGAATAAATTAGTGTGTGGGTGAGAGGTTCAGACAGAGCCGACTTGAGGGTGGAATGTGCAGAACAGGACCACAGACAGGGTGTCCATGGCTTCTGCTGCCTCCTGGGACTCCCCTCTGTCATTTCCAGTCTCTGTGTTTAGCCAAGTGTCTCTTCTGATAACTGGTGGCACTTTGGCTGAGGTAAAAGCTGCCTGTGCTTTTGTGTCTTCTGTCCCCTGCAGCTTTGCTGGGTGTCCTGAGAGCTTCTGCTGAGCTTCCTCTGTGTGTGTGATGTCCCCAGCAGGAAGGCTGGGGTGGCTCTCCCCAGTGGCCTGTGTCACACCAGGCGTTTCATCCAAGTGGAAAACAGGCTGGGATGTGGAGCAGCCCCTGCTCCGAGGGTCAGAGCAGCCTGGAGGGGCACAGAGCTCCCCGTGGTGAGTGGCTGGTGACAGGGCTCCGTGTCGACATGTGTCACCCTTGGGTGATGGAGAACGGGCACAGCAGCCTCAACTCTGCCCAAATCTTTGGGGGAAGCTTTGCAAGGCACAAACTTGAGCCCAGCACAAGCTGCACCGAGGCCAGCCTCAGCTTGAATGGCACCGGGCTTGGGTTGCCAGGAGGGTTTTCAATAATAACAGCAGCTGTCCCAACCAGTGGCACAGTAACACCCATTTATATGATTTATGGGAACACTGTATGTAATGATTCCAGCATATACAAGCAGGACTGAACTCCTTTTGAGCCTCCTGAATAGAGGCAGTTGTGTAATACCCACAGGAGCTTAGTACTTGTAGGAGTATCCGGCACTGCCTGTGGCTGGAGGAGCTGTTTACATCCATCATTTCTGCTGACCCCATTAGGAGCTTTTGCAAGCAGCAGAAGAAATTTCCCTGCTGTTGAACCTAGGAGAGCAGGTAGCCTGCTATCTTGCTGAGGTTTCCACGTCCTCCTGCCTGCTTCTGTGGCATGGTTAGTCAGGGGGATGCAGTTTGTGTTTGGGTCTGGATTATCAGTGAGCATAGAGTGGTATTGTCTTGGCTGGCCCATCGTTGTGGGCAGACTGGCTGACTACAGTGGCTTGAGTCCTGAGATCATACCAGCAATTCTTCTTCCACAGCCAGTCTCCCGTTATAGGCTGCTGGAACACACTGGGGTATTTCCAAATTCTTTTTTTATTTTTTTTTTTGCATCTGTCTAGGAGGGTTATGGAGTTCCCTCAGCGTTTGCCTCTCTTTCAATGAACATCTCTGGTGGGCTCAGTGCACTAAGCAGGACCAAATCCTTGGGTTTGTATTTGCTAAAATATAGGCTGTTCAATTTCCTCACTGCTGGGCAGGATTTGTTAGGTATGGAAACCTTGGGGTGCCCCTTTCAGAGCCCTCCTGACCCAGGGAACCCTCGGGGACGTGTGGATACACATCTGTGTCCATGCACATTCCTCCCCGTGTGCCTGGAAAGCACAGCTCTGCACAGATGTCCTCAGCTGGCTCAAGAGCACTGAGGAGAGGTTCAAAGTGGCCTTGTGACACTGATTCACAACAACAAGTCAGGGTAATATTTTGCAGTCTTCTATGAATTCCAGCTTAAAAAAAAAAAAAAAAATAATGTCGATTATGTTCTTTGCAGTGAAAAAAAAAAGTTTCTCACAACACATTTCCATCTTATTTAAAGAGAGTATTTTGTAGTGATTTACATTTTGGGGTTATGTGTATTTTGTTGGGCAAAGTTTGATAATAGGTGCTGGTGTTATTCAGCTGATCTTGATGGATCATCACTCCAGAGTAGCCATAAAGACCTAAAAGAAGAGAGCAGGATATGGGCTAGTGATCTGAGATCAGCTTGGTTTTGAAGTACTTTGAATTCAGATACAAGAGAAAGGATTGTTTTAGGCAGTTTTGATTGAATATTGTTGGCTTTTTTTTTCAGTCAAAAGTCTCTATTAATTGGCTGACATAATAGTTCTGTGCCTCTTCTGTGAAGTTTTGAACAAACCTGTATGATTTTTTGGCGTCTACAAACAGCTCCTATGCCAAAATGTGTCTCCTGAAATAATCAGATGATTAAATCTCCTGCCAGGAGGATATGATTTCTCTCAAATTGATGCCTAGTCCCTGCAAATTTCATCTCTTGTCTCATTAAAATGATTTGGAGCCTATTATTCTCCTACCAAAAGTTCAGCCTGTGATTTAAGGACAGAAACAACATAACTTAAAGGAGGATGTTTTCATTTCTCAAATCTCGGGTTAGACTGTGTGTCATTCTCTGACGTATCTCTTGAACATTTATGGCTTTGAATGACGTTCAGTAGAGCAGATTATCATTGTTTTCCTTTGATATTTGGGTGCTGTTTTATTCTGATGGCACCAAATCTAAACTATGAACTTATTTCCCTTGGTGTGTCCTATCCTGGGTGTCTGCTCCGGGATAAAAGTGGATTTATTTGTGAATGAAGGCTTCAACAGACAATCCTTGTGCCCAAGTGTCTCTTGGCATCTGGCTCTGCTGCAGCTGGGTGTGCTGAGGGCAGTTCAGGCAGTTCAGAGTTGCCTCTGGCTGTGCTCCAGGGTAAGATTTTCTCTTTCCTTGCCATCTGACCAGTGCAATGATGACAGGGCTTCTGGAGGGCTCGCTCTGCTTTTAGGGCAGCCTCATTCTGGATGAGGCTCCCAAGTTCTTCAGTCCTGGAGAAGGGACTGGCCTTTCATGAGAGCCACATTACACCTTTCTCTTCTTTCTGCTGCTGCATCTGCCAGCCTTTACCTCACTGAGCTGTTCCAGAGCCAGCCTCTTCTCCTGTGACACCACGTACGCCGACCTCTGTCCCCTGTGACGTGACTTGCCACCAGACACTACCTGATTATGTCATTTTTCTGCAGAATATGGTCTTTGATCCAGCCTGAACTGGTCCAGCAGGAGCAGCTGATTCCCACCAGTCTGTATAAATGGCACAAAGGCCTGGAGGATCATGAATGGGTTTTGTGAACAGGATTCACCACAATTTTACTCCAAGTCCACATGAGGAGCAATTAATCTCAGTCACGATTCACCACAATTTTACTCCAAGTCCACATGAGGAGCAATTCATCTCTGTCACCCTGGAGGGACAGTGAGCAAACCATGAGTTGCCCCCAGAGTCAGCAATTGTTCTTATTCCCACCCACTGGAAATGTCCAGGAGAAAACTTAGCCCAGATAACAGAGAGATGAACCCCCTCCAAACCATCACCTTTCTCAGTTAATTTAACTTACCATGGTAAAACAGCAGGTAACTGAAGCAACGGGTCACTCAGAGCCTCACAGCCCTGCAGACAGTGATCATTTTATTGACATTTCTGTATAATTTATTATTTTACAGAGATGAACTCGACTAAGAGCTGGATTTCTCCTGATGGGGCTGATAATTATAGTTTATTTAGTTCTTGCAGTTCCATGTGTTGAGGCATGCACGTTTTCCATGGGACAGAGTTATTTCTCACCAGCAGTGTGGTCTCCAGGCTGTCACTGTCCCACCTTTGATGGCAGCTGAGTGGCTGAGGTTTTGCTTGGGCCTTGGGGACAGCTGGGGATGGGGACTCTGCTGCTTCAGCAACTTCTGGTTTCCCCCATGTGGTTTCCCTACACTTGGGCAATCCTGTCACAGGTGACCTTTGCCTCTGCACTGCCTGGAGATGGCATCTGGCCTCAAACCCTGTGGGAAACACAAGGTCTTCTCCGAGCTGTGGGACACCCACCACAAGCTTGCACTTGGGCCTGCTCCAGTTTTCAGGCAGCTCACTCACAGTCTTTTTTGGAAGGGCTTTATCCTGCAGAGAGGGTAGGAGTGGAAATTGCACACAGATGGGAGCTAACAGCTGGTGCTTCAACAAGACCCCTCTTTCTGCTTCCCTGGGGGAATCTGGCTCATTTACATGAATCCCCTACCTTCCTTTTCTTCACCAGTGTAGATTTTTGATTTCCTTTGGTTGGTTGTTGGTGACCTGACTTTTCACCACAGCTTTTTTTAGTGGAGCCCTGGTATGAACAGGCATCTTTTCCTATTATGAGTTTTGCATTCTGCTCAGTGCAAGCTGCTTCCCAAATCCATTGCTGGGCTGAAGTGCTCCACCAGGACATCCCAAAGCATTCTCCTCACTGCACATCTTGTGCCAGGTCCATCTCCTCCCTCTGTCTGGCATTTCCAGCAGTTTTCATTGTAGCTGTCTGCAAAACTCCAGTCTGTGCAGGCAACAGGAGAAAAAAAAAAAATAGAGGAAAAAAAATTTTACTAATAGCTATTGCTAAGGCATTTTGGTCTGAAGACCTAAGGTCCTTCATGAATATTGCAGTGGCTTCTCTACTGGCCTCCAGTCCACACAGCCCCCATCTGCTGTGCTTTTTCAGACCTCAGTTCCTCTGCTCCCTCCTGCACGTCTTCACCAGTGGAATAACTTTTTCCTAGCTGAAAGCCTTTGCCAGCTGTGCTAATACTTGGTTATGAACTTGCTTACAGTGATTTCACAATTCCAGCAGGCAGGACTTTACTCTTAGCCCCTGCTTAAAGTGCAGGCTGAAATCCTGAACTTGGCCCTTTCTGAGAAGTCATTTCTTTCCCTCTGCAGACTCATTGCAGGGAATGCTCATTCCCCAGTTTCCCATGTAAACCAGGCAGTCTTCTACGAACTGCAGCTAAAAAAGAATAGATTGTATTCTTTGTAGTGAAATAAAAAGAAGTTGCTTACAACACATTTCCACTTTATTTAAAAAGAGAATTTTTGTAGTGACTTAAAATTTGGGGTTAAGCATATTATATTGGGCAAAGTTTGATAATGAATGCTGGTGCTATTGAGCTGACTTCGATGGATCATCACCCTGGGGTAGCCATTTACCTGCTTACCATGTTTTTCAACCATTTTCCTTTGAAGGCTCTGAGACAGGAGACTGGTAACCTCCTTTGGGTAGTGCTTGCACAGGCTGTGTTTGTAATCCCAGGGCAGCTCCCAGTCACAGAATGGGTTGGGTTGAAAGGGAATTTAAAGCTCATCCAGTGCCACCCCTGCCATGGCAGGGACACCTTCCACTAGCCCAGGTGTCTCCAAAGCCAGTCCAACCTGGCCTTGGGCACTGCCAGGGATCCAGGGGCAGCCACAGCTTCTCTGGGCAACTTGTGCCAGGGCCTGCCCACCCTCACAGGGAAGGATTTCTTCATGATATTCAATCTAACCCTTCTTTTTGTCAGTTTGGAGCCATTCCCTCTTGTCCTGTCCCTCCACCCCTTGTAAAGAGTCTCTCCATCTTTCCTGTGGGCTCCCTTCAGGTGACCCCAAAGCTTTTCTTTCCCAGTCTGAACAACCCCAAGCCTGTCAGCCTTTGCTCACAGGAGATCACTGAAGTGCTGTTAAGAGCTGCATCAGTCCCAGATGCAGAGCTGTGTCAGGAACAGATGCAGCACAGCCACCATCTGCTAAGGAGATGGAGCTGGAGGGAGGGAGCCCATCCCTGCTCCCCCCTGCTCGGACACTCCCTCAAGGCCAGCCAGCACAGGGCAGGACTTGCCACAGCCTCCCTGGGAGCTGGGCTGGCTCTGGAGCAGCATCTGTGAGGGTCTGGCCCTCAGTTGCTGCAAACCCTTTCAGGAGTGTTTTCCCTAAAGGCTGCTCACTTCTTATATTTTGTACTAATATTTGAGACCTGCTTACAGCTCTGCTGCACAGGTTGTGCCACGACTGCAGCGCTCATTGTTCAACAAAAATGTTCCACTTTTTAATTACTTTTCAGTTATATTGGTCTATCTAATGTATTTTTGTATTAGATGGATTAGGGCTGGATTTTTATTTTCCTAAGCAATTTTGTTTGATTGTGTGTTTGGTCTTTTCCTTATAACAAAAGAAAGGTATAATCATAGAATCATTAAGGTTGGAAAAGAGCCCCGGGATCGCTGAGTCCAAGCTGTGCCCCATCCCCACCTGTCCCCAGCCCAGAGCACCGAGTGCCACCTCCAGCCCTCCCTTGGACACTCCAGGGATGGGCTCTCCAAACCTCCCTGGGCAGTTCCAAGCTCGGACTGAGCTGCCCACCTGCTGCTCCCCCTGCACGGCTCCGAGATGCAGAGCAGCGATGGCCCCCGGAGCAGCCCTATCGCTTTTGCCCCTCTCCTTGGGCCCCAGGGGGCTCCCTGGATGGGGGAAAACCTCCCTTAAGGGTTCTGTGTCAGGATTGAGAGGTGCACAGGCCTCTTTTCGGTCTTCAGGTTGTTTTATTGTTATCTTATCAGAGAGTTGTCACGCCAACTATACCAGACTTAGTGCGCAGGAATACACCACAAAATAAAAGTGGCTGCAAGATGCACAGTTTCAAGGTCTTTTAAAGTTGTTTCATCCAATTAACTCTTAAAATGTACTTTATTTCTACCTTTCTACCAATAACTCATCCCTTGTCTGTCCATGTAACCTCTGCACTGTGCTTTCCTTGGCCAGTCACACCAACACTGCAGAAACTGGAGTAGATGAAGAAGAAGAAGCCTGGGACAATGCCTAATGACCTCCATCTTGCCTCCTATCTACCTCCATGCTAAAAAAAACCCAAAACCTGAATTTCTCACCCTGTGACAAGCTACACTATTCTCTGTTATCTATTTCACACTCTTGTAGACTCTAGTCTATCCTGAAGTCTTGGAAGCCCTCTCCATGGGTGAAGGTTTAAGGCAGTGCTTCTCTGGGGGTCAGGACCCCTCAGAACAGACAGAGAAATATTCCCTGTGCCCTGGGCTCCAACACAGCCCCATCCTTGCAGCTCCTGCAGATGTGTCACACCGTGAAATCACGGAGAGCAGCGGGTTTGGGGGGTTAGGGATGGGGAGGAGTAAGGAGGAAGGGAGAGAATGGCTTCATACCACACCTAGTTTGTGTTCTGTCTTTGCCTTTCCAGCCTTGGGCTCTTTTTCCATTTTAATAAGAAAATGTGTGGATTTTCTTCTGCTCTTATAGCCCTGATTGTACAAAAAAGGAAAAATATCTCGGATTCAGACTCCTGCTTTTGTTTCTGTGAGCTTATTTCCAGGATCAGGTTCTCTTGCCCACTCATTCATTTGGATCTCCAGCCCAGCAGGAATCAGTGTCCTAAGGATTAATATCAAATATTTCTTTCTCTCTTGCTACTTTTGAGCTTTTTGTTTTAAGCTGGGAGTTCTGGTATTTCTGTGCACTGTTTGCACAAGGATTTTGCTGGTTTGAGCTTCATTTTCCAGGCGAGGTAGTGTTTATTGCTGTGTTGGTATTGTGACTGTAAGGGAACAGTACGTCTTCATCCGTGATGTTCCTCCCCTGAGCAGATCAATCCCAGTGAACTCTTACTCAGCAAAATTATGGGAGTTCTACTCAACATTTGCTCAGAAAATACATTCTGTGGTTAGATTCACTGGCTGATATGACCACACTTCAACAGCACAGTCAGAGCTGACCTGGGATTTAGGGTTGTGGGGGTTGATGCAGAGCAAAGGCTTCTTGCTGCTTTATTTTAAAAAGGTAAAATAAAAATTTTATTTTTACCCCTGTAAAGCACCGGGGTAAAAATAAAATCATGCTTAAAAATACATGAAATTTAGGAAGAAAAGACAAAAGTTATTCAGATTTCGGTCCTGTGAAGCTCGACAGTGTCCTTTTTGAGGGCCCTATGCCAAAACAACAAACCCCTGTGATTCTCAGGCTGTTTAAAAGAGCAGGAGACAGAGAACCAGTCCTTCCTGAGGCTCTGCCAAAGCCTCAAGTGGAGGCAGACGCTGATGTCAGAAAGCTGCTGGGATTGTCTTGTTTGCTACGTGATTGACAATCCCTGTGACACCATCCCTGTGCCCAGCACGGCTCTGTTGGAGTTTTCCACTGGCTTTGGTGAGAACTGGCTGAAGTCCTGCATTTGTCTGATGTGTTAATGTGTTAACTGTGTCAAAAACTTTGTGACACCCTTGCCTATTGTGCAGCTGATGATCTATGGGATGATAACTGTATCTGAGGAGGACAGACGACCACAGGAATTTCTCTCAGTGTCTGTTGCATTGTTATTAAAGACAGAACTATCTGTGGCCCTGACAGCACAATTGCATTATAACAACAGTAGATTTTCCAGGGAGTTAAATTTTGGATTGCCACTTAATCACCAAACCAGTGAAGTGTTGTTTGACTGAATGGAGAACATTTTGCCTTTGACTGGATGGTTATTATTTTTAAGTGCCACATAATTTGCTGTTATTATTTTCAGTCAAGAATTAAAAACAAGTCCCTGGTTTGGGTCCAAGCTTTAGATAAAGAACATTGCAGCAGAAACTAAGGCAGGAAAGCCCAACATATCCTCTCTCACATTCCTGTCACCCAAGGCTTTGTTCTTAAGGGTTGTGTGTATAACAAGATGGCTTAAACATTTAATTTGCATTATAATATTTAACAAATATTACATAAAAGTAGAATCTCTGTGTTTTCAACAGCTACACTCCCTAAAAACCCTGGTAGCAACCACGGCTGAACCCCAAGGTCCTTTCTTGACTCTGCCTCCTTATCACACCAAGCTCCAGTGGATTTAAGTGGGAGTTTTGCTTGAGGAAAAGGGTGATACTTGGGATTCAGAGCAGGATGTTCTGTGAAAGGACATTCACCCATAACCTATATTGCCTTGACTTGGCAGTATTGTTTTATCTTGTATATCTGACACTCTCCCTTTCACCGCTTACGTAAGAAAATAGTTTGTACTGTCAACAGCTCTGTTTAACCTTTAATAACAAAATTAGTAACTAAAACCAAGGGGCCCAAGTCCTGAGGCCCATATTTGGGTACTTTCCATTGAAGCCAATGGTAATTTTGCCAGTGACAGGTCTGGAAAAGCCCTGAATTTTGGACTCACATTTTACCCCAGCCAGCTTTTTCAGTAGCCTCTGTTTCTACTCTCCAAAGAGCAACTGGGACTACAGTGGCAGGGAGAGGAAACGTTAGAGGAACCTTCCTGTACTTTCCATTTAATGACTTTATTGGACGAGACATCTGATGATACCAGGTTTTTCTAATTCCCATTTTTATAAGCGATCTAATGCGCGGAAACGTCAGTTCTGGGCATATGTTCCCGTCCCTGGAGTCTTGTTCAGACATTAGAGGAACATTTTCTGACTCAAAAGATAAACACTTCTGCTCGAGTTCAGGGACGGAAATTGTTTTCATCGCAGCAGGTGTTGCCCATTAGTTCTACCAGAACTGAAACCCTAAGCTGGGCTTTAAGGGAGATGCATAATCGAGCTCTTACATCATTGTGAGATGTACCGTACTTGAACCTTTTGCTTGCTGAGACTGTATTTCCTCCAAGAAACATCCTGTTTTGCAATCCCCCAAATTCCCCATGTGCCATACAGCATTAGGGATTTCATCACCTCCCGGGCACACAGGCTGTGCTTTCTGCACAAGACCCGTAGGGAGGGAGAGACAGAGAGCCAGACAAGTCAGAGGTTTCCATATTTCCTGATGGGACCATGTGATCCATGAAAGATGGCTTTATTTTCATTCCCCCCCTCCTTCACTTCACGCTGTTTCCATTCTAGACCTGCTGGAGGCTGCTGATTGCATCATGTCGAGGACAGGATCATCCTCTCCTCAGCCCTGTTCAATTGTTCCAGGTCCCATCTTGCTTTTAATGGCCTTGGCTGCTTTATTTCTGCCCTTCACTGTGTCATGTTTGAGAACAGAATATATTTCTTAGCGGTTTTTCATTTCGCACTGTCATTGTAAATCTTCATTTATAACTTTAGGACCTAGTTTGATTCCTCTAAATCCACTTGGGGATTGTTACTCTGGGTTTAAATAGAGGTTTGCCAGACCTCAGCAGGCTCTGACTTCCCTGAGTGGCTCCATCTGGGCACCCACCTGTGCTGGCAGGTCCTGAGCTGCGCTTAAGCTCAGCCCCTGGGGATGTGGGGCTGTTGTGCTGAGCTGTGCCTGCACCTTTGGGCTTGGTTTGGGTTTCTCTGGGTCTCTGGAGCCTGGCTTACCCCAGCTATGGCCACTGGACCTGCTGACCTCTTGCCCAGGCTCTGGGGGCTGTATCTCTCTATCTGGTGATGCTGCCCTGCTCTCATCCTTGGGCCTGCTGTCTGTCCCTTGCACATTTCAGTGGTTGTGGGAAGGAGGGTCTGGCCCTCAGTTGCTGCAAACCCTTTCAGGAGTGTTTTCCCTAAAGGCTGCTCACTTCTTATATTTTGTACTAATATTTGAGACCTGCTTACAGCTCTGCTGCACAGGTTGTGCCACGACTGCAGTGCTCATTGTTGAACAAAAATGTTCCACTTTTTAATTACTTTTCAGTTATATTGGTCTATCTAATGTATTTTTGTATTAGATGGATTAGGGCTGGATTTTTATTTCCCTAAGCAATTTTGTTTGATTGTGTGTTTGGTCTTTTCCTTATAACAAAAGAAAGGTATAATCATAGAATCATTAAGGTTGGAAAAGAACTCCAGGATCGCTGAGTCCCGCCTGTGCCCCATCCCCACCTTGTCCCCACCCCAGAGCACCGAGTGCCACCTCCTTGGACACTCCAGGGATGGGCTCTCCCAACCTCCCTGGGCAGCTCCAAGGCCTGAGCACCCTTTCCATGGGGAAATTCCTGCTGCTGTCCCCCCTGAGCCTGCCCTGGCCCAGCCTGAGGCCGTTCCCTCTCCTCCTGTCCCTGTCCCTGGAGCACAGCCCGACCCCCCGGCTGTCCCCTCCTGTCAGGAGCTGTGCAGAGCCACAAGGGCCCCCCTGAGCCTCCTTTTCTCCAGGCTCAGCCCCTTTCCCAGCTCCCTCAGGAATTCTCCAGACCCTTCCCAGATCCACTCCATGTCCTTCCTGAATTGAGTGTCCCAGAACTGGACACATCAATCACGGTGTGACCTCAGCAGTGCCAGCACAGGGGACAGTCAGTGCCCTGCTCCTGCTGCCACACTATTTTTGGCACAGAATGACCCTTACAGCCACTTATTCCCTGCATTATCACCGCTTGTTCCCCCATAAAAATGCAGTTAAATGGCCCTGATCCATTAGTGCAGAGCTTGTAAGAAAAGATTATCCCAGGATTTCTTGCAGAAGCTCATCCTGGCTGGAATCACCTCTCAGAGCTAAGACACCTTTTGACCCAGCAGAGGTGTGGAGGGCAGAGGGGAGCACAGGAGGGAGGATCTCACCATGGCCATCCCCAGGAGCATCCCCTCGTGTCCAGCAGCTGGTGAGCCGCAGGGTGGATCCCGGCCGGGAGCAGCTGGAGCAGCACTTTTCCCTCATCCCACTAGAGGGTGGGTGCCGGTTGGACAAGCCAGGCTCGGGCTGGAGCTCTGCCCGCTTGGCAAGGGCACAGCGGGAGCCAAGCATTAATTTATCACCTAACGAGGGTGGCGGGGCTGCCAGGACTGGCAGTTGGTACCTCACAAAATATGCAGCTTGGGGATGGATGCAGGAGTTTTCCCTCTCTGCTTCAGTCTCAGGAATCAGGAGATGTTCTGAGTATTAATAATATATAAAATGAGAGAGCCAACTTTAAAAAAAATTTTTTAAAAAATTTATTTTTACTAGCTTAAGCTAAAAAATATGTATACTTCGTTTCTAAATTAATTTGAGAGTTTTTCAGGTTAGCATGTTCTACCAGGCACAGCATTTAAAAAATGCTTCTTTCAGAGATGGAAAAAAAAAAAGTAGTTAAGATCATATTTTCTTTGGGTTTAATATTTGCAAAATCAGTTGTTTTGTGACAAAAAGACACAAATAAAACAGTCATCCAATCACCAGCCCTACTTTTGAATTAAAGAATGGTTTGTACTTTATAATAAATCTCAGTTTGGAAAGGATCTGATTCATTGTATAGCCATCAGCATCATCTCATCAACTTCCCTGAACTCCACTTCAAGTACAAGATATTATTTCAGGTTTTAAATTTTTTTTTCGCCTAATCTATTTGTTTGCCTTGTGGGAACTGAAAATACAATCTTTGTTCAGGACTGAGCCAAATAATGTTGTAGCTGAACTATATAAATCATGTCCAAGACAAGACGGAATAAAGGCAGAAAAGAATAAAAGTTTAGAAAGTCTAGAGGGAGAGAATTTATCTACAAAGAAATAGAATGGACCAATATTATTTGGTGTTGAAGAGGCAAGGAAAGGGATTAAAACCCTGAGAAACTGGGTAAGGTGGAAAAAAAAAATCCTATGCATCTACTTCTGCAAGACAAGATACTAATTTAAGTAAGAACAATATTTTTGACACAAAACTCAATTTGTGAAGTCAAAGACTTGATCTGAAGAAGAGGATGTTCAGTTATACCAATCAAGCTAAAATAAAGACAGAAAAAGGAAGGACAGTGGTCTGCCTTGGACATATGTTGCTTTATGACAGCCCCTGAGAGCCTTTCCTCCCTGGGATGACATATTGCACACTTGCATGGAACAGGAGAGTTTTTCCCTGGGTCAAGGGCAAAGTATTGCACAAGCAGCCCAGGTGCCTCGCAGGCGTCGTGGATCCATCTTTAATCTCCCGTTCCAACATCAACGTTGGCCTCTGCTGGAGACAGGAGGCAGGGGGAAGATGGATCACTGAGTCTGTTCTGGCCTGATAGCTCCTATGTTTTGTTCCATAGAAAGGGTTGTGATCAACAAAAGCTCTGCCAACGGAGGTCACTTGCCAGTTTATGAGCAATGGGATTGTTCCGCTGGTTTGTGCAGCAAACCCCGGCTGTTTTTGCTGTTATTGAAATGTGACGTTGGCTGACAGCTCTGTGGGATCTCACATATGGAGGCTCTGCTCTGCAGGGATGGGAGAAACTGGACAAATTGTGGAGGGTTTTCACATATGGGGCCAATTCATGCCTGATGAACCCCTGTGGAAGCTGCTGGCGCTGCACCAGCCGAGAGGCTGACCCGTCAGATCCACTGATTCATTGTGGTGCCGTTGTCAGGATTGAAACACTCGAAATTTTCCCCCTAATGGGGGACCACGCTGAGTTTCAGCATGTCCTGCTCTGCTGCCCGCCTGTTTCTGTTGTTGTTACATCTTCTGGGGTTGTTTGTGTTTGTTTAAAAGGAGCACAGTGAACTAAGCTGGCGGTTGAAGCGGCAAATGTGGCTTAGTGGGATTATAAAGACATTTGACATTCTTTGCCACCTTCTTAAATGTGTGACGTGAATGGGTATGAGAACAGGCAATGTGGATAAAGAGGAATCAGATGACAGAAATGAGACCAGAGTGGTGGAAAGCAGAGGAGATGGGAAAACCTCTGGGATTTATTTGTTCAAGGATAGTCCCAATCTGTCCTGTGTCCAAGTGGCTGAGGAGAAGGGGTATGAGTGTGGAGAAGGTGGTACCCTAAGAAGACAATCAGGAATGGAAGGGATTTGGGGAACTGGGGAAAGAATTCCCAGATGTTTCAGCTGGGTTAAAAGATCTGTATGTGAGCGAGGATGAGAGAAACTTCACCAGCGTGCTGTGCACGATTAAATGTGGCCTGGTGGATGTGATGTCCCATATTTGCAGGGTGTTAGAAGAGCTGATGAGGGCATGGATGCAAAGATATGACTGTCCTGCTGCTTTCCCAACAATTTATGGCCATGGTTTAGAAAGCAAGGGAGAGAAGATGTTGGGATGAATGATTTAGTAAAACCAAGCTCAAGTCTATTGTTACACACAGGCTCTCAGGGCAAAATGTGGGGCTTGCTTCCACTGCTTGCAGTGTGTTGTGGAGGAGGGGACTGGAAGAGGAAAAGTAAAACTCCATGAAAATAGAATTGTGAAGCTTGGAAAGAGTAGCAGGGCCATAGGCCCTCAATGAGGAAAGCCAGGGGCATTGCATCTGAATAATGTAAGATGCTTCAGAATGGGCTGAAAGGGTGAATAATAATCTGGTAACTAAAAAAAGAACTGTGTGGGTTATTTTTATTTTTAGGAGAGTTGGTAGTAATCCTAATTCCAACTAGGAATACCAGAGAAGGCAGCCTGGGAAGTGATGTGGGCAGTGAAAGGAGAGGGTGGCTCAGGTGGTGGAGAGAACTTCCTTTGCAAGCAGTGAGAGTCTGTAAAATCATGAGTCCCACCCCTCATTTCACTGTGTTTGTGCACTTGTTCTGGTGTTTTATGTGCTGCAAAGTTTGGGTGGTGGGAGCCACAGATTTCAAAAAGGAATGAGGAATTAAGCGTGGGCCCTGGGCTGTGACTGTCCCTGAGGTGCCACCATCTAGTGCTTGCCTTGGAGCTGTCTTCTCCTGATCTTGTCTAACTGGACAGGGACAAACATGAAGATGTGCAAGCAGATCCCATCATCTATCCAGGAAAACACCAGGTTGTCGAGCATTTAAAGAGCATTTATCCTTTTGTGCTTAAATTTTAGCAATCTGGAGTCAATAGCAGCTGCTCTCTGCACAGGCTTAAGCTCACAGGTAAATTTTGAATCAGAGAATCCCAGAATGGTTTGGGCAGGAAGGGGCATTTAAGAAAACTTAGTTCCACTTCCCTGCCATGGGCAGGGGTACCCTCCACTATCCCAGGCTGCTCCAAGCCCTGTCCAGCCTTGTTTAAGGTAGAAGCTGGTGAGGGTTTAGCTTGGAATCCAAAGAAAGGACAGGAGGATGAGGCAGGGATGATGTTCCAGTAGTGTTTGTCTGGTTTTAGATACACCATGAGAAGAGTCACAAAGGCAGGTGGGTGGGCACAGTGGTGAGATGGAGGTAAAAGGAAGGTGCAGAGATGAAAAGAGGCTAAAACTGAGGGTAAGGTTTAAAGTCAAAGGATGTTAGAGACAGGAGGTTGAAGGTGATGGATATTGAGGTGTTTGGTATTAACACCTTCTTCTCTTGAGCTCTCCTCACTCTTTTCTGTTTTTTTTTCATGGTTCAGACTCTCAGACCCTGTTTCACACTCCTTTCACTGAGCACAGCCTGTCCCAGGCAAGCAGGGCTGGGAATTGCTTGGACTGCAGCACTCCAGCCCCAAAACAAGTAGAAAATGCAGCTCCACACCAGCTCCACCAGTGCTGCTCCAAAGGCCAAAGTTACTCCTACAAAACTACTGATGTTACACTTAGGGATGGATTTTGCCACTGTATTTGAGACTATGTGCAAGCTGGGCATCTTAAAAACTAGCAATAAAATAAAATAAAAAAAAAATGGTGTTATTGCCTTCCACATCTTGCTTGTGTAATCTGCCTGCAGAATGTCTGAGCCATCTTCTCCCAATCTGGAGGTAGTTTTGGTTTCACATAGATGGTTTTTGATGGGCCACCTCCGTCAGCCACTATGTGTTGGAGCTGTAAAAATAAGAAAAATAATAATTTTGCTCCCTGAAAGCCAAATCAAACCACAGTACAGATCTGACAGCTGTCCAGGCAACTGAAAACAATCAGTCATAAAATGCCTTTAAATCAACAAATAGAGAACCAAAGAAATATCAAGTGAGATTAATCACTGTCAATTGTTCCAAGATTTTATAACAAAGGGGCAGGAGGAGGAGGAATTAGTCTTGCAGACTTTACACCCCCCTTTTTTTTTTTTTCTTTTTTTTTTTTTTTTTTTTTCTCAAAGGGCAACAGCTATCCAAGTCAGTAAAAATGAGGTAATTATATTGCAAAATTCTTTGGATGAGAATGAGACTTAGTTCTAAAATCTGAAGCTACATTTACCCACAGCAGAAAATTGCTGGAAATCGGGTGAATAGCAGCTTGCATGTTTATTTTTCCTAGAAGAAAACAATTGACTCTTCAGAACTCGTTTGGAAGTGACTGAAACCAGATGGCAGTGGAGATGATTTGCTACCCAGAAGCATCAGGGTGGTTATGGATTCCTGGGGGCTCCTCTAGTGTTTGTCTGCCTTGGGCTTAAACAAATACAAACTGGACTGGGAAGCAAAAGGGGCTTTTCAGGAGTTCTCAATCAGTGGTCCCTCACACTGAGAGAATGGGAATGCAGCTTTGTTCTTCCCTCTGCTGGGATCATTAGTTAGTTTGGTGTGTGCTAGGGGATAGGCAGAGCTGGCACCACCTTCCCCAAATCCTGAAAATTTGATATTTTTATTCTGTACCAGTGGGACAAAGGTGTGCAAAATTTCCAGACAGAAGCTTGATAAAGAGAAGTCCCCTCAGTGTTGGTTGTGGGGTTGATCTTCCTGGTGACCCTCCAGCAGAGTTAATTTGTCCTCCAGTCACTCCAGGTGTTTGTGATGGTAATTCAGGACTGCACCAATAAGGGTAAAACCAAATCTCCATTTTGTGTGCAGAAGATCTGAGTGGATCCCCCAGTGGTTTTGGGGATCCCCTGTGCTAATGGGGGGAAATAAGGAAGATGCTGTGGAGGCTGGTTTTCTTTATCAGAATAAAGCTGGGTATTCAGTGTTTGAATAAAGCACCTTGTACTCTGATGCTTTTTCAGTGTTAATACACCAAGAATTCAAACTCTCTTTCCAAGCCAACAAGTAAAGACATTAAATGGCAATTATGCTGTGTTTCCTTTAGCCAGAACACACAAACCAGGCTTACCATTTCCCTTAGATTAGCCACTGAGAACAGAAATATAATTACCCTTTTTCTATGTCCTATATATTTATATCCTGGACAAGACATGGATTTTCAATGTATTTTATGTATCAGTCTTCACAATTTCTATATCTCTGTGAGCTGCTGCACGATTTTTACTGCTGTGTCCATAGCATTGACAGAACCAGGTGTTGCTGTAATTAACTGTGCAGCCTGAGGACACCCATGGCAATACTTTGACTGATCCAGAAAAGTATTTAAGCAAATATTTAATGATTTCAGATTGTCTGGGTTAGCAGTGTCCTGTGTTTAAAGGTGAGCACACAGATCCCTGCTTTGTGGTATCAGAGAGCAGGTGCACATTTTCACAAGGTGCACATTTTCACTTTTTTTTTTTTTTTAACAAATTTAAGCCGTACTGTGGGGAGATCCCAGAGCAAACTCCCATTTTCAGATGGGACCTGTAGCACTGCAAACTGCCTGGGGTCTGGAGGTGGAGCTGTCCCCTTTTTTGTCACTCTTTCCACCCTTGGTTTCAAAGATGAAGATGGCCCAGTTTGACTGCCCCTGCTGCAGCCCTTGGGGCAGTTCAGCCTTTCAAGGTTTGCTGATACAAGGTTAATTAGTGTAAAGCTTGACCCCTTGCCCCCCACTTTCTCTCTCTGAAGTCACAACTAAGCTCTTGTGCCCTTTTATTTACCTTGCACGTTATCTCCCTTTGTTCTCCCCTCCCCGGGAGCACAGTTCTCTCTTCATGGCTCCAGGCTCTCTCCCTTTTCCCTCTCTTGTTGTCACGCTGAGCCTCTGGAGTTCTTTTTGCTGAAGAAAAGCCAGAGTGAAAAGTCCCCACAGCCCAGCTCTCACATAATTTGATCTGAGCTTAATCCAATTTGCCTTGGCAGGGAGTTTTAGGGCTGGGATGGGGCCTAAAAGAGAGCAAACCTGGGCTGGCTGCATGGTGACATTCTCCTGCCTTGTTGTGTCACAGCTTGGTCCTGGCCAAGAAGGTGCTGGGTTAAGGTTCAGAAGTGAACTAAAAATGGATGGATGGCCTGTGGAGAAAGGACCTTGCACCAGTCTCCAGCAGAGGAAGAAGCTGGGACTGCCAGGGTTTAGTTGAGGTGCTGGGGCTGGGTTGGACTCGATGATCTTGAAGAATCTTGATGATTCTTGTTCTCTGGGTCTCTTCCAACCCAGTGATTCTGTGATTCTGTGATTCTGTGACTCTGTGACTGGGCAATTAAAAGCTGTTCAATGTGTGACTTCAAGGGCACTGAGGGAGTGACTGATTTCTGTGCAAGTCCTTGGCCTTGGAGGTTTCTTCCCAGCTCCCCTCCTGCTAGAACAATCTCTAGGAGTTATCTTGTGGTCCTTGAATGATCTGGCTGCTTCTCCCTGCCCTCCTCTGAGGGGTGGAGGGATGTGACTGTTGGTGGCATCAGCTGGAAGCACTGATGGATTGCTTGGATGGATTGATAGAAAAACCTTTCTACATTTTAATAAATCAGCTGCTGGAGCAGCTCTTGGTTACTGCCATCCACATTTCCCCCCTCACACTCAGTGACAAGGATGAGCAGAGCAATCAGACAAAGATTTTATGGTTCATGGGATGGGTCTGTCCCCACAGCCTTTAGCAAAGCTCCTTCCATGGGTACCAGCACTCCTTTTGCTCCCCAGGAGGACTCTGAAGGATGCTCTTCTTCACTGTGCTTGTTTCAGGCTGTTGGGGATTTTGGTGGGAATAGAGACTGAAGAACTAGAGGAAATGGATAAAACTGCTGCTTTCTGATAGTGTCAGAAACCAGATTTCCCCCAAGACTTTCAGCCTTCTAGAGAGCTTAAACTTGTGCTGATGGTGGGAATGTGTGTCCATAATGCAGTTGGGGCCCATCTCTGAACAAAGTGTTCTTCAGGTGCTTGCTAATTTAGCACATGGCCAGGGTGCTTTGGATGTGAGGAGCATTTTACTCATGTTTACAAAGGCATGAAATAGTGTTCCTTGTGTTAATGGTCCATTTAATAAAGGCCTTCCAGCTAGGCCATTTCAAGGCATTAATTGAACTTCTTGGGTGCTCAAGGCCATTAACCTTTGATTGTAGCCCACACCAGAGGCAAACTAATCATTGCAAGTTCTCCCCAGCATTATTGCTTCAGCACAGAGCAGGAATGTGGTGCACGGTGGATAAATCATTCACCACGATATCATCAGGGCTGCTGGGCTGCCATCTAATCCTAGTGGGGTACAGAATGTTACAAACCATGGCAATTAGCATTTGCAGGCACTGGGAAAGCTGCTTGAGTGATATACATGAGTTTAAAAAAAAAAAAAAGAAAGAGAAAAAGGGAGGAGGGAGAACAAGAGAAGCAGGGAGCTGAATGTTGGCAGGGAACTGCAGCCTTCCCCCAGGCAGGTGCCTCACCTGTGTGGTAGTTTGCTCTTATCTCTGCTGATCTGGACCATCTGCCAGGTCTTTTCCATCTCTGTGCTGGGGGCAGGGTTTGTTTGTGCCATAATGATGCCTTATAACGGAGAGTGCTGTGCACATATCCAGAAAATCCAAAAGGATCCAGAAAAAACACTGGAGACAGTTTGGAGCTCTGTATTAGAAAGTTTATTTTCTCTTTTTTACTTTCCTTGCTGTCTGGGGTAGTTCTCTGGGGGATTTGTATAATTTTAGCAGTGACTTCAAGCTGCAAATCGAAGTTGGTTTGCTGGCTCAGACCAAAGCTGACAGTCCTTCCCAAGGTAAAACTCACCCTGGCTCTTAGGGGACTTGTCTGAGGTGACAGTGTTCAGGATTTCCTTGCTGGCTCTTTCTGGACTGCTGTAATGAGCTCTGCTCTGTGAGAACACCAAGAAAACAAATTAAAAATTGCATTGACAACTCATTCTTTCCACAGAGTTAAACCAACCAAGTAAAAAGACCCTCCCAAACCTCGTTTTCCCACTCTTGTGGGTCTCCTAATTGCCTTTCAAAGAGGGAGGCTTCCTCTCCTTCCCATCTGACTCCTCTGGGCACCCCCTTTTCCTTGGCTCTCCTGCTGGCTGAGTGCTGAGCTATCTGCTCATCTGAACCAGCAGGAGCTCTTTGGAGCTTCTCAGACCTCCCGTGGTGGTTGCATCCCAACACAACTTTGGTCTTCCAGTGCAGAAACACAAGCAGAGACTATTCTGGGAAGGAAAGGGCTCTGCCTGCCCAGAGCCAGAGGCTGGGACAAGCCCTCAGCATCGATCCCTGCTGATTCCAAGAAGCAGCTTTGGACTGTTCTGGTGTGAAAAGCTGTCTCTGCTGCCCTGGGGCTGGCAGGGATCTGGAGGGGGCTGCACGGGTGGTAGCCCCCAGTTACCAGTCCTAGTTCCCAGTGAGAGGGACTTTGGTCCCATGGACAATAAGAGCAGGATATTCTGTGTGTCCCTGTCAATGTGACCTTGGAGCAATGGGACTGGAGGGTGGAGCTCCCAAATTGTGTGGCAAGTGGCTCCAGTCCTGAAGGGATCCAAAACCCTCCAGTGTGCTCATGAGCAAAATGAGGAGGAATGTGTAGCTACTGGCTTGCTTCTAGGACACTGCAGTCCTCAAGTCTAGCCTAAACTCATTGCCAGGGCAATGAAAGAGCAGGGATGAGTTTGAGGGAGTGCAAAAGAACATGAGCTCACCCTGGAGGTCTTAAGCTGCCAAGGTTTTCCTGAAAAGGGAGCTGACACCATGCAGACAGAATACAAGGACTCAAATGTCCCCAATAGGAAAGTTTCTATTAAAAAACCCAAATCCAGACATGTGCTTTTTTATTAATGAGAAAATTCTTCTGTTGTTTATGAGATCAAGCCTTTAAGGGGGGCAATGGGAGGAGAAGAAGAAAAGAAGCTGTTTGTTAGCAAAATGAAATCCAGACAAATATTTATAGCTACTTTCAAGTGGCTTGTTCTAACATGAGTCGACTATCCTTAATACCTTCCCTTTAGCACCATTAAGCATCTCACTGGCAGTCAGAACAAATTTATGAATGTCTTATAAAAGTCAACAAGCCGCAGGAAAAAAATAAATAAAAAAGAGCCTTATGCAAACAGTGCTTCATTGCAAGAACTCAAACAAAGAAGGTCACATTCATCATTTGCTCCCGGAGAGGGAAAGCCAAGAAGATGGATGGATGATGACACAAGACCTGGCTGAGTTTAAATCCCCACCTCACAGGAGTTTCTGGAGGTGCTGCCAGGGTGGCCACACTCTTTGCAGGCTGCTCTCCTGCCACATCTCACACGTTCCAGTGATTGCTGCTCTCCATCTGAGCTTTCCTGTGGCCGCTGCAGTCTGACCTGCAAAGCCACTCGAGGAGCTGAATTCCTGTCCAGTGGAGTGTGCTGGGCAATGCACTCAATAAAACTAAGTGGGGGTGACTCCTATTGTTGGAGCCTGTCCATCAAATAGAGGGAAGGAGATCAGCACGGGGGGATTGAGGGGAAAGCAGGTGGTCAAATGTGATTTCGGTGTGACCTAAAGGAACATTCCCACTGGATTAGGATATAATGTTAATTTTCTCAGCAGCTTTTAAGAGTTGTTATCAAAAGTTTTGGTAGCTGTAGGTGCTGCTTCACCATTGTATTCAAGCACTGTGATACACAAAATGGTAATTCATTACTGGAGCTTGATGCAGTTAATGAGTCTTTTTATCAGTTCTAGAAAGTTCTAAAGGCAGAAGGGTGATTTCACCATGAAAATGCCATTCTTTTAGTGACGTGGTGACAAAGGGAGGACACCTGCATTGTGGTCCCTAGAGGTTAAAGCTGGGCTGAGCAGGGGCTGGGGGAGGAACCAAGTTCAGTCCAGAGCATTCCCAATCACCCACTGTGCTGGGGAGACCTTTGGGACTGGAGCATGGGGATAAGCCTGGCTTTAGGGAAATGTTAAACCAGTGAGGAGATGGGGATTGTGGAAGGAATAGTGCTTGGAGGGTGAGAGATGGGGAATGAGTTTAGTCTGCACAGAGGATTGTTAATCCTGGGTTAAACCTGGCACTGGAGGGCTTTTTGTACATAGCTGGGGTTTTGTCTAAACAGTCATTCCAATGAGAAAATTCCTTTCTTGTGGCACCTGTGTCATTTCTGATGAATCCCTGAATTGTTTTTCAGCTCTCAAACCTGCGCTCTATTTCCCCTAGCTTTGGGAAATCTGATCAGATTTGGAACAGAGGGGGTTTGTATTTTTTTTTCTTGCCACGATGGGGAAGCACATGTGAGCACACAGGTCCCACCCTGGCACAAAACCAACAAAAACAGAGCTGCACTCCACTGGAATCAGAGTCAGGTCCCACCAGGTGATCAGTGCACCAAAAGGGAGCTCATCCCTTTAGCTCCCAGAGCTGTGAAATTCTTTGAATTTTGGATAAATGCAGATCACAGAGTGCACTAAATTACTGCTGTTCTTGCTCTCCTGAACCTCGCTCTCTCTCTTTGCTGTCATGCAAGGGATGCTGAGAAGCACTGCTCCTAAATATAGGTTGGAAAGTCACTGTTCCTTGATAGGATTAATGCTGTCTCCAAGTCAAAAAACCTCGGTGGGAGTGGGGCACAATTTGCTTGTGTCTATTCTGGTTTATGCAGGGTGATAACCCAGTGGAAAAGAAGCTGTTGCAGGACATTTGTCATTTTTACCTGCTAGCTCATTTTCCAGCTAAACTGGGAGGTCTGTGCCCATGAGAGAGCCTGCAAGTTCATGGGAAGGGGAGTGGGAAAAGCAACCCACAAACTTTTCATCACTCACACAGAAAAGAACTAAAGGAACAAACAAATCAAATGAGGGAGGATGAAAGAGCCTCATGGTTTTGAACAGGTTTTTTAGGGTTAAAGCCTGCCTGCTGCAGAGTTAGACTTTCTCCTGCTCTGAAATCATGCAGAAGTGAAACAGTTCAAGAGTATTTGCTGTTGTAAATTGTTGTCCAGAACCCCAGTGCTTTTGGCTGGGCTTTATCTCTCATGTGTGTCTTTTCCTTCAATATTTAAGGTAATTTTCCACTTTATGGCAAGACACAAACAAATAACAAACCCCTCAATAAATTCTTTAACCACTTGTTTTCTTTCAAACATTTTGTCTTGCTGAATTATTGAGTCAGCTGGAATGACCTTGATGTAAACAAATACTTTTGAACTCATGTGAGGATCAAAGAGAAAAGAATGTGAAATGGAGGCTGGAATCTGGAAATGATCCATGTGAGGTTGGCATCAGTCTTCCGTCTTTTTTTCATTCATTGTTTTTTTGTGATATGGAGCCCAGAGTAAATTTGCCCTGTTCAAAAGTGAGGAAAAGTGACTTTCAGGCAGCAGCACAATGGTTGCAACACTGGCATTTTTAGAAATTAATCTCCTTTGTTTCGTGCTTTAGCATGATCATCATCAATATAAATCATAGATGATGTGGAGTAAAGCCTCTGTTGTTTTCTGGTGGCTCCTTTGCTTGGATTCTATGACTGGACTGGAATTTTAGCTGGAAAAAGTTAAGCTAGCACTTAACTGCAGGCTAAAGTCTTTAAGAAAGTGTGATTTTCCTGTAGAAATTCTCTCAGATTTCTTTAAGAAATGGAGAAAGTGGGAGTTCAACATCACTAGGCTGTACTTATGACTTTTGAATTTTTTTTACTATTGCCAACTTTGAAACAAATGGATCAGCTGTTTGCCATTTCTAAAGGAAGCAGCCCAAACTGCATTTAAGAGTAAAGTTAGAACTTTGCTGCACTGCTCAGAAGAAATGAGGGGTGAGTTGTGCTGGCAGGAGCAGTTCTGCTTCACAGTTTTTCTGACTGCTGGCACTGGGATTGAGAGGAGGTTTTGTCATCTATTAAAAATGACATTTAGCTTTGCTTAAGGTGACTTAAAAGTCTAAAAAAAAATGCTCTGGAAATTTCGTGTGCTGCTGTGTGAACTGCAGAGAAATAGAAGCCCTTTTCAGAAGCAGCCTCTGATTTTTGTGAACCTTCCCTTTGAAATGCCTGATCTCAAGTCCTTGAGCTGAGCTTGGGAGCATCTGCAGCTTTCCTTGGCTTTAGCTGGATAAGAAAGGTGATTATCTGTGAAAACCAGGCCTGCTTTGTCCCTTAGGTTGGACACTCAGGATGAGAAGAAACATTTCAGCACCTGCCTGACACACTTGCTTGTGTTGTGGGGGCACTCAGAGCTGAAATAACCCAATTTCCCAAGTCTCCTTTATTTTATTTTGTAGCCTGCTCTTCCCTGTTGGTGGGTGGGAGGAACAAAAGGCTCTCTGGGGTCAAGAGTGGTTTTCTCTTTAAAAAGTTCCCCATATCCCCCTTGATGTTGAAATTAATAAAATCCCCAATGTAACTGTCACATCTCCTTTACAGGTTTGTTAGGTTTCCAGTGAGTAAAAGGTTAAATATCTAAGAAGTTGATTTTCCAGGCTTTTAATGGAATTAAACAGTAGATAGGTTTTTATGGAAACCTGATTCTCCAGAAGCTGTAAGTTCCTAACAGTAACCAACAAATACAATTTGACTTATTTTTTCCCAGCCACAAAATCCCTAAAATATTAACAGGGTTTTCAATTTTTTTATTTGTACTAGTAATCATTTTTCCAGCTGTTGAGCTGATCAATACTTTCATTTTTCTTCACTCCCAGCCCATCAGACATTTTATTTTAGTTTTTAACAAGAAGAAAGCTGCGTTGACTTCTTGGTCTTATTCCTAAAAATATATTTCTGAGTGCAATTAAAGGAGTCTTGTCACTGGTTCCTGGATTGCACAGAAGTCCTCTCTGATACTGCAGGGCAAGTATTTTACAGGCATAAATATGGGAAAGAGACTGCTGCCATTGTGACACAGCACTGAAATACTTCATATTTATTTGTACATGCCAGCCCAGTTCTGACATCAGTGGCACCAGTGTAGATCTAAATCTTCTTGGGACATTGCAGTCCTGCTCTGTGGCGTAACACTGGGACAGAAAAACTCCCAGTAACTTTCCACTTGCCTCATGGAGACCCTCTGCTCACAAAAAACCCTCTTCCTTGGAAAAATGGGTTTTTTTTATTGTTTCTTTTGCTTTTGTCGGGACAGGTGATGCCAGTGGGCTGGGTGGAGCTCAGAGTATGGGAAAATGGCATTCCCAGGACTCTCCAACTCGTGTTAGACTCACTGCAAAAGAAACTTTGCTCTCCATACTTTTTGAGGGATACAGGGAAGATCCCTGAGCATCCTTTCCAGGGGCTGGAGTGTGGGGACAAACCTGGAGACCAGCCAGGATCGTGGTGCAGGGGAACTGAGCATTGCCTGTGCTTCCAGAGCACAAACCCTCTGCAACTGAGCTGGATGTGCCCTTTGGAGTGACCACTGAGACCTTGGTGTTGCCAGGGGATGGGAGGGGAGGTGGAGAAGGAAGGCTGGAGGGGGTGGCTGAGCACAGACACTGCCTCGTGTTCTCCAGAGCTCTTCCTACAGCTCTGACACTCCTGTCATCTGCCTGGGGACATTTGACACATCTGCCCTGATTTGTTGGACAAAACACTCAGCCAAGAGCATCAATTCAGTCACTCCTAAGAGCATCAGACACAACTTCAAAGGGCAGATGAGGAAACCAATGTCTGCACTGCTGCTGGTAATTTTGGTCCTCTCTGGTTTCTAAAAGGAGGTGCAGCGGGGAAGTTGCACAATCTGGGAGCTTGAATGGAAAATGAAGAGGATTCACAGAATCAGATAATTCTCCTGAGGGAAAAATAAACTCCCAAGGAAGAGAGTGGCTGGGTATTTTGAGCACAGAGGTTCCCAGCAAATGAGCATCTCCCAGACCTGGCTGTGTGTGGCCCTCTGCTCTGCTGTGCAGCTCAGGGTTGAGAACATCCATCACTCATGGTTGTGCAGTGGAACAATGTGCCTTTATCCCTTCCCTGAGTGAAGCTGGTGGGTTGTACTGATGAGTCCTGTCTTGATCTCAGCACTTTTGCTAATAAAGTGTCTTTCAGCTGGTGTGAGGGGGTGAAGCAAAGCACAGCCAAGTGGCACAAGCCCCAGAGCCACCCAGTCCTGCTTGCTGCACTTTGCTTATTGCACAGCAGCTTTAAAAAGAAGTTGACTTTCACTGATCTGTGTCTGGGTTCCCTTTCTCCTTCCATCTCCATCAAGCTGGCAGTGGGCTCCTGGGCAGCATTCCCACTTTCCTTGGAGGAGGCTGTTCTTCACACCTGCTGATGTTAAACACTTTGGGACCACAATCCTGCAGATTCTCACTGTCCCCTAAGGACTGCTGTGGGATGAGATCCTGCTCTCCTCTGTTTAGCTGTTCTAAAGACTGAGCCTTTTGCTTGGACTGGTGCCCAAGCATTTTTACAAATCCAGACTTTCACTCTGCCCTTGAGAGCTGCTAGGGTTTTTTCTCAGGATTTTTTCTCCCTGGCCTGTTTTTTAGGGGAGAGAAATGCATGGAAAAAGTGCTAAATGATCTTGAGATATATGATAATTAGTTATTATTTGTAAATGGAAAATCAGGCTCTCACTTTGGCCTAATGTCCATCAGCTTCCAAATGTCATTTCAGGAGGGAATGTGTTATTATTTATTTCTGATCAGATTTTTGTTGTCTTCCCCTTTTACCTTAAATGCCAGAATATTTCATATTATGCAGTTGGAAAGAGAATTTGTTGTGTCCAGAGTCCTCTTGAGGAGTGACATAACCAGATAATAGACACAGTTATCTGTAGAATTGCATTGTACACAGAGCCAACACAGAGCTTCAAAAACTGACAAAATTATTGCTACTACACCAGATTTCTATTCCATGTATTACTTGTAAAATGCAGCTTATTCCTGTTTGAGATGGAGTTCAGCTGATTTGTTTCCTATGTTGGTGTCAGAAAATGGAGTGTGCTTTGAACTTGAGGCTTGCAGGTGAAGGAGGATAAGAACAGGAATAATGTCTATCCTGATTTTGTAGACTCATTCCAGCATCTTTGTACCTCTGGTTCTGTGACAAGTTTTGGGGTGGCACAGTGTAAACTGCAAATCTGTGATGAATCCAAATGGAAATTTTATAGGAAAATAATAAGTAAGAAAAGCTTTTTTCTGTCTTTTTTTAATGTTTAGGGGCCACTCAAGGCAGAAATAGTGGATGAATTATGCCCATGACAAGTCCCCAAAATCTAGCAAAAACAATTTATATGGAAGCTAAGGTAACTTAGATTTCCATTACTGAAACCATTTAATGTGAATTTCCCAGTGTCAGAAATGAAAGGATGAGTGAGAACATGGACAAAGGATCCACATTACTTCTGCTTTAAAAATTAGGACAAATTAAAGCAGTTTGAGCCCTGTCTCTTTCCTTACCTCTGCCTACTTTTCTGCTGTGCTGGTTCTCGTGGCAGTGGAGCAATTCCAGCCACGTGCCCATCACTTTCCTGCTAACTCTGCCTATCTAAGATCCTGGTGCTGAGGATTTGGCTGCTGGGGAATATCAGTTTAATGGGTTCCTACAGCTTTGTTAAAAGGAGGATATTGTCCACAACACCAGTGGAACTGGGCAGAACTGGTCACAGTGGTTTTTGGAGGAAGGAATTTCCTCCATTTCTCCAACAATTTGCTTGGTTTGCCTGTGTGAAGTCTCCTAAACCTTCACAACGACTGTGACCACAGATTGGAGAATTCAAGCAGAATTTTTGCAGGGAATAGCAATCTTTAGTGTTTGAGTCTGTGGGAAGGAACACAGACAGAGCTTGCTGTGTCATCCCAGCAGAATTCCTGCAGCTCAGGTCTGATTTGGGTCACAGCATCCGTGTAAGGAGAAATCCATATCACAGCAAGAATACAGGGCTATTGCCCTTGATTATGCCTTCACAGTCCACAGCTGAGAAACTTTTTGAAGCAGAGATTTGTTCCTCTTTTTCCCCTCTGAGATCAGTGGCAGCTGTGGGCACTCAGTAATCTCTGAAGCCCAGACTACTATATTTAAGTGCCTAAATATAGCCAGGGAGGCCTAGGAGCCCATGGGTACCATTGAAGTGGACTGGAACCTTCCCATTTGCCTTTCTGGGGATTGGATCAGACCCTATTTCAGGTAACCAGCTTGAAAAAAAAAAAAGTAAAATTGGATTAAGTGGCTTGTGCAAGATGGTTGAACAAATGGGACAAATGGCTGGCAAGGCTCAGGAGCTCTGGATGCCATTCCTGTGCTCCCACTGCCAAATTAAATTTGTTCTTGAAGAGAAAGAGCTCGTGCTGGTGAGCCTGTTGTAGAGGTGGAAAGGCATCTTAATTGCATCTTCTCAGGGAGCAGAGCTGCAGGGGTATTTTGTGCTGCTCTTTACAGCAGGGTCTGGAGAGCAGGAGCTCACAGGGTGCTGTAGCCTGATTTCTGCCTGGTTAACAAAGTGATTGAGATACAACCTCCATCTGTTGGTCCAGGAAGGAGTGACTGCTTTCAGTCCTTCTGCTCATCCTGAAGTGTGCTCGTGTATCTGGTTACAGATTTAGGATTTCTGAAACAAAGGCATTTAGAGAGGGGGAAGGCAGGGAATCAGGATTTGCTGTAAATTGTATAATTTGGGGATTTCTCCTGTTCAGCTACAGCTCCTAAACTGGTGGCAGGGAGATGAGCCAGCCTGGCAGGGAGCTGTGCCTCAAGCCTGTGCCAAGGCCAGATCCCACTCCCTTTGAAGGCAGGGAGAGTTAAACCATTGACTTCACTGCAGTTGGGTTAAGCCTGTAAATAGTTCCTAACACTTGCATATTATTAGCTGCTCTCATGGCCAGATCTAAGCATACTTGATGTCTGGAGGAATTTGACTTTGTATACAGCCAGACATTCCTTGTTTCTCATTAGCTGGGTAAACACATGTGCAGAGAAGTTGGGTTTGTCCTCTCAACACAGTTGCTTCTTCCTGAAAGGGTGATGGATGGCCTTGTGGAAAATGTGTGAAATACAACATTTCTGGAAAGAAATCCATAGTTTGTCTCACAACAAGCTGTGGCTGTGACAGCTGAGCAGGGGAGGCTCAGGCCAGGCATAGGTTGAAGTCTTTTGTGATGTGGGGCCTTTGGCATGTGCTCTGTGTGTCACAGAAGATAAGGACAGCAAGTGGGGGTTCAACAGCTGGGATGGGAAGCCAGGGGAATGGCAGGGAGCTGTCATCCATGGCTGTGGCAAAGGGCATGGGAGAGGCTTTGGAATACTGTCTGCAATGCTGATTATATAACTTATTATATTATTATATTAAACTTGCACAGTGCTATAGAGTGTTGGAAGTTTGGAGTGTATGGTTTGTGTTGGAAGGGACCTTGAATTTCACCCAGTTCCACCCCTGCCATGGGCAGGGACACCTTCCACTAGAGCAGGGTGCTCCAAGCCCTGTCCAGCCTGGCCTTGAACATTTTCAGGCAACAAGTGCCAGGGCCTCACCACTCTCAAAGGGAGTAATTTCTTCCTAATATTTAACCTCTTGTCCCCCTCTGTCAGTATGAGCCCATTCCCCTTGTCTTGTCACTCCAGTTCCTGGTGAAGTTCCCTCTCCCACTTCCATGCAGCCCTTCAGGCCCTGGAAGGGGCTGTGAGGCCTCAACAGAACCTTCCCTTTTCCAGCCTGACCAGCCCCAACTTTCTCATCCTGTCTCCATAAACTCCATCTCTTGCTTTTCTTCCTCTTCTACTCCCCAGCCCAATTTTATGCTCGTCCTTTCACAATCATGCACCAAGAGAGTTCCCTAGGGATTTCTCAGGAGGAAAAGCAAGCAGCAGGTGCATTGGCACCTCACTCAAGTGAGTGGGCTGCAATGGCAGTGCTGGAGGAGCACCAAAAGCTGGGGGCTGGAGCCACACAAAGGACACCCTGAGGTGCCTGGGCTCTCTCCTCCTCAGTCACCACAGGAATGACCACAAGGCTTTGGGACTGGGTGATCCAGCTGGTCCTGAGGTGGGAGATGGCTCAGTGCAGCTGGGACAGGACAGGGACGTGGCTTAGATAAGACTGGAAACCTTCTTAGTACTGCTGTGAGAGCTTCACGTTGGGTTTATTACTTACTAAGTGCCTGTTTTGATCCTCATTTCAACAAGGCCAAGCTGCTGTGCCTCAGAGCATGCAGTGCACTTGTGGTTTGTGTTCCTCTTCTGAGAGCTGAATGAGTTGCATCCTGCCTGATATCTCTGGGCAAATTCCATGCAGAAGGCATTGGGCAGCCACACCCAGGGCCAGAATTTGCTCCAAAACACAAGGGATTGGTTTTTCCCCCAATGCTCTGCATGCAAATGAAAACACAAAGCAATCCATTTTAATCTGCAGTTTCCCAGAACAAGGTTTGGACCTGGATGTGTGGGCACGAAATGAGTCTAAAATTAGACTTACCTAACCTTCAATTAAGCTTGATATCTAAGCATCCGTGGGAATGATCCCCAGGCCTGGAGTTATTGCCTGCTGAGAGCTGGGCTGTTTCCCTGTCTGAGGGTAGTGCTGCATTGTTCTCTTAAGGGCTGTGTGAGTCACATCTTATATGAGTTGTTTTATCACTGTAATTAGTCTACATATTGAGGGGAAAAAAATAAAATAAAAGAAGGGTATACAAAAGGATAAAGGCAAAACATATTAGGAGCCCCTGTAAAATTGTGAAGCTCTCCATATGATTTTTTTTTTTTTTTTTAGTTGAGAATTGAAACATTTCTAAATCCTTTCATTTAAGCTTCCACAGAAATGCTTCTCCCATATGTCAGTGGTGTAATCTACATAATGAACAAAACTTCACAGATGGACTGGTTGATGCAAGGGACATTCTTTGATATTGACAATTACTGAGCTTTTGCTTCCTATGTTGCATAACTTTCGAAAAGTGCTGTAGTTCAGGGAGGTGAGAATTTCTTCCAGAATAATCAGTGGCACAAAGTAGCTGGAGGAAAAAGCAGACATTAAGAAGAGAGGCCCCCAACCAAAACCCTTTTTAGAATGTGTGGGCCCTTTGGAAAACAAATAAACAAACAAACCCCACTCTGATTTCATGCTTTACTTTTTGACCAATGTCCTCAAGTTAATGGGTTTTTTTCTCCCCACAGTTTATGCAATGATACAGCTCTTCTCACTGTCTTGGAACTTGTTTGTGCCCTTGGCTTCTGAAGTTTTTAAAACTTGTTTTAGGTTTTATTACAAATGCTTTTTTTAAACTAAAGGCCTTTTAGGAATGCAGGAAAATATTTGTTTTGAAGTCCAGCTTTCACCTTCATTGCTTTCCTTGGCCAAAACTCGCCAGTTATTCAAATTCACAAAGTTCTAGGACTTCAGATTTTATTTCCGTAACCCTACTTGGTAGGTTAGAGATCAAATCCCTTCTGGATCCTCTCTCTGCCTTTCTCCAAAGATGCTTGGTGGTGACGTGGTTTTAAACTCTGCCTCAATCTCCTCTCCCAGTTATTGCTGGACCAGAGAGGTAAAGTCAGAAAGGTTGAATTTACTATGACCGTGTGTCCAGGACTTGGAAAAGCTTTGTGGAAAACAACAGTCTAGTTTGTATGAAAGAGGACATTTTCTTTTGCTGTTTTATTGAGATGTGTCATCCCAGCCAAGAACCTGGAAGACATTAAAGTCAATGTGATTGTCACAAACATTGAGGGTTTCATTTTTTATTTTTTATTTAAATGAACCAGCTACCCTTTCAGAGAGTCTGAGGTGGAACTGCAGCCCACAAGGAGCTATGAAGGTGACATTTTGGTTATCCAGGAACAACAGTAACATGCAAGAGTTCTCAGTTCTACGTGTGTGGGGAGAACATAAAATTTTATGAAGTGATGGTTTCCAATATAACGAAAGATATCTCACTCTTGGCGTGAAACTCAGACATCCACCCATCCAAAGCCTTTGCCTGAGGCCTCCCCAAACTCACACTCTCCTCCTTTGTTCCCCAGAGCTGCCTGATCCCTGGGGCAGTCATTCTGTCCCCCAGGGTGTGTCCAGCTGAAGGTGTAGTCGTGTCCCTGTACCAGCAGAGCTGGGACAGCACTGGCAGCTGTTTGGTGGCCAGATAGATTTGCAATATTTGCATGGAGAACGTGTGTTCCCTTCCTTAAGGATTGTACCTGTCCTCAGGGAGAGGTGCTTATTCTTGATTCAGATCAGCACCAAGCTGGACTTTCATGAGGGTTCCTCATTCCATCTTCCCTCAGACTGATTTCAGGTGCTGCACGTGATCATCTCTCCCCTCCTGCCCTGCTTGCTGGGCCTGTGACCTCTGAGTGCCTCTCTCTCTATTTCAGGCATGTTCTCCTGGTATTTTTTGGCCCAGAGCCTGCTTTGCTGGCTGGAGCAGCTTCCCAGGGACTCGCAGGCAGCTGGGGGTTGAGCTGGGAATGGAGTCTGTGCTCCTTGAATCCCTGAAATGCTCAGCCTGCTGTTGCTTCCTTTGCTCTTCCAGAGGATCTCCAGAGCACCAACAGGCTGCTGAAGCTGCAGCTGGAACCCAGGGTGCCACAAGGGAGATGCATCCATTTATTTTTGGTCCTGTAAGGAGGGCCACCTTTGGAAGTGATGTCTGTCCTCAGCTTCCAGGTTTGCACCTGCCTGATCCCCTCTATTTCAAAGCAAATTTGAAGCCAAATATGGCTCAGAATAACTGTATCTATCCATTCTTGAACTTGGATAAATATCTCAATATTTAATTGTCAAATGCTGTCACATGCTTCAAGCAGCATTTATGTTTTGATCAATATGAGATTTCCTTGGGGAAGGGGAGAGAGTGGTCCCACCTCAGATAATCCATGGCAGAAGGAGGGAAGTGAGCTCCTGATTTATTGTTATTGGCTGGGTGTGACAATATGGTCAATTTCTATGGTGCAACTGCTGCACAATAGAAAATGTGGTTGCATTTGTAGACTGAATGATTCCTAGCTGAATTTCCATTCAGTTTTGGCTGTTCCTGCTCATTCATCACTGGTACACAGGCCATAATTTCCTTCAGCATATTTTAATTCCAGGGTAGCAACTGGTTAGCTAAGAGAGGTTAATCTTTGGGATTTTACTGATCTTTCTGGGCTCACTAATACATAATAAAACCTCAATATCCAGATTATATAAATTAACTGAAATTTGTTAAAGAATACACATAATGTTATTTTCTCCTTGACTGGATGAGTGTGTAGCATTCCCAAAGTTAACAGGGATCCTCCATCTAAGGATTGAGACTCCACTTGTTCTTTTTTTTCAAGCTTCCCTCAGAGTAAAGCAATTTTGTCTTGTGGTTAAATGAAGTTTCCTGTATTTCACTGTGCCCATTGCCCCTTGTGCATTCCCTGGGTAACACTGGGAAGATCTCTCTTTGTCTTCTTTTCTTTCCCTGTCAGGTATTTATCCACTAATATCTGTATTCCTGCAGTTATGCAATTTCCTGAAGTCTTCACTGCTCATTTAAAAATAGGATTTTTGCTTTCTCAGTCAGAGCAATGCCGTTTAGCATTTCTCCTGTGGGCACAGGAGCCAGGAGGAATGTGGCATTTGGATTAGAGATGATCTCCAGCCCTGTGCTCTGCCCTGCAGGACACTGCCTCCCCCTCTCCTCTACAAGGAGATAAGCACACCTATGGCACCCTGGTGTTATCACACCAGAATATTTAGCAAATGGCTTTTGATCTGCTTGGACACGTGTTCCCAGTCCTTGGCATGAGGGGAGGTCACCTGGGAGCTCCTGCTGAGACATTGTCTCACCTACCCCTCCTTTTTGTCCTACCCACCTTTTCTGCCTTATTATAACTCAGCGAGGGACAGAGCAAATGTTGGCTTCCCTGGCTGCTTAGCACAGTGGCAACTCTTGAAGAAAAAAAAAAAAAGAATAAAAAAAAAAAAATTAGTCCTAATTAAGGAGTTGTCCTTATGATTTGTGGTTTTGTATACTGGCAAGCAGGCCAAGGCTGTCTGATTTCATTTCTGTAAAAGAATGTAACTCCAGCTCCTTGCCAGTTTATACCATTCCCCATGCCGGGCAGTAGATAATTTCTCATGGTCCCAAAGCTTTCAACAATACTCTATTATGTTTCATGACTCATAAATGGGCTGGTGCCCATGGAAAGCCATGTGGCTCTGTGCAGGCAGCACAGCTCCCCGCAGTAGGTTTGAACTGATTTCATAGCCTCCAGACCTAGCATGGTTTATTATTTTTATGACTTGCTCACTGTTCTCATTGTTGCTAAGACCATATTGCATCAGGGATAAAATTCAAGGCCCTGATGCATTTCTGTGCGGAATGAAAAGCACAATTTGTGGAGCTGCCATTGGAGGCAGGAGAAAACAAGACCAAACAACAGGCTGAACTCAAGTCAGATCTAACAGCTCCTAGAGATAAGCAGCTCCTGTGAAGTGCAGAGAGCTGATAGATTTGATATTATCTTCACTGACAGAGCTGTGGGGATTGTTCTTGGCTCACCTGTGCACTCAGGGCTCTGCTGATGGACGTTGCCCACCTTCACTCTTTTAAATCAGAATAAACCCAGGGGTTGGAAAAATGGGATAAATAATCCTGAGGCTGCTCCTGCAACAGAGCTGACTCAAAGCAGCCAACTGTGACTTGCAGAATTCCTTGCTGCTCTCAGCCTGCTGAGTGTGTGCAAACACGAGTGAAGCCACAGCCCAGCCCTCCACACCTGAGTAAAGGTTGGGAGATTTTAATGCTGTGTTTATCCTGCTTTTATTAATGCCCATGGAAAAAACTGCTGGCTGGCTTCTGTCCTCAGGATTTTTTAATCCTATTGTGATTTCCTGGGGTTTTGATTCGGCTGGCGTGATCTCAGCAGCCTTGTGATATGGGGAGGGCTGGGGTGGAACGGGAGCCAAGAGGGGATCAGTGGAGGAGCGTTGAATGGAGTGGTTTTGTCTGCTGTTGTAAAGCTGTTTTGTAATACTCAGATAACTTATTGAAACTGCTGCCAGGTACTCTTGCAAGCCATATGACTGTGGAAATAGCTGCTTGAGTAATAAGAACAATAGAATTCGAAAAAAAAAAGATTTATATTATTATTTTAAAAAATAGCTTGGGNATACTCAGATAACTTATTGAAACTGCTGCCAGGTCCTCTTGCAAGCCATATGACTGTGGAAATAGCTGCTTGAGTAATAAGAACAATAGAATTCGAAAAAAAAAGATTTATATTATTATTTAAAAAAAATAGCTTGGGTAATAAAAACAAACAAGTCAGTATTGCTTTATTTGACTAGTTAGATCTGTTTTCAAGTTCTTATATTCCAGGCTAAGACAACATTTAGGTTGTAATAATACAGGCTGAGGGCTTATTTATTTTTTTAAATATAATAATCCCTTTCCTTCACATATTTGTTCAGTTTCTTGTGGAACCATTTATTCAGTCTCTGATATTTGAATTTTTAAGAAATTGCTTTCAGATCTAGCCTCAAACGAATGTGCAATAAAGCATTTTAAAATGCACCTTCTCATTGTAGCTGCTCCTTGTTATATAATTTCCCATTTGCTATTTCTTTCTTCTCATTTAGCCAGTTAGGGAGTTTTTAATGTACATATTTACTTGAGAGGGCTGAATATATTTGGTCTGGTGACAGAAAAGTACGTTCCATAAACAGATCTGTTCCTTCAGCAGAGCTTCATCAGTTTAGCAATTTTTTTTTTTGGAAGGAGTAGCAGCATTAACATTGGGAATGGGCACGGCTGCTTGAAACAATCACTGGGCATTTGTACAGAGAGCAGGGACTGGAGTCAGGGAGCTTTGAGAAGCAAAGCATGTGTGGATCTGCTGTGATGCCTAATGATTCATTTAGTGCGCCGTGCTTAATGATTCTGAGGAGCAGATGTGGTAATCCTGCTGCCATCCTCACCACCTCCCTCACCCCTTTCCCCCCTCGCTATTTCCAAGCAAATAAAAAGCCAGGATCCAAGCTGGGCTTAGGCAGGCTTGGCTGGCAGCAGGGCTGTGTATTCAGCACCCTGGGCAAGATGCAGAGCCCAGGTGGGATCCAGGTTTCCCACAGCCTGGCCCACGCTTGTGGCTCCCATGGATTTCCCACGAGCTCCAAGAGGGAAAATTCCCCACTGTGGACCCAGCTAGGGGACTGCACATGGAGGATGCAGTGGCCAGCTGTAATTAAAAATGCCTTCCTATTAGTCCATGTGGCTGGAGCCAAAGGATCCGTGCTCTGATGCTGAGGGAGGCAGGAGCAGTAATTAATTAGCTGGATGAGCTTTTCCATTGCGCAGAGCCCGGTCCCATGACCCAAGACAGCTTTCATTGCGAGGCAAAGGGAAGATTTATTTATTAAAGCTCAAGGCAAAGGATAGATAGGTAAAAGTTTTGGAAACAACCTAAAATCCTTGTAGCGCAGAGCTGCCCGGGGAACTGTTTACCCAATTTTCATGCAGAATGCCCTCCTTCCATCCCACCTCTGACCAACTCCAGACAGCCACCTGCCTAGACATGCTCCTTGGGGATTTTTCCCTCAATTCAAATGCAAATGCTATGCTGATCACTTGCTCCGGAGGTTGGAAGCTGCTCTGGAGCAGTTACATGAATGTTTTCCCCAGCAGCAGAGGCAATTTAGTTTTGCCCCCATGTTTGGCCACTTGCTCTTGGCACTGTCCCACGCAGTTCATTGCCCCCCAGTTGTGCTGAGGCAGCTCTTTGTGGAGACGTGAAATCATCCAAAATTAAAAAAACCCAACCCGACTGCTGCTCAAAAGAATTTTCCCTGACCCAGTTTATCACAGAGCCCCACAACCAGTTGCATCAGCACCTGGAAACAGGAGGTAAACTGAGGTGTAGGGATGGGAGCAGGAGACCTGGGTCAGGCAGGAAAGTAGGAACTTCTCAAATTTGATTTTTTGCTGGAAAAGAGGTTGTGATAAATACTTCTCCAGGTTGTGGTTGTACAGTAGCAGACCTGTGCACCCAGAGGCAGTAAATTGGTGTAGGTCAGGGTTGGGAATGCAGCTTTTCTGTTGAACACAAGATGCAGAATCCATGCAGGATTAAGAAACAACTGGAAGTGGCACTCAGTGCTCTGGTATGGTGACAAGGTGGGGATTGGTCACAGGTTGGACTTGATCATCTTGGAGGTCTTTTCCAGCCTCAGTGATCCTGTGACTCTCTGTTTTGCCACCTTATTTCAGATTTATGCTGCAGCAGGAGGATGGAGAACACTTGACCTGGCAGAAATTAGAATGGTGCAGGCAGGTGGTGTTTGCCCTGGCATAAAGCCTGCTGGGACAAAGTTGATGTGTTGAAATGTTTTGAACAAATTGGAGCTGACTTACACCTTTGTGTCTTATCTATGTGTGGCATTTTCAGGCAGGATCCTGGTGGTTTTCCTAACCCATGGCATGGATGTGTTGCTGCTTTTTCCTCATCATAGCTGTAGGAAGCTGTTGAGTTCCTGAGGAAGACGTTTCCTTCCTGCCTTCATGGTTTGCAGCTGGGGCTGTCCTGTGCCTCCTGTGTCACCAAAATTGTGGTTCAGAGCACAAACACTTCTCCACACCCTTCCTTGGCTCCTGACAGAGGCTGCACAAGACCTTTAGATTTGCCCTCACAAGAGCAATGAGGCTGCAAGCAAGGTACTTTCCTGGGCACACAATTTTTTGGGATAAATCTGCCATTTCCTGCTGTCAGGATTTGGGATTCCTGAGGAAAGGGGAAGAGCAAGCATCTCCCCAAAGGCTGAGGGAGGTGAAAGATGTGGCTGGTGTGAGCATCACCAAGGTGAAGCTCAGAGGCAGGAGGCAGATGGAAAATGGGAGTAATGTGGAGTTAATGCTCTTGACAAGTAACTTGTGAATTCATTTATCCAAAACACAGAGCTTTGCAACCCCTTCTTTGAAAATTGGTCCAGAAAGTCTGGTTGCTTCTGAGGTTTCACTCTGCACTGCACTGTAGCTCCTGGCCTGGCTTCTGGCTGGCAGATGTGGACAGAAGGACAGACAGGTTTGGGTTTGATGTCCATAAGGAGCAGAGCCTCTCCTGTGAGGCTGCTGCTGAGGAGATGCAGAGCAGACAGTGGCTGTCAGAGAGCAGATTTGCAGATGTAATGAGTTAATGGCTAAACAAAATTAGTTAGAGCCTAGTTAAAGCAGTGTGCTGTGTCTGAGGAGTGGTAGAAGGCAATGCCTTTGGACATGCATTGAAAATGGAATTGTTTTCCCTGAAAAAGCGAGCTGCTGGCTCAGTACAAAGTATGGTGTTATTGAATAAATGTCAAAAACTGTGAAAACACAGGCCCAGAGACTGAAGCAGTGTGCAGTGTACAGCTGAGGATTGTTTCCAAGCACAAGGGCTCTAAGTCTGAGCACATGAGGAGATCTGTGCAAAAAGCTGATTAGGTGCATTTTCTGGAGAGGTACCTGGGGTATACCCACAGTCCCAATGCTTGAAGAGGCAAGTCTGAGTGTGAGTGTGAGCACTAGGCCTGGCAGAGTGTCTTTAATGATGAGATTTGGACACATGAGTCAACACACAATTACTTTTGTTTCCCTTTTCCTCTACTTTTTTTTTTTTTTTTTTTTTTTTTTTTTTTCTCATGATTAGCTGAAGGTACCTAGAGGATGCTTTGTTCTGCTATAGCTCCCTTTCCCTCATTCAAACCAACTTAGTGTGCTTTCCTGGACAGCAACCAAGTTTATATTTGTGCCAGCACCCCAAGCTTGTTCTGACTTGTCCCATTGTGGCAAAAACTGCTAATGAGTGCAAATGTGTTCCTGGAAAACCCTTGGAGCTGGAGAGGCATCTCTGACTGGAATGATGCTCCTGGCTATGAAATAGCTGAACACCTGTTCCCTGCTCATTGCAAAACCCCCCAAAAACCAACAAAGAGCCATAAGACCCTCAGGAGCTCTGCTCCCTTTTTAATTTCTGGGTGCCCCCTGTCTGCAAGGCCTGCTGGTCAAACTCAGGTTTCAATTTTTTTTGCGCCAATCACTCAAAATCTCCACATTCCTTTATCCACTCAGGAACAAACCCTGCTCTTCTATTCTCATGTGTAAAGGACTGTCATGATACAAAAGATTGAGGGTTGGCCATTAAGAAACATTTCCTGCAAGACCCAGAAGGAGGTATAGTGATGTTTGGAAAGCTGTTTGGCTTGGTGACATGAGGGGGTTGTTTTAAGGCTGACCTCTAATCACCTGAGTCCTGCTTAATCAAAACTGAGAACTGGGCTGTATTTATGGCTTAGATGCATTTGTTATTTGCTTGTTGTGGGATTGTTCTGCAGTTTTATAGCACAGCTGCCACCAGTGGTGCTGCACTGATGGATGTATTCATACAGAGAAGCTGCTTGGCTTTTTCCATCCCTGCAAGTGGCTTGGAGCCACCCGGGATAGTGGAAGGGATTCCTGCCCATGGCAGGGGGTGGAATTAGATAATCTTTAGGGTTCCTTCCAACCCAGACCATTCTCTGATTTTATGGGAATTTGTGCATCTTTTTGGGAACAGATCTGGGGTGGAAGGGGAGTAGGAAAAAGTATCCCTGAACAGCTTTATATTCATCTTAAAAACAAACAAGAACACCAACAAAGAAAAAAAAAAAAAAAGAAAAAAAAAATCCCACACCAACACCCCCCAAAAAACCCAAACAAAAACCTCCCTGACCAACAATTGCAAAATTTCCAACCAAATAAAAAGCCCACCCCACTTACAGAGTCAGGCTTTCAGTTTGTCTTAACTGCTCTCACTGAGCAGAGGAGGAGCAGGCCTGTCCAAACACAAACTCACAGTTGGTTCTCCCTTTCTGCAGTTATTTTGCCATCTCTGTGGTGTTTTTAAAATTATTATTATTTTTTAAACAGCACATGAGTTGTATCACCTCCAGCTTTGAAGGTTTTGCTGATAATCAGAATGGACTTTCATCTCTGTCTGAGTCTTGAAGGAGATGAAGATTAAAGGCTCTCCTGAGCACCAGAATCGTTTGGCAGCTATGCTTCCTCTCAGGGATCCCTAACTCCTCCAGGGCTGGGAACAAACAGTTCTTGACTGTTTTCAAAATCTATCTCCACCAGGCACTTCATCATTTTGACTTTATAATACATGTGTTCACAGAAATATCTAGAACCATTTTAATAGCTTCAAGCTGTTCTAGGTTGATCTACCCTGGTAGGTACTGGCAAAATCTGAACCTGTTACTTCATGAGCTGTTGTTCAAGAGACCTGGATGGATTAGAGGAGTGGAAATGGAAAATAGTTTGGTTGTTTTTCTTTTTCTTGGGTTCTGGTGTGAATTTGAATACCAGGCAGCCTGAGTATTGCAAATTATGAGATGATTTAAGGTGTTTCAGATCAATTTCTAGGGAGCTGAAGAATCATATGAATTAGCTGTGTGGAGCAGGACGTAGGATTTTCCTTCTCTTATTCTGTCTTTGCCAGAAACCGTTGATCAGAATGGTATTAGAGAGTGATGAAAAAAACAGGAGAAAAAGGAAAAGAAGGAACAGCTGCTTACAGTGATTAGTAATGGGGTGGAAGGCAGGCAGTGGTTCAGGATGTTTTCCCAGCCTGAAAAGGTGCACAGTCTGGTTTTTTTGCAGCTCATTATCAGAAAAATATGCCCCAAGTGTGGCAGAGAGGGCAGGGGTTGACACTGGGGTGGGGCTGCCCCTCTGTGGGTGTCTGGGGACAGTGGAGAGGGTGGCACTGACCCCGCTGCCAGCTCTGTGCCCTGCTCAGGGCGGGTGTGCATTGAAGGGATTTCAGTGCTGGGACCCCAAAGCAAAGCTCTGCTCCTCTCCAGGCTCTGAGCTGATGCTTCCAGCCTGGATTGCCACAGCCTGCAGCCAAAATCCCTGGGCAGACTTTGCAGAGAGAGCACAATTCCTGTGTGAACCCAGCCTGTTGTAGTGGAGATGGTCACAATCCAAAGCAACACTCCATTTTCAGAAGGCTTCAAACTGTTTTTATCATGACATGCATGCTTTTCATCCATTCTTACAAAGCTCATAAGTTTACACTTTACTCATTGGCCACAAGGGACAAACAAAGTGCTCATTGGAACAGGCAGTTGCAGGTTTCTCTTATTTATCCCTCTTTCTTTCTTGGTTTCTATATCAATGACCTTGGTAGAGAATTCTGTCAGGGGTAAGCATTGATCCTCTTATCAAACTCCTCTCTGGCTCACAGAAGTGGCTGTAAAACCTCTTCCACACCAGCCTGCTGCAGCCACCTCTGAGGGAGAGCTTTGAGGGTGGCACTCAGGCACAAACAGTCAATATTTGTGCGTTACAGCTTTAAACTGTTCTCAGTAGAAGAATAATTATCTAATAGTTAACACACTCCAGCTTGGAAGTGGGAAGTCAAATCCTTTTTGCCTGCTGTTACCTTAGTTACCCTGTCTGTACGTTGGGATAAATTGAGAACCCCCTACAACAGACCTGGGGAGCTGTTGCAAGTGTTAATAAACGTTTGCACAGCTCTCTAAAGTTCTCTGATTAAAGTAATCCTGAACTTGTGAAGTGCTAAAGTCTTTTTGTAGGCTTGGCTGCAGTGAAAAATGACTGGAATAGAAGAAGCTGAGTCCTGATTTTGAGAAACTATTGCAAGCAGAATTTGAAAGAGGATGGTTATATGTTAAACAGTAAAAAAATCAGAGATTTTGTATATCTAGGGAAAGGCAGATCTTGTGATATTGACATAATATTCCATTTTTTTGTCCCATTTTGCCAAGACAAACCACCCTATTTCTTGGTAGAAATTCTGAGCAATATACTTTATCTTCTATTTAAAATGTGCTTTAATTATTATTACCCTTTACAGACCATCAGAAGTACAGACAGAGATGTCTCCCATAGCAGCTGTTCAAGAGACTTACAGGGAGAAGAGTTCACAGTTATTTCACATAATCTCAGAATGAGACCCATAACACCCTTTGCCTGCCCTTTTTGTCTCTCTTTTTAAAAATTTTATAAGAAAAATTCCAAGGCAGTGACTTGTTACCTCCCTCAGGATGTGTAGTGTCCAGAGAGCCTCACTCTTGGCTTTTTGATGGCGCTGTGTTAAAAACATTTAATAATAATAATAATAATAATAATAGTGGCTCCCAGTGTTAATGGTAAGGCAAGAAGATTTGGACTTTTTGGGCTACAGCTGGCTTTTATCCTGCTCTGCAGTATCCAGGGGCAGCAGAGCCTCCAGGCCAAGCTGCAGCATCAGTTACACCCAGACAGCTTCAGACAGTGAGGGACAGGAGACTGGGTGATGTAGGTCTAATATCACCAAAACTGGAAAAAGCCAAAGCCAGGCAGATGATTTTTATAATCCTATATCTATATAATCTATATCTGTATCTACATCTAATCTATCTGTATCAATATCTATCTATATGTATGTATATATATTTATATATTTTTTTAAATGGAGGGTATACATGTTATTATTTTTTATGGAGGGTATAGATGTAATAAATCCTTTGCAGGCTGTTTAGAAAAGGCCAAGCCAAGTGCCAGACTCGGGAGGATGGGTGTGGGCAGGGCTGTGGAGGGAACAAAGTGGCCTGTCTGAGCTGGCCAGGCAGACTCCTGCAATTACATCTGAGAGAGGAGCTGCCCACGTCAGTGAAAAATGAAGAGTATTTCTGTCACCCATGGCTTGGTGCACAAATCAAAGAGAGGAAGCACACTTAGCACTACATGCAAGAAACCCCAAAGCCTGGCGTGTTCCAAGAAGCTCAAATATACCCTGTGCTGGCTGCTGGGAAGGGAAGCAAACATCTTGGGTGGTTTGCACATCATGCCAGGGCTGCCAAGCAAAGCCAGGGCTACTCCCTGCCACGTGGAGAGGAGAATTATCAGGGGGGAAAAAATCTGGGAGGGTGTTTTAGCTGGGTTGATGGTGACAGAAGTGCTGGTGTCAAACTGGAGGGGACCTTAAATCCCAAATTGTGTGATGGGGCACATGTGGTTAAATACTGAGGAGCTTTGGGAAACTCAGCCCTAACTCCTGCTGGCAAAAATACACCCTAAAAAAGGTGGTGTTGCCCCTACAGGGTCTCCTCTCAAATCATAAGAGTGCTCTAGAAACACCATAAGAGCTTTCTAGGGCTTCCCAAATGAACCCCTGCCCCAGGAATTTCACCTTTCTGCAGCAGCCTCCTGGGAATTGCCTTGAATTGATTCAGTTCTGAAGGGCAAAGGCAATTAGTGATGCTTTTGTCCAAGTATCATGCAGATCAGGTTAATGACATGTAAAAATCCTGTTGAGAGTTGTCTAAGGTTTGCTTGTGCATATAATTTTATTGACTTACAAAACAGTTTCATTTTTCTTGAGCAATTGTCAACATTCTTAAATAGATGGAGAGTAGCTTATAAATTGTAGTTCTGTCAGCTCCTTACTGACATCACCTAATCTTGAGGCTCAGCTGAAAAATAGGGCACAAGAAGACTGAACTGAGTAATGAGATTCCAGACTGACTTATTTTAAAACTGTATTTGTTTAATTGTAAAGTTTATAAGTACATAAGCATAAATGTTGATTGTACATCAAATATCTTTAAATGCAAACACATAATCTCTAGGAAATACCCAAGATATTCCATAAGGGTAGATGAGAAAGAGAATAAATCCAAGATTTCCTGGTCTATGGAATTATCTTTGAAGGAAAGTAGAGAACTTCCCCATGATACTAAAATGAAATGGGAGAAAAAAAAAAAGGCACAAATGCTCTGACATACCTCAGTGGAATAATGCAGTGAGAGAGATAAGTCAGTGATTCCCAAGATATCCATGGATAGTTTCCATCATGAACAACTTTAGCCAGTAAAGCAACTTTTGAGCTTGGATGAAGGGTGAAATTTTGAAACCCCGAGTCTGTGGGGGTGTGATTCACCTGCCCAAATACAGAGATCTCCATCTGTGCTCGTCTAGACTGCCTTTACAGTCAGCACAGAGCAAACAGGCATTTCTAGGGCATGATTTGCCTTTTCCTAAAATAGTCATCTGGGATATGTCAGGCAACTGCTTGGAGACAGAAGTCCAAAGATGACTTAGCAGTATGGAAATCTGTGAGCCAGAAAATCGTGTTCTGCAATTCAGAGCTCGCTTCTGAATGCTGAGGTTTTTTTTTTTCCAAGACCTACGTGGAGAGCCATAAAACATGAGGTTTCAGAACCACAACCTGACCTGAACCACAATCCCTGGCTGAGGATCCATCCCAGGGAAGCTGTTCCCTGCAGGTCTGAGCTGGGAATGGGACTGGGATGGGACCCATGGTGCAGCCGGCCCAGCTCAAACCATTTTTAAAAATTTCTTCTTGGAGAATAATTGGGTTTTCAGTGATTGCTTTGCGGCTGATTTTTAATCCTTTCTTCCCACAGAAAGTGTAATCCCAGCAATCACGGAGGAGTCTGTCGGAATCAGCCAGAGGAGGGCACTTTTGAGCTTTGGGAGACCTCTGGGCCAGTGGGGCCGGAGGTGCCGCGTGTCCCATTAGTTTTATTTGCTGGTCACATCCTTAAAATCCTCCAGCAGTAGGTTGGGGTCGGTGTCTGTCCCCTGGCACGGCTGTGGTGGCTCCCATCCCTTCCAGACTTTGTTCTCTTGGTTGCCAGTTGTGGTTGTGTCTGTCAGGAGGTGGCAAAGAGCCAATGGTTTCTCTACGAGGGGTGAGAGAATCCCAGGATCATTGGGCTTGGAAAAGACATCCAAGACCAGCGAGTCCCACCTGTGCCTGATCCCCACCTTGTCCCCAGCCCAGAGCACTGAGTGCCACCTCCAGCCCTCCCTTGGACACTCCAGGGATGGGGATCCAAGCCTCCCTGGGCAGTTCCAAGGCCTGATCACCCTTTCCATGGAGAAATTCCTGCTGATGTCCCCCCTGAGCCTGCCCTGGCCCAGTCTGAGGCCGTTCCCTCTCCTCCTGGATGCCCACCTGGCTGTCCCCTCCTGTCAGGGAGTGGTGCAGAGCCAGAAGGGCCCCCCTGAGCTCCTTTTCTCCAGGCTGAGCCCCTTTCCCAGCTCCCTCAGCCCCTCCTGGTGCTCCATTCCCTTCCCCAGCTCCTTTCCCTTCCCTGCACACAGCCCCCAGTGTCCATCTTGCTGTGCAGAGCCCAGAACCGGACACAGGCCTCGAGGGGCCTCCCCTGTGACAAACAGAGAGGGACCATCACTGCCCAGGTCCTGCTGGCCACACTATTTTTGATGCAGACCATTGGTCTCCTTGCCCACCTGGACACACTGAGGGATCTGTGCTGCAGAGTTTGGGTGTGGATGAAGCTGCTGGTGCTTCCCTTCCAGGCTCTGGGGGCCGGGAGCTTTTCCTGCAGGAGACAGCTGAGCCAGCTGATGCCCTGAGATTCTCCTGTGCTGGTGGACTGAAAAGGGCACAACCTGGAGGGCTGGGGTTGCCACACCACTGACTTTTCAGTTGTAGCCACCCTGGGCTCAAGCTGATGGCCTGGGCCAGTTTTTGCTGTGCTGGGTGATGTCCGGCTATGTCTGGAGGCCCAAGACAGGACATGGATTCTTCCCTGTCCCTCAGCCCAGGCCAGAGGTAATGTACACGTTACCAGGATGGTGACATCCATTGCCTTGGTGGTTTGGAAGTGTGGGAGTGCTTGGCTTCCTCTGGGACACTCCTCCCCTGGAAAGGTCAGGCCTCCAGGCTGTGTAGCAGCAAAGTCGGAGATGGGCTCAGCAGCCACTCCTGCAGAGAAGTATTTTCAGGGAAAGTATTTAAAACATGAGCAGCAGGGGAGTGGGGTGGAAATCACAGGGAAAGTGAAATCCGTAGGTTTTGTGCATATGTTGGCTTTAAAGAGTGGGGGACCCCTGCTGAGCTTCTTGGCACGGCAAGCCAGGCCAATGAGGACACCAGCAGATGGGTTCATTACCGAGGCATTTTCATTATTGCCCTCAGGGCCAGCCCCTGTGTCCTCCTGGTGGGAGCATGGGAAGGAACACCGTGTTCCCAACCCGGGATGAGAGCACAGGGGGAAGTGCTTGCTTGTGGGACAAAAAAAGCCACAGTGCCTGATCACACCACACAAGTTCATGTGAGGAGCTGCTGGTCCTGAAGCCCCACCTTGCCTCAGCCTGAAGATGTAAATTCAAATGCGCCATTAAGAACCACTAAGTGTCAGTGGGAATCTGGTTTATCTCAGAGGAGGCTCCCCTGGAGTGACCCTATCAGGGCATTAATTCCAGTGGAGCTCACTGGAACTTGGGCAAAGACAGCACCAGCAGACAGAACTTCAGCACACTGAGTAAATGTTGCTTAATCCAACATGAAGGTATTCCCTACTGAAAATAGACTCATGCCTCGAATTTCTTCTGACTTAGCTTGTAATGGTAGTTCTCTGCAAGCAGAGAAATGGTAATTTTTCAGCACTCAGGCTCCTTTAAAAGTTCATTTGCAGGAATAGAGGTATTCAGCTAAACTGATAGCACCGCAGCTCTTTCCCAGGGAATTGTTAGGTTTTGTGCAGGCTCTTATCTTTCCCAGAAGTTGTGATTTGCAAACAAATAAATCCCTCTAAGGCTTTGCATCCCTTGCTCAGGCTGTAATGGCTGCATTGGTACAAAAAATTGGTTTCTTCAGCCAGTGTTATTCTCACTTTTTCCCTCCAAGTGAGTATGTGACCGTGCATTTGTGGAGACATTTGCTCTCAAATTGGAATGGAGAAAGGTCCAAAAGTGGGTTCTAGACCTGATAAGGATTTTGAGCTGGGATTTGGTGGAGTCAACCTCTTTCTGCCCAACACAACCTCATAAGCTGTGGAGAATTTGTGTGCTGGACTTGGAAGTGTGCAGGCTGGAATTTCTATCACCTCTTTCCCAATTATCATTGTTTACGCATGAAGCCACCTGTTTTCTTGGGACCTTGCCACAGTGAAAAGTTTTTTTTCTTCATGTTCCCAAGAGAAGGAGAAGACCGATTTAAAAAAAAAAAAAAAGAAGGCATTTAACATTTATGAAGAAAAAGCAAATATGTATTGCAACAGACCTGGAAGGGCCAGAATGGACTGAATGTTCCTAAACCTTTATGGTAATTTGCTCCAGTAATTTCCATCATAATTAAGAAGCTGATAGTGAAGCCATTATTGCAATGAGTCAGGCCTGCAAGATCTGCTTCCACAGCAGCCATAGCTGCAGGCTGCCCGTATCCTGCATTTAAATGTTATTAGTTTAGAAGTGGTTACTAGAAATATATCTGTTAAATGGAAAGTTTAGAGCAATCCAGATATAGGAAGCTGATAATGAACCCCAGCTGCAGAGAAATGAGGAGGTTTTATGCACACCTTGTCTCTGCATCCACCTTTGCCTCCAGAAATATGAGAGTAATCCTGATTTTTTTGGTTTTTTTAGGATGCTGTGTCCTGGCTGTTTCCCTGCTGCTGGCTCTGCCTTTCCTTTGGTGTGGATGTGAGAAAAAACCCCCTCAATCCAGCTTGGTGAAGGCAGATGTAACAAAGATCTCTCTTGATTTTTCTTCTTACCTGTCCAAACAATGTTCTTTATCTCCTGCCCGTGCTGACTGCCATGAAAACTGTTGGATATTGAGTGGTTCTAAAAAGCAAATTGTGTTACCCAGGTGCTAAAATAGGAAGGTGGATTGTACACATTTTCCCTCTGAGTGCTGTTATTAATGACAGATGGTTGATACAAACAGATTTCAGCCCTGGAATTGTTCTTGCAAATTTGCTGGTCGTCGTTTGTGCTCCATGATAAAATGACTGAGGGGTTTTGGGGTTTTTTTGTTCTTTGTTTTTTTTTTTTTTTTAAGTGAGAGAATAGGAAATACAGAATAATGGTGAATCTGGTTCAATTATCAGCTCCCTCTGTGCCCCACAGATTGAGTTCCTGGAAAGAAGGGTGGCAATTCCCCTGTGAACCCCCAGTGCAGGGAGTGCTCAGGAGCAGCAGGATAACAGGGAGCAAGGACACATCTGGAATTTGGATAGTGCTCAAAATGTGCACCACTGGATCTTCCAGCCTTCCTTCTCTGCAAAACACCGATTGGTTCCTCCTCCTTGGGGCAGGTGTTTGCCAGATTTGTTGTGGGATGTGCCCCACATGGAGCAGAGAATCTCCCAGCCTTTTTTCCAGAGTGATCACCAGGGAAAAGCTGAAGGAGCAGCGTTGAGCTGATGCCTTCCAAAACCATAGGATGTCTTCCACCAATCTTGCTACCATGTGAGGGCCTGGCTTTCTGCTGGGTGATTTTATATTGTCTTTAAAAATATTTAATCTTTTCAATCCATACCAAAAAGGGATAAAAAATGACTCAAGAAAAGGTCAGCCTTCTGCTCCTAATACTAAAGATCTACACTCAGTTGCTTCTTTTAGTACCAGGCAGATACTAAATCCTGGTTTATGGACTGAGTGCCATTTCCAAGAGGAATTTGAACAGGACAGCCTGGCACACTCTGGGTGTTCCTGTGAGTGAGGTGGCTTTGAAGGGTCCTGTCCTTTGGCAGGAGTTGGTTCTGTTTGCCCCTGGCAGCCTGGGCTGCGAGCACAGAGGTTCTGTGAGTGCTTCCTGAACCCCATCCCTGATGTCAGTGGTGCATTTACCCTGCAGGGGAAGCAGAATCCCTGCCTGCACCCCAGTGAATGCAGCACGTGGTGGCATTTCCTGCCCTGGACTCGCTGCAGATTCTCCTCTGCACGTCAGGATTTGCAGTCCTGGCACGTGCTACTGTGGGAGTGCTCCCTGCAGCACATCCATCCCTCCTGGCACACTGAGCCTCAAATATCTCCTTTGCATGGCTGGGGAAGAGCACAGAAGTGTAATCACTTGCTGGGAGAGCAAATGCAAGATATTATAATAAGCTTTTGCAGGATGACTCAGGAACAAGAATTACTGCATGCTGTCTAGTAAGAATTCTAAAGCTCTTATAACTGGGTTTTTTTTCCATTTTATGACTTACCAAAAGCCAAGGTTGACCTATTAGCTCACATTATGACTAAGGAAGGTATCAGCCACAGGATTATGTAGCAGTAGAGTTTAATGTTAGTCTTGAAGCTGAGCCCAAGCAAAGTCAACGTTACGATCTGAGCTAATTGTGACTGTAGAATAGCAAGAAATCATTTAAGGACACTTGCTTTCACAGCTTTAAGTTGGTTCCTGGGGACATGAATGAACTGTAAATCTCAACTTTCTCTTCCTTTGGGAACTGAGATTCTAGGTGAAAATAGAATGTCCAAATAATTGCACAAGTCTTTCATGCAAGAATATCAGATAATTCACAACCAGACTTGTGCTTCTGCTAAATTGTTCAGCTTTGCTTAGCTGATCTGAAAATTCAGAAGAAAGGCCTTGTTTTTAAATTAAGCAGGCAGGATAAAAAAATCCAAACTAACTCAGAACTGAAATCAAGTAAAAAGAAAAGATGTTTAACTTGTATGTTTGGCTGTGGGTTTTTTTGGTTTTGTTCAGTTTGGAATTTTTTTCTTTTGATTTGTTTTTCTTTTTTTTTTTTTTTTCCCCTTTTTTTTCCCTTTTCCCCACTTTGGGATGTATCTTTTTCAATGGGAACAAATTGCTAGACTGAATATAGAATCATGGAATGACCTGGGTTGGAAGGGACTTTAAAGATCATTTTGTTCTACCCCATAGACAGGGACACCTTCCACTATCCCAGGATGCTCCAAGCCCTGTCCAACCTGGCCTTGGGCACTGCCAGGGATCCAGGGGCAGCCACAGCTGCTCTGGGCACCCTGTGCCAGGGCCTCCCCACCCTCACAGGGAAGAATTTCTTCCTAATATCCCATATAAACCTACTTATTTTCAGTTTGGAGCCTTGTCATCTCACTCTCAGCCCTTATAAATAGTCTCTCTCCATCTTTCCTGTAGTTCCTCCAGGCACTGGCAGGAATTTACATCCAGCCAACCTGCTGCTGCTGGTTTTATTTTCCTTCCCCTGAAGGATTTTGCCCAGTTCTATTCCCAATCAGTGGCAGAGACCCCCCTCCTCATGGACAGGAATGGGCAGCTCTTAGGAGAGCACTTTTCTGGATAATTTCCCTCAACCAAGACCCAAAGTGAAGGGCGTGGGGAGATTTAGAGGATTGAGCCCAGGAATGGCAGGTTGGAGCCATGGCTGTGGGGAGCAATGGGAGGTCTGGCTCCCAGGAGCTGCTGGAGGAACAAAAAGTTCCTCCTGTCCCTGGCATGGGTTGAGCCACGGCCGGTGGTGAGCTCCTGACCCAGCACAGGATGTCTGTGGGATGGGAGGGAGCTTTTTGGAAAAGAACTTTGAGCACTTCTGCAGGAAAACGTTCTGCAAACAACTGTGTTTAATCTCGGTCTCTGCTCAGATGTGGGTGCTCGTGGTTTGCAAAGTTTGTTCAAGAAAGGGTCAGCAGGGTAACTCCAGCATGATGGACACTGGAGATGTCTTACTCCTTTACAGAAAAAAGATTTGAACAGGGCAGGACATCTCTGAGCTGCCAGTGGAGTGAACTCTGAGCACTGCCTGGCCCCAGCCTGTGGTGGCTTCAGTTACAATAAATGTGTGTATTTTATGCTCCCAGTAATTACCTCATTAGGGGCACTTTGAAAGCAGATAGTGCTTGATCTTTTGGTTGAAAAGTTGTCCAAAATGTGGAAACAAAGAGGAGAGAGAACAGAAGGAATTCTTTAGAGCTCACATCTTGTATAATGTGGGGACTGAGAAAACAGACCTGGGCTCAATAGGTTCTGACTCTCCTTTATATTTTTGCCACTTCAAGCAGGATCAGAGAAAATCAATTAAGAAATTCTGTGCATACAAAGTTTTGGAGTTCCATTTTCCCCCTTTATCTTGCTGTGCAATATATAAAACATGTGTTAAAAACCTGTGAAGCTCTTGGGACCCCTCCACCTAAAATTATTATTGCAAAAACAAGTCTTGCAGGATTTTGCCCCATCTGCAAGGTCCCAACCTGGAGACACTATTTGTGAGAAATAATTACACAGGATAAAGAGAAGTGTTTGGATTAGGGTTGGGTAAGAAATTGTAGCAGTCACTGCTGAAAATCTTGGGATGAGAAATTTTCTGAGAAGGAAAGGACTGAGGAACATCAGAGAAGATGGGACCTGGTGGGAAAAGGTAGGATAGCAAGATGAGGAATGAGGGAACTGTTATTGAAGTGTTTTATTCATTTAAAAGAGACCCCCAAACCAACAAATACACCAAAAAGGCTTCTGGTTGGGCCAGCTCCAGGGATCTGCAGCCTCCTAGGTGACTCCAGGAGAAGACACACTCCTTGCTTTACTTGGAATGGAGGGGAGACAAATGACGAGAGAGAAAAATCCACACAGAGTGATAGGAAAAAGAAAGCAACCCTCAGCATGGAAGAGCTGTGCTGGGAAAAATGTGAACAACTCATGAGGATGTTGCTGTTATTTGTTCCAGTACTTAATATTCTAGACAAAGAGGGCTGTTCTCTGAATTTCTTCGTATGACCTTATTGTGTATTTGGATGTATTTGCTGCTGACCTGGAGTTTTGGATGGGCATTGGCTGGAAAATTTTTCCTTACAGAGATTGTTTTCTTGTTTCATAATAGGAGAAGTTTAACCCTTCTAGGAAAGGACAGCTGGGGCCTTGTTTCTCTGATATTGCCAATAATAACAGTCACTGGTTCCTTGTCTAAACATTCTTTCGACACAAACGACATTTTGTACAGAATGTATTTTTTCCAGAAATATTTAAATTGTTTTCTAAATGCGGTGGAAATTTTGATATTGATTTAATGGTTGTGGTATCAAGCCCTTGAGGGGAAAATGCAGTATGTTCTCCTTTGATTTTCTATTAATCTTCTTGTTATTATTTTAATTTTAGTGGCTATTTCCTGTGCAAGGATGGAGTTGCTGTCCTGTTCTCAGAACCTCTGGTGGCCCTCCCTCATTTTGACACGTAAGCATAACTACATTTACTTTAATTGGCACATTTATACAAATAAGTGAATCTGTGCTGGTGGCAAATAGAGACAAGGAAACTTCTTGTGACAGAAATAGGTGATGGAATGGCAGATGCCAGGTGATTGTTCATGTCATAAACAATTCTGGCTAATGTTGTTTGCATTTCTGCTTGTTTGTAAAACTAAATAGGTGAGATGAACCCACACCACACAGCCAAATCCTCATTTTTTTGTCACCTCATGATGTTGGCAGGACCTGGTGCTGCTGGAGAACCAAAGTCTGGAGATGCCAGGACATCTTAGATGTCACTTTACCTCAAGAAATCTGCCAGCTTTGCAGGACTTGGGGAAGACAGGGCTGTAAAATGATATATTTAAACTGGGAATCAGTGGGCTGTTAAAATGTTTGCTGCTGAAATTCCATGATCAGTAAGGCCTGGTGGGGCTGCAGCTGTGGTTAAAACATCCCCACACATCTTCCCCTTGGGCAGGCCTGGGGTGTGTGGGACATGCTCATGTGGCACAAGGTCTGCTGCTGTTCAGAACAGAGCAGCTGAGGCATTAGCAAGAGTTCTATAAATAAGACCAAGAAGAGATAACAATACAGTTATTTAATGAGTTTTCCCACTTTGTCACTAGCAGAGGTAAGTTTGCAGCCAGCCAGGTGCTGGCTGATCACACAAACCTTGAAATATTGCACTCACGAGTGTGCAGAGGGAGCATCTGGGACCATCCTGGGAGAGGCCCTGGCCTTTCCCAGGAATTCCTCCTCCTGCTCAGCACAGCAAATTCCAAGTGCAGCAGAAAGACAGAGTCATGCCTCAGACCTTTCCAGATCCTATAGGAAACAGCCAGGACCATGGACCACATCCATATGTTGTCAGAGCTGGCTAAACCCTCTCGCAGTCAGAACTGCAAGCTGAATAACTGGAGCCTTGCATCAGATTTGGAAAACAAACTGTTCTGTTTCATACCCCATCCTCAGCATGGGGAGCAGGGATAACACTTCAGCTGGCAGCACTGGCCATGAGGTTTAACAGAATGCAGCTCATTCTTCCATGACTCTCAGCCCTGGAGTGTTGACAGCAAGAGACTTGAAGTGGGCCAAGGAAATTGATGCTGGATGCGAGTCAGGTACAAGGCTGAATTCAGCTTGGATTTAATGTTATTGAAATACCACAGGTGGTTTCTGTTAGGGTTTGGCCTCATGTGGCAGGACTGAAGTCAGGTCAGCTGTTCAGTGAGATCCAGCCTTGAATTCTCATGAGCATGGGGAGTTGAGTGAGATTTCAGTCACACCTGAAGCACAAGATTGTCCCTTTCCTGTTTGGGTGTGAACTTGGGACCAGAAATAGCAGGGCCCTAAAGTGTACACAGAAATCAGAGTGGGCTTGTGTGAACACAGGTTTTAGTTTTCTTTAGCTTAACTGGGATTTGCACCAGTGAGCTGTGACACAGGGCTGGGGTGCCTGGGAGTTGATCCTTTCCCTTGTTAATCCATGGTTGTTTTATCAACTTCCAGTTGGTCACAGGGGAACCTCAAGGTGTGTTTGCTGAAAAACCGTGGGAGGGTTTGAGCCTGGTGAGAAACCACAGCAGCTCCTCATGCCCTCAGCTGTGTCCATGAGTGTGTTGAGGCTGAGCCACTGGGAAGGAGAAGCCTTTCATCTCCAGGCTCTGGTTTATCCTGTGGTTTTTTGGACCTTGCAATGCTCATGGATGTTCTGATATTGAAAAATACCCACCAATGTAACAAGAGGACTTTCCAAGCTGTTCAAGGATCTGTTTTGCCATATCTTGATGAGGATTGGCTTTTACTGATATGGTTCAGTTAGAAATGCTCTGGATAAGTGCCAGGGACAGGATCAAGATGGAATTATGAGCATGGTTAGGTATGAGCAGAACGCTGTATGAACAGAACACTTCTAATGTTACACCACAAAGCAAGGATGATTTCCATGCTTCCTGAGGCAAGGTGCATAAAAGGAGAAAAACACCTCTCTGCTGGGTTAAACTCATCAGCCAGAAGCCCAGAGAAACCTGTTGAGGTGAGATACAGACCAGAGGGGACATCTCCAAATGTTGATGCCATAAGGCTCCAGAGTAGGTCATGTCAGGCTTGTCTCTTGTGACATTTCTCCTTTTCCCCCTCTTTTATCAATACAGAAATACAGACAGTTCCTCTGATATTTCTCACTTACACTTTTGAGGTGTGAAAGAGACAGTAAGAGCTGGAATTTAAAGACTTTAATGCAGTCAGATGTATTAGAGTGGCACCACTTTTCATCTCCTAGCCCAGACTCTGAGTCCTCTCTGCAGTCACAGAGAGACTGTGAAACAACCAACAAAGCTCTCCTGTGAGAAGGCTGCAAGTGCCTTATGTAGCAAAGGTGGTACCGTGGACTATAAATGGAGGAAATGAAACATTTCCTTGTCTCTTTGCACCCCAGAGGAATCTGTACTGGCTGCAGGGGCCAAGGAGGATCAGCAACCACATCCTTGACTTTCTAGGCTCAGTATTAGTGGGAGCTGACCCCGGTCTAAGCCTCATCTCTGCTGTTATTTGCCAACTCAGTCACTGGTGATATGATCCAGAGTGGTTATTAATTAGCTGGTTTGCTGCCTCATTTACATTTTTACCCATGATTTACTAATTGTATTCAATTATTCTCTATTAGTTTGACAGTGAAAAGGGTGGCAGTTATTTCAGGGCGGGCTGGTTTATTAATTCCAATCAATGAGCAGCAGAGAGGGCTGTATTTTTCTGCTGAGTTTCAGCAGTGCCAGTCACAAAGGTATAGAGATTTTGAGCTATTTGACTCTATTTCTAAAAGAAGACTTTTCTCTTTCACTGGTTTGATTTTAAATATTCAGCTTGCCCTCTTCCCCCTCCTCCCCATGCACAGAGGATTTGGATCCCAGAGTCTGGTTTTGAGTATCCTTAGCCAGTAAAATGGTCAAATATGTCTTCCAAAACATACAAATTGCGCAAGAGCTGGTTTTTACCAAAGGGCTGTTTTTTGCAGAGTCATTTTTTGCTTATAACTACGTCCTAGCAAAGCCTGAGGGACCTGTAAGAAGGATTTGTGGAGCCAGAGAGGTGGTTTTGGTTTTTTTTTTTTAATCCCTTTCAATTTCAAATTTCACCTCTATTTCTGAGGTCGAATCATAAATAAAAATGAGTTTCTATTAAACCAAAAAAAAAAAAAGAGAAAAGTGCAAACCCTTCTCCTCCAGCTCTGGCTTTACCAAGGTATGCAGCAATTCTGTTTTATCACGGAAGCACCCATTGTGTGAGAGAGCCTGTGAGAGAAAGCCTGGTTTGCACCAGCCTAAGCCTGCAAGGCTGATGGATAAATCTGCTTCAATTCCCCTCAGCCATTCCCAGTCTGGATTTTACATTCAGGGGGGAAAACCCTCCCTGGCACCCCGGAGCCGAGCGGCGTCGATGGAGTCGCGCGGAGTCGCGAGCGGTGTCCCAGCGCCGCGGAACAAAAGAGCCCAGTGTTGAGCCTAAATCAAGGTCCTAAATCATGGGCCGTGCTGTGACAAACTGCACGGGGCTTGCCAGTACTTTTAAAACGGGGCTTTCTTGCCAGGCTGAGAATCCATAGAGCCTGGCCAAAGAAAACAATGGGAGGGAGCCAGGGTTCTCCCAAGCCTTGGCATGAAATCCACAATAGTAGCTTTGGCTGGGCTCCATGGGCTCGAGCACATGCTCCAGAAGGTCACTTCAGAACACCATAATTGCTTGGTATTTACTTGCAGACAAATATATAATAATAATAACAACAACAATAATAATAATAACAACTCGAGTTCCACCAGCACAACTGAGGAGTTCTGCTGCAGCCCCAGCCTTTGGTGTCCCATCCCTGGTGCTGTGAGATGGAGGGGTAAGCGTGGTCTGAACAGCTAAATAACAGCAGGGGTGATGAGCAGCATGGCAGGTTTGGGGAGGGAGAATGGGCTTTATGTCCCAGCTTATCCTTGAAGCCCTCAGCAGAGTTTGTCATGGCCACTCAGGGGCTGTTTGCTGAGCTTTGGGGTCATATTGGGGGTCACCACTGAGTTCACCTGAGGAGAATGTTTGCTTTTCCAAATCTCCTCCTCTCTGCACCTCTCCTTACTGGCAGTCCTGCTGGAGAAGTCAGGATCTGAGCAGATCATTAGGACTGGAAAACAGCCCCGAGTCTAAAGTCCAGCTCTGAACAACTCTGAGCTGGACAGGGGGACTGCAAAGCCAAGCTTACTCTGAATTTCAGGGCCTGGATTGGATGGTGCAAACCCCCTCTGATACAGGATGTTTGGTCCCGATGCTCACAATTCAGGATGTTTGCTAGTGGGACCCTGCAAGTCCCTTATCCTTAAAAGTGATCCCTCCAGCACAGAGGAAGGAATGGGGCTGAAAATCCTTGAGCTGTCTCTGCTCTTAACATGAAGTATCCAGGACTCAGCCTTTACTATTTACATTTTAAAAAAGAAACCACATTTGATTATTCAGCATTCTTCTTTTACATTTTTATTGCCATTTTGCAGAGCTCTGAAGACCAGAGAAAACCTTTCTGCTTGACATATTTAATATTTTAGCACTTCATAGTGTCTTTAGACAAAAGCATCCAACATGCATATGTGTTTTGGCAGCTCTGCTTGTGGCCTCTGTTCTGTCTCTCGCCTTGAGAAGCAAAAGAATGAAAGGGAAAAAAAATAAAACCCACACAACTTTAAACTGGGTCAGGATTGTTCCCTTTATTTTTGTTGATAGCTCCATTTGGGATTTGCATTGATAGAGGAGGGGGGAAAAACACATGCCCCGAGCATATGTCCTTGAAAAACCATGTCACATCTTAATTTTCCTGGGCTGGCAGTGCCTGAGTTCCACACTCTCTGTGATGTAGAACTAACGAGGACAGAAGTGCAAGAAAGCCTATAATCAGTTCCAGCACACACCAGGCACAGCCCACCCAGGAGCTCACCCTGTGTGTGAAATTCAGGGTGCTGCAAGAGAAATCCAGGCCATGCAGCCATGGCAGCCCAGTATTTCTAACTGGAGATTATTTTAGGCAGGATTCTGCATCCATGGAAAAACAAAAAGCAAGCAAAAGTGCTCCCTGGCATCACTTTGTGTCAAATACTTGTCCCAGCCATCTTCTGAGTGCGGCTCAAATCTGCAAAAGCACAGTTGTTAGGAAAGACTCAAGGCGTGGATTGAGGGTTTTCTTCTGGGCACTCAGGATCTCTTTGCCTGTGTTTTAATTCCCTGTGTGCAACCCAGGAGCTTTGTGCCCATGAGCTGTGTGTTGCTGATACCATGGTGATGATTAGTAACCCCAAAAGAGATCAGTGCTTTCAGCCAGGACATTGAGCCTGGGCTGAGGGGCTGCCCTGGCCCCCCAGGCCAGCACTTCTGCCTGTTCCCACCTGTTTTCCTTTGGTTTAGGGCATAAATTGCTCCTGGGAGAAGAGGTTTTTGGACAGAATTTGTGCACACAGTGATTTGCACTGTGAGATCCTGGTATCTGCAGGGGGCTCCTTGGTAGTGCCTATAGCAGCAGGGGTAGAAATAATAGAAATAATCATAACCTAACCCAGCAGCTGGTGGGAGAAGCAGCAGCAATGTGCTGTGACCTTACAGGTGTCACATAACAGCTCAGTGTCAGGGCTCTGAAAATAAAACCCCTGTGTATCCTGTCTGCCAGCCCACTGTTCTGGGCTGGAGGGGACAGCACTGGCTGGTGACACCTCCTGATCTGGGGGTTGATTTACAGCCTGTGCAGAGGCAGGGAGAAAGAAATGAATGATACACAGAGTTCTTTGTAACTGTGGATTTTCATTTTTGCTGTATTATTTTAAGTCCTGACCTTAAAATCCTGTTAAACTTCAAGCCTGTTAAACCTAACCCTGTAAATCCTGTTATCTTCTACCCCTCACCATTGCAAATTTGGCAGTTTGTTAGCTGCCTTGTGTTTAAGAAAGGGAATAGTCATTGGGGCATTAGCCCAGGGACTGTGAACTTTTTTAATTTCCAAGTCCCCATTGTTTTCAGAGATCTCCTGAAAGTCCCTTTGCTTCTGTGTGTTCAGGTAAAAGAGGAATCTCAACTGACAAGTGTCAGATAAATGCACAGAAACGTGGGGGTGCCTCAAGTGTCTTAGCTTGTGGTTTTTATTACCAGGATTTTTTAACCTTACTGATTTGTAGAAGTACAGCTGGTCCCTGCCAGGAATCTGGGTTGCTTTGCCATCAGATGGTTCAGTCTTCAGTGGGAAGTTACCTGTCCTTAGTGATCCCACGTGCTTTTCCCAGAAAATGGGCTGATAGAGCAGTGCTGAAAGATTGTCAGTCTGTCCTCTAAAGACTTTAATCCTTCAGAGTGAAAGTGAAATGCTCACCTTAACTCAGCTCCTCTCACTGCAGTTTGGGATCTGCCGCTCCCCTGCTCCCTTCCTCCACACTCCATCCTCTAGGGATGGACATTTCACCTTCCCACTGCCTCAGTTCTGAAGGGAGTCACTCTGGGGAATGTCACAGCACTGTGTTGTTATAATTTTGCAGGAGTGTTGAAGTCAACATGTGTTTGATGTTAGTTTTGGCAGGGCCAGGGTCAGGGTCGTATCAACTGACGCTGTCCCAGGCTGAGGAGAACTTCCACAGCTTCCAGTTATTTACCTACCACTGACCCTGTGAGCAGGCTGTACACAGGGAAAAGCATGGAAATGGTTAATCTGAGATGCTTGGGCAGGCATCTCTCTGCCTGTCAGCTTTCCATCCCTCCCAGATGTGACACCTGATAGGGAACCACTGGTGGGAACTGACTGGAGGAGGCAGAGGAGGCAGATAAGGAGTAGCATGAAATTGTCTTTTGCTTCCCTGTGAGTGCAAGGGAAGAAACCAGCAGGTGTTTTCCAGGGACAAATGGCATGAATTGAACAGCAGAAACCCAACTCTCATCTCTCAGGATAGTCTTCCTAAGCCTCTTGTGAACCTCCCTTGGCTCTGGTGGCAGCTCAGCCTGGTGGCTGGGCAGGTTCAGATATCTGCACATCTGTAAATAATGAAGGACAGCAATTCCATATTCTCCCTGGGAGACAAAGCAGCACATTGAGCACTGCTGGCAGGGAGCAAAGCCCAGCAGGACCAAGCTTAGGGCTGCTGATTTGAACTGTCCCCTGTGTTAAAGGGACGTCATTGCCACGGTGGAATTGTCTGAAACCCAGCACTTCCAACCTTCCTTGTTCCTTTTCCTTCCTCCTCTCTGTGCTGCTTACTCAGCCAAAGTAAGGGCTGACTAATTTTGGAAGGATTTGCCTTTCCATTCCCTTTATCCCTTTTTTGGCTCGCTCCTTTCTTTAAAAATTACACACAGCAGCTTTGATATCCAGACCTGCAGATGGGGAAACTGAGGCACAGGAAAAGGCCCAGAGCTGAAAGGTGGCACAGTATCAGAGCAGGAGAGAGCAGCAGAGCCAGGCACAGAGCCAGTCTCTCCTGATCCCTCATCCTGTGCCTGAGAGTTACAGATGGATGCCACCTCAATTCTGGCAAAATTAATAAATTCTTGCCCAGATCATCCCTGGCACATTCCATATTCACTCCCATCTCGTGAAGAGCCCCATGTCACCTTCTGCAGGTGAGATCCCCACCCCAGGCCCTGCTTGCATTGGACACACACCAACAGCAGGGGAGAAGGCAGTGCTGGAGCCCACCTGGAGCTGTGCCAAGGCTTAATGAGCAATCAGAAAGGTGAAGGAATGTTCTTGGTGCTTATTTATCACTGCTGCTGCTCCCAGGGGTGTCCTTTAACCCTCTGAGTTCAGCAGTGCATTGTGGAAGTTTGCTTTTTGTGCTCAGTGCAGTGTGCAATGGTCCCTTCAGTGACTTGAAGAACTCTCAGTGTTCAAGGACTATTTGGGGAACAGAGGGGGACACCCAAGCACATAAGTGACTTATTTAGGCAAGATGCACATTGATTTCACTTTCTGTTTGGTTTTCAGGACTGCTGGTAGTGCAGGAACCTCTTTCTCCTGCACCAAACTCAGGAGGTGATCTTAATTCTGGGTTGTCAGTGATCTCTGTGTTACCTGATGGAGCCTTTCCTGGAGTCAGCTAAAATAAGCTAAGAAGTGAAAAGAATTGGATTTTTTACCTCAAGTTGGAACTGAGTTCCTCATTCAGTATTCTGGAATATGAAGTGATATATTCAGAAGAGAGTTTGCTCAGGATTATCTAAAAGGATAAAATGATAGAAGTGCTGCTATTAATATATATCTATAAAGAGAAATTTATATGAATATCCTGCTTTGCCCCTGCCCAGTCCTGCCAGCCAGCAGCAGAGAGCAGAGCCCTCTCCAAGGAGAATGTTAATGTGGGAAGTTAACTCTGCAGTTCCCAGGAAACCTTGGATGGTTCTGCAGGTGCTGGGGTGGCAGTGGAGTGAGCCATGGAAGGAAAAAACACAGGGGAGAGCCAGGCCAGCTCTGTGTGACTGGGCACTGGGAAATGTGGCCCTACAAAATGGGCAGGGCTGCAGAAGACGACAGAGGGATGTGCTGGCTTGGAGATTTGGCCTCAGACCAGGAACATTGCTGAAGGCAGGGTGGAAGCTCCCTGCTGGAGACAAATGCAGCTGTGGTTAAGGTGGTTCTTGAGGGCAGTCTTTGTTCAGGCCGTTTAAAAAGGAACATGTAAACCTACACCTGCAAGGAGCACATTGGTGTGGGGCTGAGCCAAACCCCGGGGAGGTCGGGAGGAATCTTTCCACTGACTTCAGTGGGCTCTGAGTCCAGGTCCCCAGTGATTGGCTTGAAGTGACACACAGACTATTTCTGTCTGACAGTTTTTTCCTTCCTGCATTTTCCAAAAACACCAGCGAGACAAGAACAAAACTTCATCTGTTTTGCCAAAGCAGGACTGAGGGTTGCATTATTCACCACATCCCAGGGCTGGCTCTGGAAACGGAGGCATGCAACACTGCAAAATCCAGAGGTGTTTTTCGTTTTTTTCTTTTGTTTTGTTTTTTAATGAGATAATATCTAAGCCATTTGCTTTCTTGTTGTACAGACTGAACCAATGGAATGGTTCAATGGGATGGAAAGATCTCTGGAAACATTAACAATGCTCTTTACTTGCTTTGGCGCATTCCTGATCGCAGCAGGCGTGTGAGATATTTTCTTTCTAAATTTGTAGAAAAAACTAAAAAATCCTGCAATGATCTATGAAAAGGGACACTTGCCAGGAGGAGTCTAACACAATGCTTGGAATTACAGGGCTCACTGTGCCTTCCAGTTCTTTTTCCTTGAAGTTCCCTTTATCTAAACTTTAGTTCTTCACCCGTACGTGGTGCGAGCTCTCCTGCAGCCGTCAGCACCACGGAGCAGTGGAGGCCTCCAACTCTATGATTAAATCATTAAACATCAAATTCCTCTCTCCTGCCTCACTGCAGAAGTTTCAAAGGAGTTTGGTTGCTCTTTTTGTGGATTGATGTAGCTCTAGGGGCTTTGACAGTTGAACAGCCGTGGTTGTGTTGGTACACAAACTTCCCTGCTCTGTAAAAGACATGTGTAAGAAAGCACTGACTGATGCATCTCTAGAGACCTCATGCAAGAGCTTAATTTAGTCCTCTTTTTTAATAGAAACTTGGATCTCAAGCACTACTCTTGTGTAATGACAGGCAAAAGGAAAAACTAACAGGCTTGCTTGCTTTTGAAACCTGTCAGTTGGCTTTAAAGAGGGGCTCTGCAAACAGCACCACGTATAAAAGTGAAAAAATGACCAAAGTGCTGATGAAAAACATTTTAAAGGCAGTCAGAGTGATGTGATGAGTAATTTGGGACTGGCAGCCTTTCCAAGCAACACGTGTGGCTGTGTGTTCCTGGGGGAGTGTCTTCCCCAGAGCTGGGTTCTGCATAACCAGGCTGGGACAGGGGCTCCCCTTGGGCCTGAGGGGTGTCCCTGGGAGCTGGGACCCCTCTCTCTCCCTCCCCTCTTTTCAATCTGCTGCAGCTGCTGTGTATCCACTTGCAGATGTGGTGTTGAGGTCTCTGTGTGTGGATACTGGGAGCAGGACACAGCACTGTCAACCCTCCCACGAGATGGGAGGTCCCAAAACCTTTCCTGCACATCCCAATTCCAGTAGAAATGTGGCTTTTACAGCCTGTAGCTTCCCCTTTATAATTTTTTGCTAAATCATGGTCTCCCAGCAGTCAGTTGACACTTTCACAGTGCTTTGCAGCTCCATCCCTAAGGATTTCTCTCTATATTTAATGTATTTTGCCGTTTGATTAAAGCTCTTGCTGACAGCATGCTTGGCTAGGGACACAGCAGCTCAAAAAACTGAGTATATGGTGGTAAAAGACATGTGCTGTGCTCTGAAAGAGCTGTTATTCCTGCCTGCATTTGCAATCTCTGAGCTGGACCTCAGCTTGCAACCCCACAGATTCCAAACCCGTAATTACTGCCTGCTGCCTCTGCTGTGAAACACTTTATTAAGCTTTTAGAGTCATTAAAGATTTTCAGGAAATTTATGGGAGCTCAGGTCACGTTGCCTGTTTGTTTAGATAGGCCAGGATCTGCCAAAAACGTGGCCTGTAGAGTTTCTGTGCTCACCCTTGTCTGCTCAGGGGACTGCCTGGTTTATCTTCCATTGCCCTGTGCTGTCGTGGGGTGCAGCAAAGTGCAGAAGTGATGGCAGAAAATTAAGGGTAGTTCTGGCTTGGAGCTGGTTTCTTGCTTGGGGACAGTGGCCTCTGGACCAGGCAGAGTGTGGGCTGGGGCTGTGAGCTCAAATAAAGCTGCCACTGCCACAGTGTGGGAGTAAGGACTGAGCCCAGAGTGAGTAAGGAACCTGGGGATTGGTCCCACGTGTTTTAAGGGGATTTTGCTCCCTCCTGCCTTGGATCTAAAGGAGCTGAGGGAAGTCCAGGGGTCTCATGGCAGCTTGAGCCAGACAAGGTGTGGCTTTATCCAGAATCTGAGTTTAGTATTCACCAGGATGGCTCAGAGCAGCAATTCATATTCATGCCACCAAGTCCCTTAATTTAATTCATCTGCTGCTGCTTTTTTTTTTTTTTTCTTTTTTAAAGGCTTTGCAAATGCCCTCTTGTGTAACAAACGTGGCATCCAACGTGGCTTGCCCAGCTGTCACAGAGAGGTTTTGCCACACTGAGCCAGCTCAGCAATGGGAGACAACCTCCCAAAAGTGTTGTGCAGGGTTTGGGGATACATTTGCAAGGTGTCTGTTCTCACAGACCTCAGAGGGGACTTTGTACTGCACTTTTACAGAGCTGCATCTCTGGAGCTGGGCTTGCAAGTCTAAACTGGCAACATCCAGCACAGAACAGTGCCTTGGTCTGTAGAGCACCTTCTTACAGGGTTAAAAGCACTTGTAATGAAGAAGGCCAGTTGTGATTTCAGTCTGACTGTGTAGGGTCTAAAGATAACTTTTCAGCCACCAGCTCCCCTCTGACCCCAGCAAGGGCTGTGCTGATGCCACAGCAGGGACTGATGGCTGTCCCTGCAGGAAAGGCTGACCCCACTCACAGGGAACAGAAAAACCCAATGTTCCTGCAAACCTGCCAGACTGGGCAGTCTGCACCTCCCTCTCTGTGGTTTTGTGGCCAGACTGGCACTGTTTATCTGTGGGTGCTCCCTGGGATTTACCCCTGGGACAGAGTTCTGGGTTTCTTTCTGTTTTTAGTTGCCTGTGGCAGTGTGGATCCCTGCTGCAGGAGCTGATAACCTCTGTCTCTCCCATCTGGGCACCATCAAGCAGGCACAGGGGCTGGGTTCTCTCCCTGAACCCCTTGGGGTCTCTTCCAGAAGGTTGACAGCTGGAAAAGGAAATGCCAGCATGCACCTCTGGATTTTGGGACTGCCTCAAGGTGCTCCAGAGGCTCCAAAAGTGAGGACAAGCCTTGTTACTTGCCCAGTAACACGGCACATTTCCCAGTATTCTTGTGTTAATGAGAATTATAACCAGCCGTGGCCCTGAGCCTACAAAACTTTCCACCCTCGTTTGTCTTTGCAGCCCAACAGAGGTGTAATGTAGGCTGGTAATGACACTAATTATTCCCCACCGATTTCAAGGACACAAAGCCCGTGCCAGCCCAGGATTAGATGGCTCCTGACTCTCAGACCTTTAACAGGCCACTGGTTTCTCTTTCTCCCAGCGTTAATCAGCAGAGCTTTGCTGACACAATGCCTTGGCAGCGTGCCGTGGAGAGCTGCAGGCAGGGGAGGATGAGACAGACCATACGCCTCCATTTCCTGATTTGCTGTATATCAAGATATAGACAGACCTTCATTTTTTGATGTGAAAGCAGGATGAAAAACTAGGTTAAATCAGTCTGGAGGGATATTAAGCCAGTTCTCAGGAAGCCTATGCAATTATTATGCCTCATCCCAGCCTTCTTGATTGGGAACATGCCTTTAAGAACATGATCAGCCCCAGGAGATCTCCCCCGTAGCCTGGGAATTCCACCCTGTCTGCTGACGAGGAGGGAGGCTGGGCCACAGAAACTCTCCATTCAGAAGGAGAAAGCTTGGCTTCCCTTCTTTTTTTTTTTTTTTTTNAGAGCAGCTGCAGGTGACATTGTGGCCACCCAGCTCGTGGTAGGAAGGATGGAGAGGGGTGAGAAAGACAGAGAGTGGTAGGATTTTTTTTTTTTTTTTTTTTTTTTTTTTTTCCCCTGGCAAATTATAAATGTGCACGTTGGATTCTTTTGTCAACCAAATCTAATGGGACTGGCCTGAGCTGAATGGCTGGTCTGTGTGATGCTGGGACTGGGTTTCTTTTCAGGTGCTCACTGCCTGTTTCCAGGAGATGAGGATTAGCATCTGCCTTTGGCTGGGAGCAGCTGCGGGCGCTGTGTCCCTTGGCTGGAGGGTTTTTGGGAGCTGGGATGGATCGTGTCAGACTGGCTGGGCTTTGGGGCTGAACAGGTGCCTCCTCAGCCCTGGGTTATCACAGTCCATGGCCAGCAGGGAGGATTCTTTTCTCTTTTAAAAGGTGGGAAAGTCATCCAAGGTTTGGTTTTCATGCAGATTCCCTTCTGTTCCCTGCAGGGAATCAGGCTGCCAGCTCAGCTGGGATGAGCTGGTTGTGGGGATGAGGAGGGGAATAAAAAAGTTAATCAAACCTCAGGCAGGAGCACAGTTCTCAAGGCCAACATGCCTGGGATTTCCTTTGCTGTCTTGTGAAATTCCTGAGCTACTTGGTCCCAGGCTAGTTGGGTTTTTTTCCATGGCATTTAGAAAACAGGTTCCCAGGCAGAGCATTTTATTGATTTGATATTCTGATAAAACCCTCCTAGATCTGACTTTACAAGTAGAGAAAAAATAACTCCAGCCACTACAGCTGAAAGAATGTGAAGCCTTTGACCTGGCCACTGCTGGAGTGGGCTTCCCTCCTGTCTCCCTGTCCCTGACACAGCCCCCAGCCCCCTAAAGGCATGTGGTACACACACAGAGCCTGTTCTTTGGGAAATCTGCCTTTGGGATGCCCATCCATTACGGGTCAGTGCAGCTGTTCACGTGAAGACAGCTTTAAACTCTCCCAGAGACTGCTGGCACACATCTGTGGGTGTCTCTTCCTCCACCCTTTGCTCCATCCCTGGGGGCAGGAGGGAAGTGCTGCCACCTCCTCCACCCTTGGGGGCCACCAGGGAGAGGCTGGTGGCCCTGGTGGCTCTGCACACACCTCACACTTGGCCCCTGTGCCAGCTCCTTGGCAAAGCCCCCTTGCTGAGCCAGGCAGGGCTCTGCCCCTCCTGATGAAACTCGTGTGTGTTTTATGAGGTTTGACTTTGAAAGAGCAGCTTCCTCCAGCTCTGATTCCATCCATTTCTGCATCAGCTCTTGTAAAAGGTTTGAGATGGAATTAATTTTTACTTCCCACTGCAAGCTTCCAGCTCAGGAGCTGTTTTCCTGTGTGTGTCCAGAGAGAAGCTCTCTGTGTTCATGGAGACCCCTGAGTGCCACTGCTCCCTCCAGCATTGCTTGTTCACCTTCCTTTTATCCCTGCATTAAGTCCCAAACCTTCCTAAGCCTGTTCTGATGGGGTTTGGGTGATAAGTCACCAGAAAGTGCAAACATTCCAAGAGAATGTGAAGATCTGTATTCCCCAGAATAACCTTGTGTCCCTGTGGTCATTCCTCCACCCCACAAATGCAGGAGAAAGGGGGAGGCCTTTGAGTTCTTCTGGCTCAAAAATGTTCCCAGGAGCAGGGGACAGCAGTGACAATCCCCCCACACCATCCAGGTCCCAAAATTTCCCTGCACATCCTGCTTTCAATGCACCTCTGCTGGGTGCTGAGGGGACATGGGTGTGAGAGGGTGGCAAGGACAGGGCTCCTGCAGCCCACTGAGAGCTGTCAGCATCCCAGAGTGGGAAAAGAATGGGCACCAAATAGCCAGGAACTATAGTTCCAAATGTAAAGCAATCCAGGCATTTCCAGCCAGAGGCTTTCCCCCAGCTGTTGGTTTCCAATAGAGAATTATGATCAGTAATTGATACTCTCAGATGTCTCAGTGCAATCCCCAGAGAAGAATGGTCAGGGCAATATTTTTTTTTTTCTCCTCTCACTGGAAAATTGAGCCCCAGCTGGGGCTAATAAGTGCTTTCATTAAAATACTGATCTTAATCCAAAGCTGAGAATAATGTCTCCTCTGTGCTGCAGCTCTCCTCAGCTCTGACAGGGGCTCTGCTTTTGAACAAGAAATGAAAGAGGATAAATAGATACTTCTCACCCCAACACTAGAAAAGCACCAATGTAGGATCCCAGTGAGAGCAATTTCTTGTTGATTGCACCAGTGGAATGTGTTCTTGAGCCTCTCATGCAAGAGTGATGGAGATGGGGTGTCTGGCAGTGATCCTCCTGGATCCATCCTGCTGCTCTGCCCAGGATGGTCTCACCAGGCAGAAACTGGGGAGCAGGAGTGTTTGCTGGACTCCAGGCACAGCCAAAGCCTTTCCATGATCTCAACACAAAACAAATCAAAGGATTTGTTTTGTCCTCCCACTTCTTCATGTCCTTCTGGACAATACAGAGAGATTATTGGTAATAATTTCTCATCCAGAGCTTGTCATAGAGAGGGAATTTGCAAATGGCATCTTGAAAGGTTGAAGGGTTTTTCCCCTCACTCCCCCACAGAAAAAGAGGAGGGACTCTCCCCTTTTTTTTCTAGGAATAGGGCATGTGCATTTCATTAAGAAAATGCCAAGAGCTTTGTTCATGGTTTTTTGACACTGTCCTCTTTCCAAGGCTGGATATGAGTTTTGTCCTGATCAAGAGCAGGATCATAAGGCATACCTTGCATCAAGTGTAACACAGGATGCCACTGCTCTCCCTCACTTCCCTCCCCTATTTGTCCTGTTCTATTTCTGTCACCCCTTTCATTTAAAGGTGATCCTGTCCCTGCTCACATCTTTTCTACTTGTTCTGCACAGAGGACTCAGACAGGGACACTCCAGGAGAAGCCTCAGATGCCATGGGAAGACAAAACTCTGATTTTCCCTGCAAGTAAGGCAGAGTGGGACTCCCAGCAGAGCCTCCTGCACGTGTATCAGGTCTCAAACCTGTGAAGCTGGTGGCTTTTTTGGGGAAGAACTGCTGTGAGTCCTTGCTGGGGTTCCTGTGAGGAAAGCTCCGAGGCACAGATGACGTCCTGACAGCTGAGGTGCTTTGTGAGGAGCAGCTGAACTGCAGGAAGCTCCCCTGAAATGAACCCTCTTTTTTCACCCTTTCCCTCTCAGTGTCCAGCTTTCTGCCTCCTGGTTTTCCTGGGGGTGGAAAAAGGGCATTCCAGGTAGCAGAGTTAGAAAGGGAAGTGTCCAAAAATAGAGAATTCATCAGATATCTCTGAGAACGCGTGATCACAGGAGTCACACAGCTCTGGGGAAAACTTTAAACTGCTTTAATGAATGGCTGCTTTGGGATTTATTCTCTTTCCTGCTGGATCTAGGATGTCCTCTTTGAACAGCAGCATCTTCTTGCCCTCTCTGGCCAATAAAAGTGAGCAGGCAAGTTTTGAGAGTTTCACTGACAGTGAATTGCACATTATTTCTTAAGAACTGCTCTTCACTTCATTGACACCATTCCTAATTAGTGCTTGATACTTTTAAAAAATCTCTTGCTTTGTGAAGCTTGATTTGGTTTTAAATAAATGATAAGACATCTTGTGTGCAGGTTTTGGCTTTTCTTCTGTGGATTTATTTATATGGTTTATAAATATATGTTTTAGCACTGAACCTGTACAAATTGAATTGTGACCTACACTGCTTATTCTCAGGTGAAATAAAAGTAATGCCTGTTAGACAGAGACAGGAGTAGAACTGCAGTTAAAACTAAAGCATTAGGGATGTTCCATGTGGATTTAGGAAACAAAGTGGAAAATACAGAGATTTCACAGCAAATCTAAAATGTTGCACGTAGTCAAAACTACAATTTTGACATCGCAGCTGGAAATTAGTTGCACTCAGAGGCAGACAGAGCACCACAGAGCCCTGGAGAGCTGCTGCTCCTGCTGCCAGGACTTCCCCAGGCTCCCACCACTGCACCCAGGTCACAATTGCCCTCTACCTCACAGCAATCCAGATATTCATCCTCAAAACTAGGTCTGCACATTTATCTTTGCCTGCAGCACCACCTTGCACTTATTCTGCAGGGTCTTCAGGGCAGGAATCGCCTGGTTTGGTTTTTTTGGGGAGCACCTGACCCTTCCAAAGCAGCCCCACTCTGCTCTTGCTGATCCTTTCCAGGAGGGCAGAGGATTCCTCCTGTTGCCACTGCAGGAGCCTGCAGGGAGTGTCCCCAGCCCAGCTCTGCTGCCAGCTGCAATCTGCAGCGTTTCCCAAGCAGCCCGAGGAGGACAAGCCACTCTTTTAGATTGCACGTAACCCTTTCTGAGCCAGCAAGCCGAGAATAGCCGAGAGAGGGCTTGGCAGCCTCCCCTGTGGGTTAAGAAGGAGCTATTTGTTCTCCTAATTACTTGTCTAGGAGAGGGGTCTGTCTGACAGTGCTTTCCTGCAAAGCATCGTGTTTGCCCTGAAGCCAAATAAAACCTTGGTGTAAACTCCTGCCCAGAGAGAAGAAAAGGCAGCTCAGAGGGAGTTTCTGTGAATAAAAAGGCTGTAACCATTTCAAAGCATCTCTTGTGCATCAAGAGAGAGTGATCCCTAATATCTCACATGCCTAAAAAGCTCTTTAATATCCAGGAATAGGCCCAGATGTGGGGTGGTTCCCTTCCCTTCACTGAGACTTTTTAGCTGTGTGTGTCAGACCCTCTCCCACCTTGCTGCACTGCCCACCCCACGGCATTCCTGACACTTTTCCCGAGCAATGAAAACCTGGATTTCTCTCCCAGACAGGAGCTGCCTTAGGGCAGGAGGGATCAGGCCCTCTCCTCTTGGCTTTTCCCACAAATGCAGAGCTGAGAGCAGCTTGGGCAGAGTGGCTGCTGCTGGGCTGGTAATTGTGGCTTTGGGGTTTTGTGTTACCCACTGGCTAATCCCGTGCAATCTTCTCAGGTTTCCAAGGTTTAGTTCAAGCCAGACTGTCCCTTCTCCCACTCCCTCCAGGATCTGGTGATGACATTTGGTTTTTTCTCTGGGAAGGGGCATTTCACCACAGTCCTGACCTCTGCCAGACCGCAGGGCATCTGCAGAAGTGAGGGTTGGGCAAGTGCCTCTTGATTCCAGAGGTTTTCTTTTGTTATTTCATCCACTTGAATCACTTTAACATCATTTCCAGTAACAAATGCACCTAATGAATGGGTAGAAGGATTATTGCCCTCTGTGGTACATGGTCAGAATTGCTCAGCTGTGTCCCACAGTTGTGTGCTCGAGGTCAAGGGAAATCAGCTGTGGGGCAGGTTTGTGTTTTTGGAACACACAGACCTGAGTTCTTGGAGAGCCACTGCTGTGAAATCCAGAGTAGCTGTGGCAGCCTGAACTTCCCAGGTCAGAGTAGAGAACCTGTTGGAAATTCAGGAAGCAAAACAGCATCCTCACCTCCCTGAAGTTACACTTTTATTGGAAAATTCTGTCTCTGTGACTTGAAAACACATGGACAGCAGGTGCACTGCTTGGGCAAAACAGAATTAGGGGCTAAGTAAAGCCCCTGAATACTGAGAGGTGACCTTTGCAAATTTTCAACCTCTTTTTTTTGTTCCCCTGGTATTTCCTATGGAAGAAACCTTTTTCCCTTCACTGGTGCAGCTCTCTGAAGTGAGGCCAGCAGAGCACATGCACACGAGGTGCCTGTAGCTGCCCAGTATTTGGAAGGGGAAGGTGCCTGGTGACCTGAGAGTGGTCTCAAGTTGATATCATTCTGCTTTCCTTGGCTTCCCTGAAATGCTTGGTGGAAAAATAACAACTGGGCCAAATCTCATTATTTTACATCAGGGTAATCAAAGTGGTCACTTCGCTGGCTGCTGCAGATTGAGCTATTTCCTCTGAATTAGCCAGTTCAGCCTCCAGTTTCTCTCCTCTTTGAAGAGCCAGTGGGTTGGGGGCTGAATGTCCAGATAAAACACCTTCAAACTGAGCTGGGCACAGACTTCTGGAGACATTTGGCTTTGTGAGACTTCATTGTGTGCCAGAGGCAAAGCAACCCCAGCAATTCATTCAGAGAGGGGGTGTGAGGGAGGACAATGCAAAGAAAGAAAATGATGGGCCTCAAATTGATAGCAAAATTTTGAGGACCTGTGAAGAATGCTTCAGATAAACATTTAAAAATTTGGATTAACATTTTGGACATTGTGGCACAAAGCTGAAAAAATTCTCTTTATTTGTCAGTTCATTTCTACAATCTTTTGATCAGCTTTTCTGTTTAGATTTATGAGGTTTTGTCAATGGTAAGTTTTAAACTGTTTATTTCTGTGTCCAAAAACCTTTGGTCTCCTTCAGAATGAGTTTCCCCCTTTTTTCCAGGAAAGGATATAATTTCTTCTGCTAATTACATCTGATCAGGTTGCCACACTGGTTTGGTCACAGGATTATGTTTCCAGACACCTATAATAAGATTTTTGTGCCTCATTTTCCTTTTCTATGTATTAATTCTCCCTGCTGCAGCTGGACAGAGGTGGATGCTGTTGGTGGAGGTGTTCAGCTTTCATGAAGTGCTTTAGGATTCACTGATGGATCATCTCTTCTGAGATGGAAATAACCCTTGGCACATCTCGTGTTTCATAAGAGGAGAATATGATTTTTCTTAGCTTATAGGTCTCTAGAAAGGTGCCTCTCATTATAATGCGACACATTTACACTCCCAGGCTAAAAGAAAAACTGAAGCTGTTCTTAAATATTTTGTTAAAAGGTTTCCATTGTAGTCTCTGGTCTGTAAGCAAACTCTGCTTGCAGGGAATGCCCATTTTTTAGTGAGTTTTGTGCTTTGAAACCTACACTTGAGGTTTCAGGAGCTGTGTGGGAGAGCATCCCAGCCCTTCAGAGCTAAGGTGTGCTCAGGTCAGTGTTGCAGCTTCAGGTCCTTATGCCACTGAAACCCTTCAAGGACACACTTCCTCCACCCCAGGAGATGCTGTGCTATGAATGGGATCAGCCTCTCCTGATGGAATTTGGCCTTTTGTCAAGGTTAATGTGATAAAGGAGGCTGGGAGATTTTGGAGGGGGATTTTCTGCCGTGCTGGGCACAGATGGTGGCTGGTTCAGGATGGAGAGGAGGGTGGGTGGCTCATCAGCAAGTTGCTGCTCTTGTTTGTAGGAGAGTTAAAGAGATCCACCATCCCTTTTAGGATGAAACCCCCCCAGATCCTTGCCTTTTCAGGGGACTGGTCCTTAAAAGACCCTCTCCTGCTTTTTGTGGCCGTGGTTTCCCGCTGGCTCGCTGTGTTTGCTCCATTTGTCACGTTGGACTGGCAGTGCTGAGTGCTGTGACTGCAGAGCTGGCAGGGAAATGCCCAGACATCCCCTGAGCAGCAGCTTAATGCCTGTGCAGGTACGGAATGTATTTATAGCTGAATGCACAGTCTGTGTGTGTGCACATGTGTGCCTGGGAAAGTTTCAGAGGCAGAGGATAATGCATCTCAATTACACCCCCGTCTGGAGCTACAGCCCCGCTCAGGAATTGAAAAGCTGCAAAGAATCCACTGAGGTTAAAACCACCATTTGGTTTCCCTCGCCAGAGGGACACCCATCAATATCTCTCTCTGTTAACAGCAGAGGGTTAAAGCCTTGGCAGTTCTCAGCCACCAGATGCAGGCAGAGTTCAGATGCAGGCAGAGGTTTTTTTGCGAAAGGCGATTTCATTGCTGCTGGGTTCAAGCTCCAATTTTGCCTGACGCTGCAAGTTTCTTGGAAGCAGGAAAGGGGTGCACAGACTGCTGCCTTTTCCCCTTTGTACACGTCCCAGGGATGAAGTGGCCTCTTGTTTTATCCGAGTCAGGACAGATTTCTTTACAATTCACTCCCCACTTGGCATCACATGGAATCTTGGATGCCCTGAGGTGAGGATGCCCTGAGGCTGGTGCTTGGTGTTGGTGCTGCACCTCTGGACAGTGCCCAGCTCTCCATCACTGAGCTGGAGGGGCTGGCAGAGGAGTTCTGAGTGCAGCTTCATCATCTCCCACATGCTCTGCCCATCTGAGCTGATCTCAGGAGGAGGATCCTTACTCAACCTTGAGCTTTTTCCTGCATCAGGCTTAGAAGCAACCTTAGCACTGCTGAATCCCATTTCTATCCCTAAGCCTCTCTAATAATAAATCACATTTTCTCTCTCTGTCTGACAAAGGACACTCCCTCCCAGAGCAGATTTCTCCAGCACAGACCCACTGTGCTGCTCAACTCTGCCTCTTAAAAACTTAGGCCACTTCCCCAAGGTTACACAGCAGCTCCTTGGCTTCACCAAGTGACTGAGACACCCCTGATGGAGTGGTGGTTGTATTCCCATCTCCTCGGCGAGGAATTTTCTCTGTCTGACACCCCCAGTCCCCTCCAGCTGCTCGAGGGGCTGCACAGCACAGCTGGGGACACCTGGCCCTGCTCCTCGGGGGCTCTGCAGCCCAAGCAGGGACATCTGCTCCGAGCTGAGAGCTGGCACCAGGAGGGGTTTGGCCTTGGAAGGAAGATATTTACTTTGTACAGCTTCTCTGTAAACCAGCATTGGCTGGAGAAGCCCAGCAATCTATTTAGTCTAGGAACAGCAGAGCATGCCAGTTCCTCTAGAAGAGCCCCCCCTCAGTCCAGCTGGTTACTTGGACAATACTTTCCTACAGGAGGGGAAAAAAAGATGCTTTATTCCTCCCTCTTGGTCATCCTTGCTCCACAGCACTGTATAGTTGTCTGTGGCTCGCAGGTCAGGGTGGGGAGGGAGAAAAACCCTTTCAGTTCTGTAGAAATGAAGGAATTTCCATACAGAAGGAAGCTCTCCTTGAGATAATTTCTGTTCTTCTCAGCAGGACCTGCTGCAGAAATCTCTCAAAGCTGCTGCCTGGTGCCAGCCATGGCTCAACTCGAGTGTACCCTGCTGCAGGCTCTGCTCTTCCACAGTGAGGTTCAGCCAGCTGGTCCTGATGGCAGAGCAAGGGTTGGATGAAAAGTTTATATGAGACCTTTAATAAGGAAAAGCACAGCTCTGTGTGTGTGTGAGTGGCCCTGGTGACAGGAATGTGCCCGTGCCAGGGTGCTGGAGCCAAGGCAGGGATCCCTCATGAGCCTGGGAAGGGAAGGACCAGACCAGGTGCTCCATGGAGCTGGAGCCTCCATCCTCTGTCAGGAGCCCAGAGCAAATCTCCCAGGAGTTATGGTGTCCCAGTCCCATGGGACTTCCAACCTCTTCAGGTTGGAAGAGACCATAAAACTCATCTCATTCCCAATCTTCTTTTATTTTCCCATCCATTTCTGCAGTGGCCTCTCACCCCCTGTGTCAAAATCACCATTTCTAAGGCTTCTCTTTAAATGTGCAATTTCCAAGATAAGAGAAGGGGGCTGGAGCATCCTTTAGCCAGCCATCCTTTTGTGTCCTGTCCCAGGGCAGCCACTGATCCCAGAGGGAGCTGCTGGCCTGTGCTGTACAGAGCAAAGGGGGTGCCAAGGGCAGTGCCAGAGCTGGGAGAGACTGGAGAACAGAAGATCCTGAATGGGGAGCACAGAGCCAGAGGGGTGCCCTGGGCAGGGACCCTCAGGAGAAGGAGCTCGAAGCCCTGAATGCTGACAAGTTTCACTTATCCCACATTTCCAGGAAGAATTTTGGGGATTTCACAAGGCTGGGCACAGGCAGGAGCAGGGTGTGGGTGTCCTGCCAGGATGACCATGTGCTCTGAGGACACAGTGCTGGCCCGACCCCACAGGGCACCTCGGGGCTGTGTTTGGACTTTCTCAATTCAGAGCACACTTGCCTGGCTTGAAAACCTGACTCTGCAGGCTGGGGAATGTCCAGGAGAGGCTGAGACCCACTGCAGCTCTGACCCCTCATTGAAACCCCCTGCACTGCAGAGTCAGGGGTTTCTCCTGGGCAGACTGTGAGGGCAGGAGCAGCTTTGCACTGGGCTGTGCTGCTCCAGGGGGTGACCTGGGGCACAGGGACGTGGCTGGTGCTCCTGGGATGGGGCCAGGAGGAGCAGCACAGGGTTTGGCTGCCCTGTGGGGACCATGCAGTGCCTGCCTGTGCTCAGTTTGGCTCTGCACAGAGCTGACGTCTCCTGGTTTGTGTCACATTATGCATTATGTGATAATTATAAAAATGTGAAAATAGAACTCGCAGTACCAAGCAGGCAGCACGCAGCTTTGAGTGGTGCCATGTGTGTTTTCCTGCTTCCCCTCTGAGGATAAATGGCCCTTTTAGAAAAGAGCCTCGTGTTTGGTTTAAGTTTCTCATTACTCCATAGGGGTTCTTCCTTGTAGGGCTCTTGGAGCAGGATTAGCTGGCAATGGGTGGCACAGTTCCCTTGGTACATAGTGATCCAGCTCTGCTTTCCAAAGGGCTCAGGGCTGCTGCAGTTGCCTCTTGATTCCTGCCAAGTGCCCAAGGGGGTTGATGTGAGCCAGTGGAGACCTAGGTCCATCCTGGGATGGATGTGAGGGGATGAACTGTGGTTTGCCATTTGCTTCTCCCAATTATCCACACAAAGCCAGGTCCCCCCTGAGCCAGCTCCTCAGGGAAATTGTTCATTTTCTCTTACTGGGTGGCACTGGTTTGTTTTTCAGCACGGGTTTCCTGTTTCGTTGGAAGCTTCCAAGGCCAGCGTGGAGCAGGAGAAGCAGCTTGGGATGTGCTGAGTGGGGGATGAACCTTCCTGTGGTCCCAGCAGACAATGGGATGTGCTGCTCTGTGTCACCACGGCAGAGAGGGAGCAGCAGGTGCTGCAGACACCCCCCAGTGCTCTGGGGGCTCCTCTCCTGTCACTTAGAAATCACTGAATGGTTCAGGTTGGAAAAGACCTTAAAACTCATCTCATTCCCAATCTTCTTTTATTTTCCCATCCATTTCTGCAGTGGCCTCTCACCCCCTGTGTCAAAATCACCACTTTTAAGGCTTCTCTTTAAATCTGCAATCACAGCCAGAGGCTATTTCCAAGATGAGAAAAGGGGGCTGGAGCATCCTTTAGCCAGCACCAAGCTAACAGAATATATTGGTGTTCATACTGTGGGTTATTTAATGAGGAACGTGGCCTGATTATTTGGTTTCTGGAGGAGTATTGACCTGTGCAACAGCCAGGAGAGTTTTCATTTAGTACTGGTTCCTCTACGTAAAAAAATACAGATTTTGGCTGTGAGCTCTCATTTAAACTCACGGGGTTTTTTTCTGGATAAAATCAGGGGAGCCCTTAGGGAGCTGAAAGTGGCCTATGGAGAAGGAAGAGAAGAAGGAGCTGATGTTTCTAGATTTTGAAATCTAGCTCTTGTTTCTAGACCTTGAAAGCAGTGGGAATGGCTGTCACTGAGAACAGGGTTGTGCACTGCTGGGCTCCTTCAGGGTGAGAAGGAATCCCTTATGCTGGAAAGGGAGAGCAGGAAGCTGGAGGGAGGCAAGGCTGGTTCCCAACAGAGTCCCCTTCTGCTGCACTCAGAGGATCTGGTTACAGAGAAAACATCCCTGGCTGTGCTGGGCTTGTGTTACAGACAAGGGGGACCCCTCCTTTCCGAGCTGGGCTGGCTTTCTGTTGGCACAAATTCCTTGTTGTCCTGGATAAACCCTTGTCAGGAGCTGCCCCGGGAATGAGCAGAGCCTCAGGGGGCAAAACCGGGAGTGGAAAGGGCTCCTGAGCCTGTCCAGTGCCCACCTGCAGGAGGGAGCTTTGCCTCCCTGCTGGGTGTGGTGTTGTAACAGAGCAGGGAATGCTTGGCTCTCCCTGGGTTTGGGTGGGATGGACACTCACACCAGGCTGCTGGAAGCCTCAGAAAGGGAGAACCTTGGGGCAGCACCCAGCTCCTGGGCTGCTGCAGGCATTTCAGGCCAGGGAGATGGCCTGGGGAGGGAGCAGAGCTCTCCTGGAGGGCGTGAGGAAGATGTGCTCCATCCTCATGGGCATCCCACCTCCCTCATTCTGGACAGAAATGGTGATTCAAGGATTATATTTGGCACAACTGATCATGACTGAAATGCCAGGCAGTGATACCCAGCAAGGACAGGGACTGTGCTGAGCAGCTGAGGGAGGAGGAGCAGGACACCCCCAGGGATCACAAACCTTTGTGTGGGATTGGGGCCATTCTCTGCCCCCTGAAATCCAAGGGCTCACCCCTGTTTCTCTCTTAGACTGACCAAGAAGCCCCCCTGTTATATTTTTATTCAAGAACAGCAGAGATGAGGAGAGGAGGAGGCAGATATTCCCAGGTGCTGCTGTTCAGGCTCTTGTGCCTTTGGGAACTCTCTGATTTTTGCTTCCCTCTATGAACTCCTCCTTTCACCCAGAGCCTGCTGCACCCACCCTAGTCCTGAACCTCATCCCAAAGGCAAGCAGCTACATGGAGAAGCTTTAGCTGTGACACTTTGAACATTACAATTCAGTTTCTTCTAAAAACTGGAAAAAAATTTGCCCTTTATTCAGAATCTCCCTTTGTGTTGTGAGGTTTGTGTTCCTCACAGGCCCCATGTGCCTTTGCAGTATCGAGAGGAGGATTCCAGGTACAGATCAGTTCAATAAATATACTCCCTGGTTTTTTTTTTTAGATTTCCTAAAATACAGGCAATATGTCATTGTCAGGAGACAGCGATTCTCTTCAGATCTGTGGGCTGAGTGATTACCTGAAAGGGGTTTTTTTAAAATAAAAAAAAATTATTTGAGGGAAGGAGAAGCAGCATTATAAAGGATTTTAAAGCAGGTACGCTCTTCCTACCCACTGATGTAGGAAGCTGATATGTCATATGTGTGAAAACAAATGAGAACTTAACAAGGGGAGGGGATAATGACTCAAGAGAAGTTTTTGCTTGTTACGCAACCAGAAATCCCAGGACCTCAGAAATATTGGAAAGTATCACATTTTGCCCTATTCTTTCAAAAAAAAGAAGCAATCCCTCCTTTTTAGCATCCAGTCCAGAGGTAATCCAGTGCTGCCTTGCAATTTGAAACTGCAGCTTGTGTGTCATATGGGCTGAAATAGTTGTGTGTTGCACAATTTTCAAGCAAGTTGAGGGGAGGGAAATAAAATGCCGAGATTTTTTTTTTTTTTTTAAGAAATACCATTCCTTGTCTTTGCACTTTCTGATTTGTTGCCCCCCTCAGGGTGTGTGAGGTCCAGGAGAAAAGGCACACATGGGGCTTAGTGATGGGTAAAAGGTGGAATTTCCTCCTCCTAATGGAGCAGAGAGCGCTGAGATGAGTGAAGGGATGAAAAAGGATTATTGATAAACTTATTGATAATGCTGATAAAGGGCTATTGATAAACTGTTATTGATAACACTGATAAAGTGCTATTGATAAATTGTTATTGATGAAGTGTTATTGATAACACTGATAAAGTGCTATTGATAAAGTGTTATTAGTAACGCTGATAAAGTGCTATTAATAAATTGTTACTGATAACACTGATAAAGTGCTGTTGATAACCTGCCCTTGCACACCATCCCTTTAAGGGGCTGCAGCCCCTCTGCTGTGACAGCACGCACACAAGGGATGTGGCACCGTTTTTCCAGGATGATAACTTTGGTTTAAAAGAACCCAACGCTGTGAGGAGTGCAGGGGGTGGATCCCAGATAAGGACCCGTGGGCAGGGAAGCTGCTGAAAGTGCTGGTTCAGGGTGGTGCCAGACCTGCCAGAGAGCAGGCTCTGACTCTCATCTCCACTTGCTTCTGAGTGAAACCCTTCAGCCAAAGTGCCAAAGTGAGCTCTCACTTCCAGGGACAGCTGAGTGTGGTCACTAAAGCTGTCATCAGGTGTGGCCAGCAGGGCAGGAGGAGGTTTTCAAGGCATTGCTGCCTCTAAGCACAGGGTAGCACAAGATGCTTGCTCTGTGCTGCTGCTGCAAGTTATGTTTAGCCTCTTGGAAATATTCCCAGCCCACCAGGAGTCATTTCTGACTAACAGGCACCCCTTAATCTGTCTCTAATCCCCCCTATAATTTTACACCTATTTAGCCTCATCCAAATAAAAGCCCTCAGTTGCTTAAGTAACGATTGACAAGGCTTTGCATCTCTGCTGGGAAATAAATATTATAATCTCCTTTTCTAAACAAGCAAACTGGCCCTTGATGAGGCAAATAATTTCTCAAGTGAGGGAGGAGCAGGTCTGACAACAGATGCTCTGCCAGTGCCCTGAACCAACCATAAAACCCCCTGTGAGGACAGACACCAGCCCTTCCTGAGAGAGCTCATCCCCATGGACTGCCTGCAGTGCTGGGGACACTTCTGGGCCAGCAGAAAGGGGACAAACACCCCCTGATCCCTGCTGGTGTAAATCTGAGCATTTCTTGTACATTCCTGGCACTGTGCTGGGAAATGCTTGGAAAAACAGAACCCTCCAGGGCTGCCCCTGATGTCTGTAGAACGTGGCATTGCCAGCAAGCTGTAAAACACCCCTGGCTCGTTTGCAGTGTAATTTAAAAGCTCCAAAGGCACAGAAAGCTCGGGGCTGATGGCACAGCACCTTGTGGGTGTGAGAGCCAGGGCAGGATGGCCCAGCTCGGCTCCACCAGGGACACTCTGCCCAGGGGCTTTGCCAAGAGGTCTCTTTGCATCAGATGATCACAGTGTGGTCCCTCTCCCTTGGCATGGGCAAAGAACAGCTTGGGTTCTTCCTTCTTCTTCATCCTGGAATGAGGGATGAGCCCTATTTTTGTGGGACTGTGGTACCTGGAGCTCACGTGGAAAGCTGGGCCCAGTGGAAAATGCCAGGGAAAGTTGCAAGGGAAATCCCCAAGCTGTGTTTTTTGTACACCAGAGAGCTGCAGCCTTGGAAGGAGAGGAGTGAATCCATGGGCACTCCCTGTGAATAGCTGAGCGTGGATGGGAGCAGCAGGAGCTGCTGGAGACAATCACCAGGAAATTCACTATTTCCAAATCTGAGGATAACTGAGGAGGCCTCAAACCTGCACATTTCCATTTTGTTTGCCTTGATTTCCCAGCAGAACAAACATCACTAGACAGGAAAGGGAAAGATTTGGAGGCTGTCAAACCAAATTCTCCCTCCTGGTTTCATCACCTGAATCCTTAGGTCAAAAAGCTGCTTGTGTACAGCAGAGGGAAGAATTCAGCCTCCTTGTAGGGAAGTTTTCTGCTGTGGTGGCTTCATTTGTGCAGCACAGTGGGCTTGGAAGGAAAATCAGATGTTAAATCATTGGCTGTGGCTGGCAAACCTCTCTCCAGTGCAGGAGAGAGGATCAGGATCAGGATCTGGGAATCAGCTGCTTGGCCTTGCTGATCCTTGGGGATGATCCCTGCATCCTTGGAGATGATCCCAGCATCCTTGGAGATGCTCAACTCCCAGAAAACACAGCAGGGAGGACGTAGCACCCCAAAAAGGGCCACACTGAGAGGAGTTCTGCCCTTCTTTGGCAGTGCCCTAGGCATGGAGGTGATGGGATAAAGCAGAGGTGGACGTGCCCCCGAGCATGCAGCGCTGCAGGGAACAGAGCAAGCAAATCTCAGGGGCGTTCTGCGAGTCCCTGCCCTATTCAGAAGGGGCTGCCTGTTTAATCAGTGACTTCAGTGATTTATGGAGGGCTGGTTAAGTGTTCCTTGAAGTCAACGGGAGCCTTTTGATGTCAGGAGCCTTCAGCTGGAGCCACAGCCTGCCCATTCTTGCAGCATCTGGGCGGTGGCAAGCGAAAAGCAGCGATGATAAAGCAGGCACTGAGCGAGGCAGGGCTGAAAGGGAAAAGCCTTCCCTCGGACAAAAGCCTGGCTCCAAGGTACGGTGTTTCTCAGAGCCCTGAAATGCACAAACTGTTGCTTTCTTTGGGGGCTTTTCAGGGTTGTGTTTTGTTTTTTAACGGACAGCCTGTTCTAGGGGCTGTTCTTACCCCTAAGTGCTGCAGCCCCCGTTGGTGGGGGGGTCACAGCAGTGGCTTCATTAGCATTTATTTAGATGTCTGCCTTGGAAGCAGCTCTGACTGACGAGCTCATTGTCTGGACTTTCCAAATGACTCCGTGGCTCTCCTTATCTCCATTGTGCCATTCAGTTTTAAGACACCGTGATGGGTTTGGGGAGAGTGTTGAGACTGGATTTAATCTTCAGGACAACCTTCTAACCTTAATTCTCACAAAATTGGGCTGGATTTAATCTTCAGGACATCCTACTAACCTTGATTCTCACAAAGTTCTCAGTTTGGAGAACTGGAGGTGGGTAGATTATTGCTGCTTTTCCTAAGTTGGGGTGATGATGTAGGGAATCTTCAAATGTTACCCCAAATGAAGCATGGGATCCCAGCTGGAGCTGGGATAGGAACAGAGGAGATCCTGCCTCCATCCCCAGTGATGACTCTGTGCTTTCCCTCTGCTCACTTCTGGCCTGATGAAGCAGCTTCTGGATGCCATGTGGACAAAGGATGAGCCAGGTGAAACAACTGCTGGCTGTGTGCACTCACACCCACACTGTTCAAAAGCCAAAAAAATCACTTTTCCATCAGCAACTTGTGAATGTTTGGAATATCTGCATCCACAGGCCAGTAACAGCTACTTGGAGATGTGGAGACAGTGGACACAGACCAGGCAGCTGTGAAATCTGTGTCATTTAGGGGCAAAAGCCCATACATGGGTGACATTTTGCACAAACCAGGCCTATTTCAGCATCTGCAAAAACTCTGAGAGGGCTTTTCCACCTCTGAGTTGTTAAAGCCTAAAAAAAAAATTATTTTTATTATGTTGCTATTTAAATAATAGCAGCAATAATTCTATACCCAGATGCTTTATTTTCAAGAGCCTTTGGTCTTTAAAAATCATCCCTTGCTTGAAAAGAGTCGATGGCAAGAAAATAAACTTGAAAGGCATTTTCCTGCCTCTCCTGGTGCTGGTGAAGCTCTGGACTTCACCTTTTGTAGCCATTTAGAAAACACAAGGATAACAGATAGAGGAGGAGGGATCAGCTCTCAGCTCCTGTTAGTTTTGGTTTTCCTGTTAGTTTTTAGAAGAGGAATTATCTCCCTCTTTCCCGTGCAGTTCTTTGTGGGATGGATTTCCATGAAGGCTGAAGCTAATCCCACAAAAGCAGTGAAATTCTGCAAAATGCTTCCTGCCTGGATTACTGTGGGTGACAGAGCTGTTCAGCACCTTGCAAGTGTGGAGCCCCTGTGGGGTGTTGGCTGTAAAAGCTGGAAAAGGGAAAATGCATCTTCCTTATTTATCCATTTATAGAAATCAGTGCAGGATTAGTACCTAGAGAGGCAAACAGGGGAAAGGGAGTGGGTGAGAAGCACCTTACATCAGAATCATGTGGCACAGACTGTCTCCCAGGGGATGGGACAGCTGAAAATTCCTACTCTTTCCTGTGGCTGGATCGGATTCCTTTGGTGGAAAGAGGGCAGGCTGCCCTGGGGAAATATCTGCATAGCCCCAGGCCCCTCTGACATCAGGTCAGACATTCTGGGTCACATAACTGGAGGCTGCAGCATGAAATTTAATATTTCAATGGATCAAGTGCTCCTGGCACATGGAGCTCCTGCCTGGATGGGCTTGGTGAGCTCAGCACGGGGAGAGCAGAGGGTTCAGCCACAGCCTGGAGTGGGAGTGATGGAGCTGAGGGATGGATAAACCCACTGCCAGTGCTGGTGGGAGATGGAACTTGGCTGGGGTGGAAGTGGGACAGGGGAATTGTGTTGTGGTTTCCTCTGCTCTAAAAGGAACAAGAAAAAAAAAGCTTGGAAAAAAAAAATTAAAAGGGAGCCTTGATATGTCCAAAAGGAGGAAGCACCACTTTCATCTTGTCCACTGGCAAAGCCTAAATTTAAACCTATATAATGTCTAGGTCCAGAGAGTGGAAAAGTTCAATATTGCACATATTTAAATATGACTGACAGGCATTAGAGTGGAGAGACTGATCCTGCACCAAGAATCTCAGGTGGTCTGGCCACCTTTCCAGAAAAACAAAGCCCAAAGAGTCGCCTCCAAATCCCATTTTCAAAGCTCAAATCACTTTAAATCAATTTCTGCTGCAGGTGTCCAAATAAGCTCCCGTTTCTACGTCTCTTTTCGGTAAAAATAGCTTATCCTCTGACATCTGGGAGAGGTGAAGGTGTTACCAAGCACTGAGCTGTCAGAATCCCTGTCATCGTTTTATTTCTGGTTGTTGAAAGTCCCATTAGTTGGATTTTTGTTCTTCTTTTGTGCTCATTTCCATCTTGTGCTGGGAACGAGAGCGCGTGGCTGATGGGGAGGACTCCCAGATTCTGCAGAAGTGGCAGGGAATGTTCCACAAATGCATCCCCTGCCTGCAGTGCAGGCTGAACCCTTTCACACCTTCAGAGCTCAAAGCAATGTGGAAAAGTAAGATTGAACAGCAAATCCCAAAGCAATTTTTTCCTGCAGATTTGCTGGTTCACCTAATAAAAGGCTCAGAGTTCCCAGAACTTTTAAGACCTTCTGGAACTTTACTGTGACTTAGACTTGTCCTCTGATTTATTGTGTGAATAAAATCCAGATCTTCAGGATGGTACAGTGTGAGCAGTGTTAATGAGTGTCCTTCTGCAGAGTGGGAAGTGCTGGATGTGAGCAGAGGAAATCTTAGAGTCACAGTGGAATATCCTGAGTTAGAAGGGACACACAAGAGCAGGACAACCCACAAATCCACCCTGTACCAGCAGTGCTGCTGCTGCATTTGCAGTTTAAATCTCATTTTCTGTCTCTTCCTCCTCATACTCATAATGAAGAACCTTGTTTAGAGTATCTGTGCCCATTCAGACTCTCTGCCCTCTGCTGAAACACTCTAAAGGCTCTCCAGTTTTTAAAATTTCTGATTAAAGCCATAAAGATTTCAACCAATTCTTTGCTGTGCATGAGCTGCTTTTCAGTGAGGTCAATTTAATTCCTATTATGAGCCAGTATCTCATAAACCCGTTTCTTTTGGAGCCCTTTTCCAGTCCCCAAGAACATTATTTCCATGCCTTTATTTCTCTTGGATGGTCTCTCACATTGCAACTGCCCTCGGTTGATGCCTGCAGAATTCTGAACTGCTGGTTTGGCTGGAATTATTCTGCATGGATCACCTCCCAGTAACTCCCAGTGCCTCTGTGTCCTGCAGGCTGGTGTCTGAGCTCTGCCTTCAGCTCAGTTTCTTTTCTTTCCCTTTGATTTCACTCTTTGCAGAGAAGTCGAAAGCTCTCACAGAGGTAAGGGATGTCATACATATTACATCTACCAAAATTACAAATTATTCATCACAGCTCGATTCAAAGGCAGCTCTGTCATCTCTCCTACTGCTTCTCAGAGATCCTGAAGCCTCCAGAGTAAAACTCTTCTGCTGGGAGAGGTTTTTCTTTTAGGCAATGGCAGAAGGAGCTGAGCTTGACAAGGACAGATGGAATCTCTTGATCTGATCTGGTAGGACCAGTGGTCAGGGCAGCAAATCATCTCACAAATCCTTCTCATGGTGAGATGACTGAAAAATCAAAGCAGCAACCAGATTTGTCCTTAGACCTGGAATAATCCTGGTCAAGAAACCCCCCAGGACCACACTTCTTTATTATGAGCTTGGAAGATTTCCCTGCCTTTGGGATAGCGAGCACTTCTCTCAGGTGCCTGCTCAGTGGGGATGGACAAAGTGCAAAGGAACCTAATATTTAATCTGAACCACACCCAAATGGCTGCTTCCCTGAATTTCTCCTGTCTGCAGCATTGACCAAAAAAATCAATTGCCTCTTTATACTTTTCCATACAGGCTTCCAGGGCTCCCTGTGGTGGTGCAGACCCTGTCCCGAAGGATACCCTGCCATCAAGATGGTTCTTCCACACGTGCCACAACTTCCTTCCCGTGCTTCCTTGGTTTTCTTGCCCAAATTCCCACTCTAGCTCACTTCAGGCAGTTCCCTCTTTGGGAAGGAAAGGCACACCCATGAAACCCTGAGGGCAAACCCTGCCTTGATACAAAACCTATGACAAACGGCTTGATTGACAGGGACCACGGCGGAGTTTACCCACCAAACCTCACTTTTTTCTTTTGTGTGAAGGAGACTGTTTTCCTAAAGCACAGAAAACTTCTCTTGAGATCCAGTGAGCCTCATAACCAGATGAACATTTTACATCCCACCCAAAGAGCCCTGCAGCCTGTGGGTGAGCTGTGTTTTGGGGTGACCAGCCCCATTTCAGCCCCACAGCGACAGCGATCCCAAACAGCACAATCGCATCGCTCGGGGACGGAATTTAGGCTTGATCTAAAACCTCCCATTTTCTGTCTCAAAACCCCCGCCGAAAAGCAGAAGTCTCATATCTCAAACCCTTCCTGGGGTTGTCTTTTTTGACACAACTCCTTCCCTCCCGTCCCCCTGGGCCTGGCAGAGGCCGGCGCTGCCGGAGCCGCTCCTGCGGCCCCGCACGTCGGCAGTGGCGGCCGGGGCTGGGGGACAAGGGGGGCTCGGGGCGGGCTGACCGGGCCGTGCTGTCGCCACGGCAACCCCTGCCCTGCCCTGCGGACCCCTGGGGCTCCCCGGCAGCCACGGGGGCTGGGAAGGCTCGTGTCAATCGGCAGAGGATGGAGCCACATCCCGGTACCCGCCCCGGTGCCCTCCCGGGAGCGGCGCGGGGTAAAAAGGGAATTTGTTCCCCAAAGAACCCACTGAGGGTGGCTGCTGGACCCCCCCAGGCCTCGAGTGTCCATGAGATCCCTGCAGGAAGCGGGTGGGATGTTCTGGGAGCAGTGTCAGCCTGGGGGGACTGTCAGGTGTCACCTGTGGGGCTGGCAGCTCCCAAACCCCACTTTTCCAAAGCGTTTTGGGGAATATGGGTTTTTGCACCAGATATGGCTGTGTTCAGGCTCTCCTGTGGGAAGCGGAGATTCAGAGATAATCAGTCATCCTTTTTTGCAGGTGAAGCAGCTTGTTTTGTCCCCTGGGAGGTGATTGGGGGTGGGTTGGGAGGGAAGGCAGTGGCTCAGGTGTTCCTTGGGTGAGATGAGATAAATGCTCCCCTAAATCCCTGCAGCTGGGATGAGCCCCGGGGGGAGCACAGAGCGTGCCAGAGCCCAGGGGGAGAGGAGCACAGAGCTCTCCAGAGCAAGGTAAGGCTCAAATGGATTTTATTTGTGGTTTCTTGGAAAGATTTGTGTTAGTGGGGTGCTTTTTGCAAGCTCTTGCATGTGTAGCTTGGTTGGAGAAGCCAGGAGTGAAGGTGTGGAGCTCAGGCTGGTGCTGCAGAGCAGCTCAGGAGCTGGTGTTGGTGATATCCGAGGCTCTTTCCTTGGTCAGAGCAGTACTGGTTTTACTGGGATGGCAGAAGTTGGGCAGAACTACCTGGAGGAAGGACGAAATGTTGGCTTTTGGTATGAGTGGAGTTGAATGCTGGCAGAGAGGGGCGTGTTTGATGTCCTGGTGTCTCACAGGAAGGGCTGTGGGGGAAGAGTTCCCACAGGGTTTTCTTCTTTTGCTGCGGTTGTGCTGCCCCCTTGTAGAAAATGCAAATGTTGTGAGTGTTCTCAGAATTGTAATTGTTTCATCTCCCTTTCTGCAGAGTTGAAATGTGAAACTCATAGCAATGGTTTTCTATTTCTGTTAGAATTCCCTCCCAAAATGGGTATATTTTATGTATAAGGAAATACATAAATTGCTTGGAATTCCCAAAGGCCCCAATTCAGCAAACTGCAGCCATCTGTTCTCATGTGAATTCTTTGTAGGGCCAACACCTGAAGTGCTTTGGGGATTTTTTCCCCCACTTTTTTTTTTTTTTGGTATGAGCAGGGATCTGTTATAAAGACACAGTGCAAAAAGCACTGAATTCTGTGAGTCAGGGAGATGGAACTGGTGACACATGAGCTCCTTCAGCCTGTTCAGGTGGGCTGGACTTGTTGCATTTGGCTTTGGCCTGGTTTGTCCCAGTGCTGCAGGGGATTGCTGGAGCCAGCTCCCAGCCTGATGGCTGAGGTAGCACATTTCTCTGTGCATGGCTGGGATGGTGTCTAGACTGGGCTGGTCACTGCCCAGTCATGTTCCTGAGGCTGAGCCCACAACTCTGCTCTGTTGTGGGCTCAGCACCTGAATCACAAAAATGCAAGAACTGCAGCAATGGCTCTGATACAATCTCATGGCACAACCAGCTGGGGCCTCAGCCTTGTTCACACCTGTGAATTACAGATTTGGGTAGGCCAGGATTTAGTTTCACATCCTAAAGCTGGGATTTTGTCCCTGATCACTGGGGCTGTTCTCTTCTCTCCCCTAATCCTGACATTTGTTCTTATTGCCAAACCTCTTGAGAAATGTCAGTGTCTGCTGTGTGATTGGCACTGGCCAGGCACAGTCAGAGCTCATGGAAACACTTTGGGAGAGCTGTCTCCACACCTTGCTGGGCTGATTCACTCAGGAGGCAGCGAAAGAATGCTGGATTTGCAGGGAGGAATCGAGAAATGAAGCGAGAGTTTATCTCCCTCTTACGGCCGAATTCCGAACAGCTGGGAAGGGAGGGAAGGAGCAGGAATTCCTGCCCTCGGGGATGTGAGAGACCCCAGTGCTCACAGCTCAACCGAGCTCTCTTCAGGGAAACTGCTAAAATACGTTCTTCACTGCAGTATAAACCACAAAATATCTGTGAAAGAGTTCAACCGCTCCAGTTCTCTGCGAGTTTAACCCAAATGGGCAAATGATGGAATTTTAGAATGGCTTGGGCTGGAAGGGACCTCAAAGATGACACAGGTGATGGCAGTTTGGTTCTGCTCCTTCTGGTGAAGTCTGCTTGAGTCAGTGTGACCCAAAAACCTTCTCTGTTTGAGGAATCCAAATCCACTCAGGTGGAACTGTGACCTTGGTAAGGTGATCAGCAGCTGTGGTTGCTGCCCAGCTCTGTTGGTAACCTGCTCCAGGTTTCACTGAAAAGCTTCTCTGGAGTTATGGCAGAACAGCCACATAGCAAGTGCCTCAGAAATCATCCCTTTATTTTATGTAAGATTTGCATAAGAAGTTAAAAAAAAAAATCAGAAAATGCCTATTAATTTAAAGCAAGAATCAGTTTTTCTTCAAGAATGTGTTATAAACACATTATTCATAATTTAACTCCTATTCAGTACTTGGAATGAAGTTTATCTTGGGCTAAAATATGTTTGTAAAAATGGGTTGCTTTGTGTGTTTGCTATGTATTACATGTACGTTTTTCAGGAATAATGGGGGAAAGGCAATGGAATTCTGCTGTTCAGTTTTTCTAACATGACAGCATTTGGGCCACTGTCAGAGGAACAGAGAGGTCAGAGCTGCTGTGTGGCTGCAGGGTTTGATGGAAGAAGGGCAGAGAAGAGAGGTAGTGGGAAAATAAGGAAAGTCCTGCAGTGATGCTTGTGCAAACATCTCAGTTTAATGTCAACTTCTTGATTGTTTGAATGTCTTGGACCTCTCTGCCTCCCCAGACTCCTCAGGCTGTGTCTAACACACCCAGCACAGCAAACCCTGACTCACTCCCCAGCTTTGGTCCAACATCCTGCTGCAGGGACAATTCCACTTCTACAGTGGGTACAGCTTTGTTCTTTTGTTCTGGTGTGGAGATTTCTATTTCATCACTGAGGTTTTAAGGCTGGAATCCTGATTCTGGCTGTGTGACTGGCAGAATTTCATCAAAGGGCACTGCACAAGTCCTTCATCATAAGGACTTGGTGGCTTTTGTCACTGTCCCATTGTGTCAGGGCTGCTTCCAAGGCTCTGATGCAAAGCAAGGACTTCAGAACCCCACCATTAAAGCCTGTGATCCCAAACTGGCTGCCCCAACTCTTCAGGTGCTTCTGTTGTGATCTGAAGGCTCCCACAGCCACAGGAGCAGTGCACAGGCTGGGCCCCACCAAAGGCACAGCAGTGGCAGATCTCAGGGTTAACACAGAGACAACAATGGAAAAGCCTTTTAAAAAGTACCCTGGCTGAGTCTATTCTCCTTCACTCAGCTCTTAGAGCAGCTGTCAGGTAGGAAATGCAGGTTCAGGTTCCCTCCTCACTGCAGTAAATCCAGCTCAACTTGCTACAAAAACCCCTGAGCTGGTGTCCCTGCTCCCTGACTGCTGCTATTGTCATCCAGAATGTGCCTAAGCACAGTCAGAATCCTTTCCATTTGCTCTTTCTAAATTCTTGAATAATTTTTTTCCCCTGAATAAATGTTTCAGTTCCAAAGACGTGGTTGAGAACCAGGAGGTAAAAGGTTCTTTTCTGTCAAGAGCTGCCCTTAAGGCCCTAAGGGAAAACATTTATTACACATTTGGAGCAGTCTTTAACCCCCAAACCAACATCCAGGAAAGAACCCTTTACTCACACAATCCTCACAATATTTTACATTTTTTGAGACATCTTCTGTGGAAAGGGTACTAAAATAATCTTATTTCATGACAAGAAACAAGCCCAGGTTGTTAAACCTGGATTAACCCATAAAATGTGTAAGGTCACACTTTCCTTAGGGTTCCAGCCATCAGGACTTCATCAGGACTTCTGGATTTCTTTAAATAGTTTCTCCTTAAGAAAAAGTGCTGAAGAAGCCAAGCCTCAGAGATGCTTTTTGAGGTGTTTTATTGCAAAAAGGTGTGGACATTTGCTGGCAGAACAGGTTATCACATTCTCCATTTGACTGTCATCCAGAGGACACTGCATGCATTCAAGCTGAAAGCATAGGACAGTTTCCACCAGGCACCTGAGAAAGAAAAGTCTTCCAAGCAGAAAAAGACAAATTTCCACCTGATCCCCTAGTCTGGTGTGCCCTTTGCTTCCCCAGAGTTCCCTGGGAAATAGGAGTGACATCAGCTATAGGCACAGCCAACTGTAAACATGTTCCTGTGTTCAACAGCATTGATCTGGATAGTGGATCCTGGAGCTTCAGCTCCAGTTTTGAACAGGAAATGCCTTTCCCAAAGCAGGCAGTGCAGTGATTTCCACCTGTCCTGGCACCTGCTGCTCTCTGGAACCCAGCACACGAGGCTCCCCCTCCTCTGCCTTCCATCAAAGCAAATCTGACAGCTCTCCTTGGTCTCCAAACAATACCCCACCCCCAAACCCTCCTTCCTTTCTTTGTGCTCCTCCTAGCACCTCAACCCTCTTCCCCACTCCCTCCAGACAGCAGACAACTCCCTTTTTCCCTTCCCACCCCCTTGCCCAAAGGCATGACTAATGAATACATGCTGCAGTTCACAGCAGAAATCTCTCCACTCTTGGGCTGTCCCTCCACAGACAGAGCTCCAGGTGCACCTGAATTTCCCCATTTCAGTGCCTATTTCCCACAGGCCTAATAAAGGTTAATCATCTTTGGCAATCCTGCACCAAAGGGAACAAGGAATCCATTGCCAGTCTAACAGGGCATGTTGCAACTGCAGCTGCTCAGCAGCAGGAGCTCCCTGCAAGGAAAAAAAAAAAGAATGGATTTTAGAGGATGTAACAGCACCTTCACAATTCAGTGTATTGGGATAGATTAGGATATATTAACAACTGCACTTTGCTGTGGGTTATAATGCACTTTTTAACTACTTGAACCACACAAATGCAAAAATTCAAGGCATTAAAGCTGCAAGTTACAAGCAAATAACTCAGGATGATACTACAGCCAATTAAAACTTCTAGTATTAAGCTAAACCCCCATGCTGGTTGCTCTGACAATTCCAAGCATTAGAACAGCCACTGCAGGTTTTATTCCTCCTAAATAAATTAGCTGTAGATTATATGGAGCATTTTTGCTCTCAGAAATCCCTGGCAGATGGAACAACTGACAATTAACTTCCTTTCATGCAGCATGGCTTGAAGTCCCCCAGCAAAGCTGCAGATTGAAATTTCCCACCAAGGCAGTGGTTCCTCAATATCCAAATGAACCTTTGCAACCTTAGCAAAGATGGGCACACCTTGTGCTAAGGCAGAGGAGCAGTTATGGCCCCCTGAGGCCCCTGGAGTTATTTTAATCACAAAAGCCAGAATGAACTTGTTTGCCACAAAGGCACCCTCAGTCCTTGCAGCTGGAAGATTCAGGTTGCTCTATTTAAATCAGTTTTTTGAGTGAACAGTTTTTTCACTTCCAGAGATGTTGTCCTTACTTCAGCAGGACTATTTTGGTCAGTGACAATTCAACACTCCAGTGTTTGTTCTAAAGCAGAGATACCTAAAATTTGCAATGCTAAGCCACAATAACTTGTCACCACTCTATTCCCAGTGTGTTTCAGTACATGATAGATATTTTTAATCCATTTGATACAGTTCTGAAGGCAATCCAGCCACTTCCATGTTAATGCTGCTGGACATGCTTTTATATTTTTCTTTTGTTTTGGATATGCTTTACTGGAATAAAAGGCCTTTTGGGCTGATCCAAACTCAGCTCTGGCAGAGTGCACAGTGTTCCTTGATAGCTGATTTACATCATCCCTATGTCCTAGTCCCAGTTATTTTTAGCAGCCACTGGAGTGGCAGAGGGCTGTGTGACAATGACAACAGGCTGCTGATCAAAGTGTCCCCCCTGCCAAGCCCTCCTCTTATCTTGCACTGTACAAACACAGAGATGAGGCACAAGGAATGTCAGCAGTGAGGGCAGAGATACCAGACCTTTAGGAGGCATCCTGAGATGGAGCAGGAGGATCCTTATTCTCAGGCTCTGGAGGAGGAGCTGGCACACTTTCCTCTTTCTTTTGTGCAGCCAAAAACTCATGAATTGCCCTCTCTATCTGAGGCCTGAAGATGTGGTTTAGTTTTGGATCCACCACCTGAGAAATAATTCTGTCCACTCCAGCTTCCAGCATTCCTGACCTTGAACAAAGACAAAGAAGTCATTCAGCTCCTCTGAAAAACTTCTCCCCAATCTCCTCCAGAAACTCTCCAGAGCCCTCCTGTCAACTGCAATTAGCATTAACATGGTGAGAACTGCAGCCTACTCAGGAGATCCTTAACAGGGACTTGTTTCACTCACCTATTTCTCTCCCTGTTCCCTACAGAATTAACAACTCACATCTGCTCTCCCAGGTACTTAAATGACACCTTGGCCAAGAGCCACTTTTAACAGAGCTCCTGTGGAAACCAGGTCAACATGGAAGCAAACAAACACATTTTGGCACAAACACATTTTGGCACAAGAAGAGAAATAAACTATTCTGAGGAGGAGGGCAGGTGAGAGCAAAGGCCTTTTTTTTGGCTGAGTGGAGGGAGAAGAGCCCTGCCCCCTCAGAACAGGACTGTCACTTGCTCCTTGTAACAGTCTAGACAGATGGGAATGAATTATAAAAGGGAATGAATTATAAAAACAAGGCAGTGAGCACACAGCAGAGGCTCTGGGCTGAGCAGCAGGAGCTGAAGTGCCTGGTGGCTGCAGGGGCTGTGTCAGGGCCCTGCTTGGTGGGGCACAGGCTGTCTGGGAGGGTTAAGTCATGTCTGCAAGGCAGCAGGGACAGGAAATGGAGATGTCCATGGCACTGGGAGAGGAGCCTCAGGATAATGAGCTGTGAAGGATGCAGAGACAGGGCACCTGCAGGCAACAGCAGCCTGGGTGGGCAGCACACACAGCTGGACACCCCCAGGGCTCAGCCCTGCCCCTCCAGGAGTGACAGGGACTGCTCCCACTCCCCAGGACTGGGGCTGTTCTCTCTTTACAGCATTTTGTGCAATACCTTATCCTCCCCTCCTGATTAAAACTCAGCAGCTCTGGGAAGCAACGTGAACTGTCAGAGTCACACAATGGGTTGGGAGGGACCTTAAAGCTCATCCAGTGCCACCCCTGCCATGGCAGGGACACCTTCCACTGTCCCAGGCTGCTCCCAGCCCTGTCCAGCCTGGCCTTGGGCACTGCCAGGGATCCAGGGGCAGCCCCAGCTGCTCTGGGCACCCTGTGCCAGGGCCTGCCCACCCTCACAGGGGAAGGATTTATTCCTAATATCTACTGCAACTCTCAGTTGAAGCCATTCCCCTTGTCCTGTCCCTCCAGGCCCTTGTAAAATTCCCTCTCCATCTTGCTGGCTCCTTCAGACACTGTGAGGCCACACTGAGGTCACCCCAAAGCTTCTCCTCTCCAGCTGAACAATCCCAGCTCTCCCAGCAGAGCTGCTCCATCCTGGAGGTCCCCAGTGCAGTGTCTGAAGCAGCTGGACAGGAACTGGTGCAGAGATTGCTGGGACAGGGGATAGAGTTTACACACAGATCTTTGGCATGCTCAGGACTCCTTTAAAGAATCTCTAAAGGCTCTTCTCTTTCCTGAAAGTTAAGATCAAGGTCATGCAGCTCAGTACAGCAGGCACAGCATTTTTGCAGCAATAATTTGGACAGCAAATATAAATATTTCACCACTCAAACCCACCCATGTCAGGCAGAGCAATTATGAACAGGGGAGAGTTCAGCCTGCACTGACTCTCACAATGAAACTCAGGAAGGACAACAGAAAGAGCTGTGAAAAACTGAATTCTGCCAGTTCTGCCTTGCCTCAGGTGGTTTATGGCTTATAAAATAGCATTTTTGGTGCAGGCTGCTGCTCACTCACTGGATCACACTCTGCCTCAGCCCATTCCGTAACTGGTTCTTGTTCATGGCTGGGTTCCATTCCTGCTTGTCCAGGTGGGTCGAGACAAAGTTGTCAACTTTCTGCCTCAGGTTCTGATAGGCTGGCTAAAAAAAAATAAAAATAAACCCATTTCAACAGCTCCACCAGCTCCAAACAACCCCCTGCCAGAGCCCTGCACAGTGCAGCTATTGTCACACACAGACTGCTCTGCTGTCTGTGCTTCCCTCCTGTCCCTCTCTGAACAAAGATAATCCTGTTTTCCCTGAGAACACAACTGGAAACTGCACAGAACGCTCAGTGTTGTAATAATTCAAACAGCTGGGTAGATTGGGGCTGAATTTGTAGTGAAATGCAAACTGTGCAGACAGAGGTTGTTTAAGCAGAGTTCTTGTTGTCTGGAAAGCCTCCACCCCAGAATTCCTAGGAAACTGGCTGAGCAATACTGTCACTGAACAAAAACTGGAATTATTTGCTTCTGTGGCACTAGCAGAGAAGATAAGAATTAAAATATAAAATTGTCATTTTAAAGAGAATTATACTTATTTGAGTTTTATCAGAGGAAATGTAATTCCACTGAACAGGAACTTAATTAACAAATCCATATAAATGCTCAGGGCCATCCAGATCCTGGATGCAAGGGAAGACAAGAGGGAAACAGGGATATTTCAGGGTTTGAGGGGTCTGTCCTGGGTGCTGGCCCTGCATGAGGATGGCAGATCCCAGGCAGGGCTCCTGCTGGAAACATAAAAGCTTTGGGGAAACAAAATTCAACAAAAAGCGTTGAATTCTGACAGTCACTGAGAACAATCCATCTCAGCACTGGCAGCTCAGTTCAGTACTGGCAACCAATGATAAGGAGTTTCTTGTGGCTGAGAAAAAAATTAATGTCAAACAGCCTGAGGACATCTACTCAAGAAACAAAGGTTAAAGGCTCGGTTTGGGAACACAGGGATGTTTGAGAATATGGGAATTTTTGCCGTGCAGGCTGGGAGCAGCACTGGTCCTATGGGAAGGCGTTTTCGCAGGGAAGCCGGGGCTGAGAGACGAAGGGCAGAGCCTGTCCCGTGCCTGTCCCGTGCCCGGCTGTGGCTGCGGGGATCTCCCGGAGCAGCCCGAGCGCGGCGGGAGCGCCAGGGCCGGGGCTCCTGCCAGGGCCGGGGCTCCTGCCCGGCCCGGTACCTTGGTGTCCACGTCGGCCAGGCAGTCGCGGCGGAAGCCGTCGAAGAGGCCGCGGCTCTTGAGCTGCTCCACGATGATGGCGATGAGCTGCGGGTCCCCGGGCGGCAGCGAGCCGGGGTCGGTGGGGCCGGGCCCCGCGGCCCCCGCGCCG
>VZRH01006011.1:683946-707752 GCA_013397555.1 Urocynchramus pylzowi
CCCCGCCGCCGCTCTCCGACATCGCCCGCGGCCTCCGCGCCGGCGCGCGCCGATGGTGTCACCGCGCCGCGCTGCACCACGGGGAGGCGAGTTCTCCTCAACAGTGGCGCTATGTGCTTAGTAGTCTCTTAGAACTACAACTTCCAGCGCGCACCGCGGCGCGCCCCCGCGAAGCGACGGAAAGGCGGGCGCGTTGCTGTCGCGGTGCATCTTGGGCGTTGTAGTTGGCGGGACGGTGAGGGCCCTCCCCGCGTCCACCGGCGGCTGTGCGGGGATGGCGGTGCGGGATCACCCGGCCGGGGAGGTCACAGGGCTCCCCGTGTTCCCCGGAACGGGTTCAGCCGGGCAGAGAGCCCGGGTGTTCCTCAGCACGGCCCAGGTGTGCAGCTGGATGCTCAGGGATCCCTTCCCACGATAACAGCGAGGTTGTGACTCGCGTGTGTTCTCCTGTGCCGTAGGAGCGCAGAAATTATGTCAATTGCGAAGAAAATAGATCAATTTGTGTGGGATCGTGCAGTGTTTCCATGGGGATCCTGAGACCCGAGTGCCCCCAGCAGGGGCTGTGTGGGCTGAGACCTCGCTGACACCGATTGCAGCCCGGAGCTGCCGGGCACAGCCCCACACGCTGGGCTTGCTCCCTTCGCGGTGGTGGTGTACAATTCGGATATTCCCATCCTAATTCAGGATATTCCCATCCTAATTCAGGAGGACAAGCAGTGCAGGAATGTCACCACAGAATCCCAGAATAGTTGAGGGACCTCTGGAGATCATCCAGTGCCCCCCCTGCCATGGCAGGGACACCTTCCACTGTCCCAGGCTGCTCCCAGCCCTGTCCAGCCTGGCCTTGGGCACTGCCAGGGATCCAGGGGCAGCCACAGCTGCTCTAGGCACCTGTGCCAGGGCCTGCCCACCCTCATAGGGAGGCTTTCAGGAGAGGGACAAATGGCAGTGTGCACAGACCCTGACAGCTGCTGTGCCAGTCGTGCTTCGGGCACACACAGGAGCTCCTGCTGCGGCAGAATCCGTCCCTGTGCCCTGTCACTGTCACTGCTCAGTGCCGGCTCTCTGGGCTGTGGAACCCCCACGGCTCATCCCGGCACTCAGGAGTGTCCCTGGAACGCGTCCCTGTCTGCCAGCCCTTGTCCCCAGCCCGGCTGACACTCACCCGGCATGGCTCTGCTGGGGCTGTGCGACCCACGGGGTGTGTGGGTGTTACTCGGTGGTTTTTGAGCCTCGTGTGACAGCAGTGACAGGACACTCCAGAGACTGCTTAGAGCCAGAATAGGAACGTGTTTGATAAAACAGATCTGCCAGGACCCTGCACATCCTCTCTGGGTAGTTTTTAGGGCACATGGCCTTGTTTTCTCCCGTGGGCAGGGGAATCACAGAATATCCCGAGCTGGAAGGGACCCCCAGGATCATCCAGCCCAGCTCCTGGCCCTGCACAGACCCCCCAACAACCCCACCCTGGGCATCCCTGGAGTGGTTCCAAACGCTCCTGGAGCTCTGGCAGCCTCGGGGCCATGCCCATTCCCTGGGGAGCCTGGGCAGTGCCAGCACCCTCTGGGGTAGGAACCCTTCCCAAAATCCAGCCTGACCCTGCCTGGCACCGCCCCAGCCCTTCCCTGGGAGCTGTCACCGCTCCAGGGGCGGTCGCTGCTCGGGGACAGGAGCAGGGACAGGAGCAGAGCCGTGCCCGCGGGGCCGGTTCGGAGCGGGGGAAGCAGCGCGGCCATCCCGGCAGGTGGCACCCGGTCCCCATCCCGCTCGCTTCTCCGTGTCACCCCTGGCAGGGACGTAATTACTGGATTTTAGCCTCGCTATGGAGCCAGCAGCGCAGGCAGGGGGGCGGCTCCTCCCCTGGGACCCTCGCAGCAGCCGGGGAGCGATGGAGGGGGCGGATATTTATTTATTTATTGTGCGGGATTTTCCTGCTGTCCTGGGACGGCTCCTTCCCGCGGAAGGGCTGAGAGGCAGCGACCTCAAAGGCAAAACCCTTCAGCAGCTCAGAATCCAGCCCACGGTTCACTGGGGACTGCCCCGAGCAAAGATCCCTCCCAATTAACAAATTACTGGAAGAGACTGTGAGCATCCGTGATGCAGGAGGGGAAAACCCTCAGAGCAACCTCTGGTACCCGGGGTGCTCCCGGCTGGTCTGGAACATCCCCGGGGTGCTCCCGGCTGGTCTGGAACATTCCCGGGGTGCTCCCGGCTGGTCTGGAACGTTCCCAGGATGCTCCCGGCTGGTCTGGAACATTCCCAGGATGCTCCCGGCTGGTCTGGAACATTCCCAGGGTGCTCCCGGCTGGTCTGGAGCTGCCTTGCCACCGGTGCAGGTCCTGCTGCAGGAGCAGAGCACTGCTCCATTCCCTGTGTGAGGGCTGTGCCTTTTCCTGGGGGTGGATGCAGTGACCTCTTTCTCACGGTGGCACAATTGATGTTCCAAGGCAGAACAGAGGGGGCAAGGCAGGTAGTAACGAGATAATGAGGGTTCACAGCTTCTCTTACAAGCTCTGAGGTCGAGGTCAAGCAGTGTTTAAGAGTTTTGAGATCTGTAGCACGAGGGAAAGAGAAAAACAGAGTGTTTAATCTGCTTCATCTGTGTGTTTTTGCCTGACATCACAGCACACAGTGAGAGCATTAAACTGTGGTGTCTTAGATAAAGCAGCCTGGCCCCCAGGGAGCAGAACTGTGAACCTCTCCTTGAATCACATCTCGAGTACAAAATTTATGAGATCTGTGAACTCTTCCTATATCCGTGGCCTCGAGGAAAGCTTCAGGCAGTTTCCACACTTCAGGTCAGTAGAAGACTCAGGAAGGGAGAATTTTTACATGTTTGCTGTTGTGTTGGAGATGCAGTTCTCATGGCAGGATAAATGCTTAGGCTGAGGGGAAGCAAACTTGTAAAGTTTAGGGAGAAAGATTATTTCTACACCAAAAAATTGGTGTAGAAAGTTACTTGGATCAAGATAGCAATCAATGATTTCTAATCTTATTTTCCTGTGTTATAGTCCCCCTGAACGCCATTCCTTTGGCTGATCAGGGAAATGTGGGTATTTAATTGTAATTTCAATTTGTGAAAAACCTGAATTCCAGTCACACTTTCAGTCACAGATGATCAGAGCCAGAGGTCAGTCCTTTCTTTGTCAGTGTTTGTCATCACTGCATTGCACATTTCCTCCATTCTCAGCCCCCCTTCTTCACCCCCCTCCTGTCACCACAATCACAAGAGCTGTAAAGCAGCACCTCTTTCCATGGAAATTCTGATATCATAGGGGAAAAGCCATCTCTGCTACAGCTGCCTGCAAAGAGTTCATGGTTGTTGCAATTGGCTGACAAAACCGAGTTGTTCCCAAAAAATGGTGTGAATGAAATCTGTTTTCATGGGTGCTCATTTCTACTCCTTAAAACTCTCACTGAAAACTCACATTGATGCTGCATGAGCCAGAAGGTCCTGGAGGGGTGTGGAGCTGGCAGGGTGTGTATTCCCATGTGGAATATGCAGCAGTGGAGTCCTGCCTGTGCTTACTCTCATTTGAGTCCTTGCTCCCTCAGCTTCTCATTTTCATTGGGTTTGTGTACATCAATTTCTGCTGCAAGGCGTGTTCTGTGTTAATCCTCTGTGGAGGTGGAGTTTGTTCCTTCCTCAGCAGTGGGGGACCAGATTTCCACCTCTGAGTTTGGCCTGGCATCAAGCCTGGCATGATCCTGCCCATCTCTGATGCTCAGGAGCAGGACAGCTGCTGGAGAGGCAGGAGAAGCCAACATTCCAGAGTATCCCATGAACCCTGTGCTGTTTCTTGTTGAGATCCAGCCAAGGCTGGATTCAACATCATCATCATTATGAGGATTTCTTCCTGGAAAGGGTGGTCAGGTATTGGCTCAGGGAGATTTGGAGTGCCCATCCCTGGAGGTGTCCAAGGGTGTGGCACTTGGTGTTCTGGGGTGGGGACAAGGTGAGCATTGGGCACAGCTGGGACTTGATGGGCTGGGAGAGCTTTTCCAGCCTCAGTGATCCTGGGATTTGCAGTGGGGTGATTGCTGTGGCTGGGGAGAGGAGAAGGTTCATTCCCTCCCACGAGGTTTTCCCCATCCTGTTGAAAGACAAACTGTTCAGAGGAGACATGGTTGGCAGCTTGCTCTTCCTTGCCCTGGCAACCTCTGCCACAAAACGAGAAGCCAATTACTGAGTCTCATTTCTCCCAGCTTTGGCCCTGCTAATGATTAAGATGAGAAGCCTGGGAGAGGTGGCTGTGGCCAGGCACTGCCAGTGCTGGAATGAGATGGAATTGCCATGGGCAGCCTTGCAGAGGCAGAGCCCAGCTGCTCCCAGGCAGGAGCTGTGGAAGCTGCTTCCCTTCCTCGCTGTGCTGGCACCTCCAGCAGCACAGACCCAAATCTGCTTTGCTGTCCTTGGCAGGAGAGCTTTTTCCCAGGTGTGTTTGCAACCCAGATCCTGCCCTGCTGCCTCTGTGCACGGGAACTGGAAAAATGGGAGGTTTGGAATGAGCTGATCCAAACCAAGGTGAAAGCAGCAGGGTGGCAGTGCAGCTAAATTTGCTCTTGTCCTTTAGCAGCATTCCAGCTGTGCCTGCTGGCTTTGGGCCACGTTTGCCTACTTTTTGTAGGGTTGTATTGTTTTGCAGAAGCTCAGGTGGAATATTCACACAGAATATCCTGAGTTGGAAGGGACCCATAGGGATCAGCCAGTGGAACTGCTGGCCCTGCACAAACACCCCAACAATCCCACCCTGAGAGCTTTATCCAAACTCTCCTGGAGCTCTGGCAGCCTCGGGGCTGTGCCCATTCCCTGGGGGTGGAGCTGAGCTCAGGATCACAACCCTGCTCCTGTGCACTGTGCTGGTAAGGAGAGAGCAGGAGCTCTGAAACAGAGGAAATGTGTGCTTGGCTTTGGTCCTTTTGGTGCCAGCAGCCCCAAAGTCATGTTTAATCTTTGCCCCAGCCTTTGGAGGAGATATGTGCGAAGCGTGTTCCCTGGGGCTCTGCGTGGATCGGGGTCAGCGCCAGAGTTTTGAGATCCTGGAGATTTACACAACGAACAGCTTGGCTGTGCAGGTGGCAAATTATTGAAGGAGCTGGGAAGCTGCAGGAATGTTCCCCAGCCCATAATTCTCTCCCAAAGAATGTGCACCACGCACCCAGCCTGCCAACCTTTTGGAGGCTCCAGAGCCCTGGAAGAAAATGTCTATTCCCTGCATGTTTGCCATTTGTGCTGGGCAACATATTATCCATGGAGCATATGCTGTATACACCACAGGCTTTCTGAATCACTCTATTTCTGAAACACTGCATTGAAATTTATACTTAGGTTTATTTTATATGTAAATATATATATATACATATATATATGTGAGTGTGTGCATGCATATGCATTATATAGAAGTGGCTGGTGTTATAACAGAGATGTAAGTAAACAGAATTTGTGTTCAACATGCCCACCTCCACAGGATGGTGTTTTATTCTCTGTTTTTTTGGTGGGTTCTGTCTTGTAGCTGAAACAATTTGGAGCTCAAAGTATCTGCAAATACCAAAGGAAAATGTATTTGTAAAGCTGCTGCAGAGCCTTTCAGAGGAGATGCATGCTGTGTCCTCAAACAGAAATGTCAGTTGTTCGTTCTTATATCATTGTTTCCATTATTATGAAAGGCTGAAATCATGTGGCAAAAATAATATAAACATTCTTGCCATATATGCAGAAGGGATAACTTTCCAAACTAGATCATCAAATGAAGCCTTGGAGTGTATCTGTGTAATATAATCCCTTGGAAGAGTTGCCTGGCATTTGAAGTTTTCACATGTTTTATAAATGTTTATGAAAAATGCCAGTGGAGCTGATGGAGTCAGTAACTGCCCCTCCAGGCAGGGAAATAGAGGCTTTTTGCTGGGGAAATGAACAGCTTGTGACTGCTCTGGAATGCAGTGTCAGAGATGGGAGTAACCCCAAAAAAACCTGGGCTATCTGTGCGAACTGCTGGATGAAATCCTCTTTCTCCAAGCCCACTATTTACTTTTCTTGCCTGAGCCTGAGAAATTTTCCATAGCACAGATTTCACTATTGAGGGCAGCACTGCTGTAAAAACCACTGTGAGGAGCAGTGTGTTGGGGACAAAGTGCTGCTTATTCCCGAGCTTTCCACCTGAATATCCGTGTCAGGATAACACCCCGTGCTCCTTAGTGGTCCTTTGCTTGTTTGTACTGCTTGTCTCCCCAGCATTCCTCCCCTGGGATTTGATGTAGTTTTGAATCTGTGCAGATTTGACCTTTTCTGCCTCAAACTGGGCAGTGCAGCCCCACATTTGGAGTTTGTGAGCGTGAGGAAAGCGTGACACGCTGGAAGCATTCAGGGATCTAATGGTGCCTGACAGCTGATTGGAAATCCACTGGTGTCAGGAAGGAAAGCAGCTGTTCCCTCACCTTCTGGAGAGAGGCAAGGACTGCACTGTCACATCCAGGAGCAATTACCCTGACAGCAGAGGATGAAAAGATGAAAACAAGGAGGCTGGAAATTAATTTCTTTCGCCCCTCTGTTTCGTGCATCCATCAGCAGCGCATCTGGGCGTCGTGGAGCTAATTTAAAAGTGTAATTTCTCTCCCAAAAGATTGTATTTGGTGTGCTTCCTGCTCTCAAGTGAAGTTCAAGGGGATGTAGTGTGGGGTCGAGGTCATTTCTGCCTCTGTGTGGTGGATGTGGGGCTGGGATTTCCCTGTTTGTGCATTTGTGGATCTATGTGGTGCCTATAACGTGTTTTATGCTCCACATAAGTTACTCGTCCCTTATTTACAGCTTGCACTTTTCTCCCCTTCTCTAAGGACCTGCAACTCTTGACCTTTTAGCCTGGTAAATTATTTACACGTGAAACAGTGAATCAAAATGATGGCTCTCAGGAAGATGCTGCTTATTCTCAGGGAAAAAAAGCACATTTCTTCCTGAAATCCCCTTCCTGAGGCTTGTTTGTCCTTCCCTCCTCATCCCTTCCCACCCTGAGAAGGAGACACTCTCCTTTTTCACACAGCTGCTCCATTTGCACAGGGAAATGTTTCTCTGCCTCTGATTTTAAAACATCCCCTTGATATTTTGGGGGTGGGGTGAGAGGACATTAGTTTGATGTCTTTCTGGAAGTGGAAAACCATGAAAGAATGTGAAGGAAAGGTGTGTGAAACAGCCCAAGCTGCTGCAGAAATACCAAACTGGGGCAGATACCAGCGGAGTTGGAAATATTTAAAGCTCTAGAGGCATAAAAGTTATTTCACATGGAATGGTTTGGGTTGGAAGGGACCTTAAAGCTCATCCAGTCCCCCCCATGCCATGGCAGGGACACCTCCCACTGTCCCAGGCTGCTCCGAGCTCCATCCAGCCATGCTTTGAACATCAAGGACTTCTCAAAAAGGTTATTTTTAATGTGCTGTAAAGTGTATTTTTAACAGACTGTAAATCATAACACTTCTCCTTGGTAAAGCTCATGCAGATCCTTTGCTGAGAGGTGCTGTTGTAAGTGAGACAATCGTGCACATGGGGGAATTTCAGTTTTTTCCTAGAGCTGTATTAAAATTAAATGGAGAAAATCTGTGTCATAGTTCCTGGAGCAAATACCTTGTTCCTACTCACACGATTTTATCTGCAGGACAGGGAAAACATCCACAGAGAAATGGGATACCAAGAAACAAAGTGGATTGAAAACAAAGTTTTTTCAATGCTATGATTTCCTACCAGGGATTTTTGCCCATTAAAGGATTGTGGGAAAATAAACAAGAAGACAATGTTTGAAAAGGAAATAATTGTTTTGAAATTATCTATATCAGCTAATTTTTTTTTAATATAATCTATTTTTATTTTTTAACACTTTTTCCCTTCACATGAAAAGGCTAGCTCATTGCAAGTATCACCTTTTCTGAAACCATTCTGCTTCTGAGTCAAAAAAGAAAAGGAAAGCATTATGGTATTCTAAAATGAAGAATTTTCTCAGATTAAAGTGGTTTATTTTCTCAGGAGCATAAGGAATTCTATAATTCATGCATATTTCATGAGGAAAGTGGCCAGTTTGTGGATATTTCATGAGAAATAAAATTTCCACATCATTAAATGGCCAGAGAGTAAAGTGAAAAGGAACATGTGTAATTCTTATGAGAGCTTTTAAATCAGTTTGTTGTAGTTTTAGAAATGATAACGTGATTTGATAATCCTGCTATTGCTGCCACTCATGGAAAGGTGAGCTGCACCTGCCTGTAGTGACATCCAGGCCCCCAAAATTTGGATAATGGGAAAAACATCCTTGTGCAAAGGGGTTTCTTCACAGTGTGGCTCTGGAAGGAATTTTAGGCTTGTAATTGTCTCCTGTAAAGCTCACATTTGAGGGGAAAAAAACCAAAACAGCCCAAAAGCTGGGCTTGATCATGAAATCTTTGGAGTGAAAAATGTCTTGTCTTATTTCTTCTTCCCTGTGTGTGAGTGCATAAAACTGCCTTTGCCTGAGCTTTGTGCTGTGCTCAGTGCTCATCATTTGCCTAATGCAAAGTAGCCAAACACTGCAGCTGGTATTTGAGATCCTTTTATCCATCTTTCCTCACACACACACATCCCCACACCCAGACAAAAGTTGGTTTCCTTTAGGCAATCGGGAGCCCTGGGAGAGTGGCAATTTCTTTGATTGCTTATTGTAGCTGGAGCACTGGAGATAAAAGTTTAATGCATTCTTATTGTCTGGGTGCTTTTAAGTATTCAGCTGCAGCGAGCAGTGCAGCCTCGTGCCCGTGCCCAGCTGAACGTGGGGGTTTGGGGTGAGCAGATTGGGTGTCACTGCTGCTCCTGGGTTTTGTTGGTGCCCATGGAACCGTTTTTGGGGGATGTGACAGCCTCTGGCAGATGGGGAGCAGCCAGCTCAGGGGCAGGGCAATGCCAAGGAGCAGGTAAAGCAGCAGGGCAGAAAGGAGATGCTGCCGTGACAAAGTGGTTTGGAGAAACAAACGGATCTGAAATTTTCCTAGGGAAACCTGCTGTGCTGAGCTGCTGGGATAAACGTGTCTGGTGTGGGTGAGTGCTGTGCCACGAGCTGCTGAGAGCAGGGCACATCCCTTTTCTTCACCTAGAAAGAAGGTGGAGAATTTTCCTACAGGGGAGAGGTGGAATTGTTCCAACCAAGACACAAAGCCACTCCCATCAGATAGAAACAAAAGAAGACCGAGGCCAAGTTTTAGGCTGTCCTAATTTTAGACCAACACTTGGATATTTCTCTGGCCTTTTGTCCCAGCCCTGGTTTCCCCTTGCAGCTCCTTGGGAGATGCTTATTGTGCTGTTTTGCTGGCATTTCCTCTGCCCTCTCCCGGCCACCATCCAGCTCCTGTTGCAGGAGGGAGGTCAGGAGAATAATGCCCTTTTGCTGACACACGGGTAACCCAACCCTGCACCCTGTTGGTCTGCTCTGCTGAATTCCAACTCATCTGATTGCACTGAGGGCTATTGGAGCGTCCCTGCCATCAGAGCTGGGTAATTGATATGCTTGAAGGGACTTTAATGAGGAAGAAAGCTAATTAGTTAATGTAAGGAGTGAAAAATAAGTCCGACAACCTTGTAGTCCATTTTGTTCCATTGCAGCTTCCCACAGTGCTCAGCACAGAGCCCAGTTTCAAGCTGAATGGAAAGCTTGGCAGATCCTGGCAGCAGCTGGGAAGCAGAACTGGGTTTAAGTTCAGGGTTTGGGTCTGGATGGGGTGTGGGGGGACCTCTGCTGCATCATTGCTAAACCCCTTTCATTTCAAACATACATTGTGTGTGTGAATTTGTTGGCCTTCTACAATTAAGGAAATTTTTTCTCAAGGTTAGACACCTCAAACATGACAAAAATAGTCCCTTCCCTCTTGGCATTTCTGAGGTCTGCCACAGCTAGAGCCCTGACAGGAGGGATTCACAAACTGTGAGTGTCTGTGAAAGGGGGAGCTTCAACCACTGAAATTAGGAATGAACTCTAAATTAGGAGTCAGGGCTATGAGGAGCAGCTGAGGGAGCTGGGAAAGGGGCTCAGCCCGGAGAAAAGGGGGCTCAAGGGGGATCTCCTCACTCTCCACAACTCCCTGAATCCATCCTGGCATAACACAATCCTCACTTTTTTAGCCTTGGGAAAAAAAGTCTGAACTTGATCAGGGGGATGGACCTAGAATCTCTCATGATCTTTATTTTGTTCTCTGGTTTAATGACCTCCCCATACTTAGACACTCACTGAGGTGATTTTTCTGCCCAGGGAGAAGTGGGCAGAAGGCTTGAAAGGTCCCAAAGTTGTGGAAGTTTTCTCCCTGATTTCAATGGATGCTGACCCCATCCTTCACAGGGGAAAAGTCAACAAGAAAGGAGAGAAAGAAAGGGAAAGCAGAAGGAAAAAGGAATGGGATAGGAATACAGCAAAGGGATGTATAAAGAAATCCAGGTGTGTTTGTCCTGAATGAGTTTTGTTTCCCAGTGTGGCCTCCAGATTTGTGTTCTTTGTGCAGAAATCCAAGTCCTGTAAACACCACCTGCTCCTGGTGCTCGAGATAATGAGATGGGCTGGAACTAGACCAGACCTTGGGCACAACTGGGGTAGAGGCTGATCAAAGTGGGGCTGCAGGAGGAGCTTATCAATTATTTGAGAGAAAAGAGTCAATATAAACCTTCTTCAGTATAAACAGAGTCCTGCTGAATGTGGTGGGACTCTGGGGAGCGAGCTGTTCACACGAGATGAAACTCTTCTCGTTGTTGATGAGGAGTAATGTTTGAAGACATCTTTGAGATTCTGATCTAGGAGCTGTTGCTTTGTCCTTGCTTGCCTCAGTCCTGCCTGGAGAGCCTGGGAATGGTGCACAGCCCTGCTCTGTAGGGTCAGGCCATTTCCAGGCCCTGGTTCCTTTTCCTTGTCACCAATTTCCTGCTCACCTGAGGCTGTTCAGCCCAGAGTCACATCTGAGCAGGAAGGCAAGGAGAAGGGAGTCTCCAGATTTAGGAAAAATGTATTCACAAAACCCAATTCCTGTCTCTGCTGGTGGTGCTGTCCCCCTTGACAGTTCTTAGGAGCTCTGGATTGTGCTCCTAAGCATGTCTGGAGTATTGTGGTCAGTCCTGGGCTCCCCAGGAGCAGGGAGACGTGGAGCTGCTGGAGGGAGTGCAGTGAGGGGTCACCAAGATGGTTGAAGGACTGGAGCATCTCTCCTTTGAGGAGAAGCTGAGAGCTCAGATTGTTCTGTGTGGAAAAAGGAGGCTCAGAGGGGATCTCATCATTGAGGGAGCTGGGAAAGGGGCTCAGCCTGGAGAAAAGGAGGCTCAGGGGGGCCCTTCTGGCTCTGCACAGCTCCTGACAGGAGGGGACAGCCGGGGGGTCGGGCTGTGCTCCAGGGAACAGGAACAGGAGTTTAGGGAATGGCCTCAGGCTGGGCCAGGGCAGGCTCAGGGTGGACAGCAGCAGGAATTTCTCCATGGAAAGGGTGCTCAGGCACTGGAACTGCCCAGGGAGGTTTGGAGAGCCCATCCCTGGAGTGTCCCAGGGAGGGCTGGAGGTGGCACTTGGTGCTCTGGGCTGGGGACAAGGTGGGGATCAGGCACAGGTGGGACTCCAGGGGCTGGCAGGGCTTTTCCAACCAGAATGATTCTCTTCCATTCTGCTTTGTGCCAATAACTGAAGGGAGGCTGTGAAGAAGACAGAGCCAGGCTCTCTGCTGTGGTGCCCAGTGGCAGGAAAAGAAGGAATGGGCTCCCAGTAAACCACAGAAGGGTCTGTCTGAACATTGTAAAGCACTGGAACAAGTTGCACAAAGAGTCTGAAGACTCTCAATCCTTGGAGATACTGAGCAGCTGCCTGGACATGGTTTGGGACACCTGGCTCTGGGTGGCCTTGCCTGAACAAATGATGTCCAGAGGTCCCTGCCCACCTCTGCAGCAGGTGAGATGTGATGTGTGTTTACACAGCCCTGCTTCTCCTGGAGTGCTGCCTTCCACATTGCCTCCCACGCTGTGTTGCAGAGGGGCCAGAGCAGCAGATCCTGCCCAGCCCTTGCACCAGCCCCATGCAGAAATCCTTGTCAGGACACACAAACACACACACACACACCAAGACACAGTTGCTGTGTGCTCACAGGTGCCTCACACCTACGTTCTCCCTGTGTTGCTAAGGCTGGTGCAGCTCAGTGTTTGTTAGTAACCATGAGAAATTTTCCCAAAAAAGGTCCTTTAACAGAAGAACTCCAAAAGTGAATTCAGGCTACTTATCTGTGCTGTCTGGTAGAAAAGGTGCAAAGCTGCCATTAGCAAGTGGCCAGCTCCAAGTGGCCAGCTCCAAGGCTTGGGTTTCTCAGGCCTTTGCCATTTGCTGTTGCACTCTGGACCCTGGTATTTTAATGGTATTTATGTCATGAACATTGCACCGTCCCGCTGTGTGAATATTCATCACATCAGTGTTCTGACAGCCACACTTGCCAGACCCAAGGTGTGTTCAGTCAATAGTCTGTGTCAGAAGAACCATCGTCAGAGGCAGTACAAATGTGATACTGAGTATCTGGGACTTAATGAGGTGTCCTGGGTTTTTCCCTGTGTATTTGGTTGCAAAATTGAGGTAGTTCCTTATTGTCTGTGCTTCCAGCCTGATTTCACCACTGACCTCCTGCCCATCCACTGCCCCCTTTTCCTCCCAGAAAAAGCTTTTGGCCAATTTTCAGCTAAATTCATCAAATCACAGAGAGAACGAGTTCTTACAAATTTTATGCAAACTGGTGACTGGACAGCTGAGCAAACCCAGTATTAATCCCCCAGTGAGAGTGAAATAGGCCAAATTTAGAAATCAGCCACTGTTTGTAGCTCCCAGCCAGCCAATAAACAAGTTTACAGTGGTGACCCAGCTCTTGCTTCTGCTCCCTCTTGCTCTGCCAAGCACAAGAGAGATGTGGGAGGGAGATCCTGGCCTTTGGGACAGGGAGAGGCCATTGCACTGGGAATTAAAGTTCAGGGATGGAGGGCACAGAGCTGTAGGGAACCAGGCCTCGTTCCTTGTGGTGCGTGTGGAATAACTTGTTTTGATAAGTGGTTCAGAGGCCTTACAAAAATCAATAATAGTAACAGTGCTCCCTAGCAACCCTACAAAAACACAGCAGTGTGTGCAGCCTGTTTTCATGAGCAACAGGATCTGCTTCAGTACAACTCCAGGTTTCAGTCTGGGCCTTTCCAGGGGTCCCCAGCCAGCAGAGAGCTGGGGGGGAAGGACGCTGGCCCTGGGTGATGGTGCCCAATCCTGCATTCCTAGCATTGAGAAGTTCATGGAAGAATTGGGTGTGTGGGGAATTCTGACTTCAGGTTTGTGTTGTGCAAGTTGAGAGCTGAGCAGCAATAGCAATCATGTGTGTGTGAACATGAGACAGTTCTAAAGCTCCTCTGTTTCCTTGCCTGCCTTGTACTTTGTCTGTGGAGTACAAAGGATGCAGGAACTTAATCTCACATGAAAGTGTTTCTTATATAATAATTACTGTGAGGGTGCCCAGGAAATATTCTAGTTAGGATCCAGCACAGGTTGCTTCTCTGAGCACAGAGCTCTCAAAATCCTTCTCCCTCAGCCTGAAACCTTCTCAGTGGCCTTTACTTAGAGGCAGATTCATCAATTTAGGAGCGTTTAATGAGGCTGAGGAGCAGGGTTTGCTGATGGAGCACCCATGGTGCAGGGGGAGAAGGGTCAGAACCCCTCTGCAGGGTTGGGTTTGTGCTGGGTGGGAGCAGCAGCCCTTTGTGTATCCAGCAGGGCTGAGATGCTCTGACATTTCCACTGTAAACAGCCCTCACCACTTCTGTGTCCTGGCATTTGTGTCTGTCCCACGTAGGGGTGAGGTTAGTGCCAGTTTGTTTCTGGTCAGGTGACAAAGAGCACAGAAGTGTCATTGTCCTCCTTTCCATCCTCCCGAGCCCAGGTCACTGCTGGCCGACTGCAGAGACACCCCTGCCCTTTTCCAAGGAACAGGCTGATTGCTTTTAGCTCCTTTCTGGAAAATGAGCACAGCAAAAACCCCTCCTGCACAGAGGACAGGCCCCAGCACACAGAAAAGAGCTGCAGGAGGTGCTGAGCCTGGATCCATCCCTCAAAGGTTCCCATGGAATTTGGGAGCATGGGGAAAAAGGCAGAGCTCTTGGAGGGGACTACTGAGGCTGCAAAACAGGAACTTCCCCTGTGCTGCCATGACAAAGGTGACAAACACATCTGGGTGCTGACTGCCCTGCCAGAGGCTTGGTGTTAGGGACTATCAGGGTTAAAATGTTATAAATCTGATTAACTGGGTTTGATGGGAGGCAAACCATTTGTATTTCTGTTATTCACCTGTGGCTGGACCTCGTGGACCCTCAGTGCACATTTGTAAGTCAGTCCCAGGCTGCAGCCCTGGTTCAGTGCCTGGGGATGTCTGCAGGACCACAGGGTCACCCAAACTTGTGCTTCCACCTCCTCTCTGCTCCAGCCTGTCCACACCACCTTGAATGCTGGAGGAGGGGAAGTTTCCCAGGTCTGACACACTGACTGTACGTGCTGCCTTGAAAGGGAGCGTGTTCATATTTACTCACTTCTGTAATGACCTCTGGGATCCCTGAACTGATTTGGGGAGCATATGAGGCTTCTTTTTTGGCTGAGCTTTATCCAGATTCAAAGGGAGTTAGCAGAGCAGAGCAGAGTTGAGCACAGTCCAGAACAGACCTGGAAACATTCCAGAAGTGCTGAGTGGGCTCTCCATGGGCCACCGAGGCTCCCTGGAGCTGTAAACCCTACAAATCCCAGTGCTCTGCCCCAGCAGGAGCTGGCAGTGCCATATAAAGCTGTGGTGTCACAGCGTGCCTATGTGCCACTGTCACCCTGCAGTGGGCAGCTCTGGAACCTCCTCCAGCAGGCAAATTCCCAAGGGGAGGCATCCCCAGGACTCTCTCCAAAACAGGCAGTGGGAACAGAAAGTTCAGGGCCGGCCCTGAGCGAGCTCTGCAGTGTCCTTGAGTGCCCTCCCTCTGCCCCAGCCTGAGCTCCTGCAGCTTAACCCATCCCACCAAACATTCCCTTCTTCCTCTCCACCTTGTGAGGCTCTGCTCCAGCCCCATTTCCTCTCTGCCTTTTGAGATCCCTCTTTCCTGAGAGGGCTTTGGACCCGAGGCACGAATTTCTCTGCGCCTCGCGGTTCTCTCTCATTTCGCTCCCTTGGTTGCTTTGTCATGCAAAGCATTTGGGACAGTGTGGTTGTAAGATGTGATTAAAAATAGTGTTTGAACTCTCTTGGCATACAGGACTATTAATCCCTGCTGAAGCTCGGGGAGGAGGGAGTGAGGGTGGATTTGAAGGTGAGGATATATTCCAGTTCAAAAGTAAATCAAGCCAATTTGCATTTTAAAGTATTTTTGCCTTTCTGGAGTAACAAGGTGCTGTTTTTTCCTGTACTTCCTGCAGTATTTATATTTCCCATTGTTAAAATGCAGAGAATTTGGCTCTTGGGGTGAAGATGTCTAGGTCTGTCTCCTTAGTGATCCCTGCATCTGGTCATCACAGGCTGAGACAGAACCTTGGAGTCTGAGAGCTGATTTTATCAGTAATTGGTGCAGTTGCAGATATTGGGGAATGCTGCTTAATGCAGAGTTTAAAATGAGCAAACAGGAACCTCTGTATTCATTCAGGAGCTCCCCATGTTCTGGTTTGGGAATACTGAGTGTGTGTAAAAGTGCAGTGCAGATGGAAAGCTGTCACTTGAAGCAATATCCCCCTCTAAAATGTCCCCAAACCTAGGAACAATCAACCTCACAGAGCTCTTCCGTGAAGGCAGAGAAGTGCCAAGCTTTTTTGATCCTCCTTTGCTCTCTGCATTAAAATTAAGCCAGGTTCTGATTTCATCTTTGCCCCTGGAAATCACCAGAGCTGTTAATTCTGGATACTTAGAAAGTTTTCAAATAGTGAGTTGACAGTTGTAGAAATTAATATGATTAACTTCAGCATAGTTACTCTACACTGACACAGAGACAAGTGACAAAGGTTTGGCCCTTACCAAGGAAATATCTTCTGGCTTTGTAGCACACATGGAGAGGAGAATATCTCAGGGATTCCTTCCCCAGGCTTTGCTGAGTGCACTTCAGTGCACCCACCCCAGTCTAGTTGCACCTGAAATGGGATCAGTGGAGATAATGGTGTTATGGCACGAAGATGAGTGACAACAATAAGATGGTATTTTCTCTTTAATTGCACCTAAAGCATCTGATCCACAGCTGCCATCTGGGCAGAGAGCCCTGAGGAGCTCCAGTGTCACTGCCTTGGGCTGTGCAGAGCCTGGGCATTGCAGACTGGGAGATTCCCCTCCTTTCCCACCTCCCTCCTTCCCCACCAGGGCTGCAACCAAGAAAGCTGCTCAGGAGAGATGCCAAGGAAACCCTACAGTGTGTGGAGAGCTGACCTTGGGCTGCTTGGCTGAGTGCCACAGGCCAAGACTCCATCATCCTGCAAAATAAACACCTCCTCATCCTCAGCACAGCAGCATCTCGGGGGGATGAAGGCCAGCCCGAGTGCTGGTGCTGCCAAACTGTCCCCCCATTAGGAACCCCAGCCCTCACCCAGCCCTGGCTGGGGAGTCCCAGCTGGATAAAGAGATGCAAACTCTTGGATTTGCCCCCCTGAGCAGGCAGGGCTGTCCCAGAGGAGCAGCCATATGTGCAGACTTCAGGTGTCCTCACTGGGGCTGCAGATGCTAGAATGTGACTTTTTTGCATTTTTTTTCCCCTCCAGACTCTGTTGCCTTTTCTGGCAGGCTAAATATTGTCTTTTCAGCTTGTCCCCTGGCGTCCTAGATTCCATTTTAGTGGAGTTCACTGTGTTATCCTCTAAAATGGGATGTCAGTGGGTGGCTCCTCACTTGTGTCAGTGGGGCAATGATCTCCCTGAGCAGCCTAGGAAAGAGCCTGGCACTGCTGGCTGGGGCTCTCAGGGCTGGTGGGACTGAGCCTCTGGGATCAGGTCCTGCTGGTTTGGAATGAGGAACCCCTGTGAGAGAATCCCAGGATGGAAGGGCCAGGCTGGAAGAGACCAGAGTGTGTCACTGGTGCCACCTCCCTGCCCTGGCAGGGCCATCCCCGAGCACTGGCACAGTGATGAAGTCACTGCAGGGCTTGTGTGGGGTGAAGGGCACAGGGAATTTGCACCTGGGGGTGTGTGCACCCCATTGATGCCCACATGAATCTCCAGCTGTTGTGTTTGAGTGCCTGGGTGTACAAACACTGCTGGCCAGACACAGCTTTGGGGGTTTTTTCCTGCTGTTTTGGGACTCCTGGCTTTGCTCTCCTTGGCTGTTTCCATGCAAAGCTGGCACTGTTCTCCTGGCCAGGAAATTGGGCTCCACTGGCCCCAACCTGGGCTGTGACTCCTGCCTGGGGATTTGTTTATTAACAGAGCTGGGCTCTGTTTTTCCCAGGCATAAATAAACCACATCATCTAAAAAACTCAGAAGTCCCATCTCTAACTCATTCAAAATTCCTTCAAAAATCCCCACAGCCCAGGGAGGAGCCTATAAAGAGACAAGAAACAACACAGAGGGGGGAAATGAGAACAATTAAAAAGATGAACCTGCTTGACCCTAATTTTGCAAATCTCTAGCTGTCAAAGAACGTACCTCAACTAATTATGTTTGGATGTGAAATTATAGAATCATTATAGCTGTGATTACACAGGTCCCCCAGCTCTTGCCTGCCATGGTGTCTGGGTGTGTGTGCTTTCTAGTGTGATCTATCATTTTAGATTTGCTTTCTTGTTTTAGCAGTCCAGTTTTCCAGAAATAAGCCTCCAAAAAGAAACAGCTGCATCCCACATCTGAAATGTGCAATTCTCAGCTCTCCTCCCACCTCCCTCCTTTCTCCCTCTCTCCTTTTGGCCTGTGGAGACCAGAGTCACTGCTGTAGCTGGGCAGTTATGCTTCAAAGCTGAGAACTGCACTGAACTTTGCCAAAAAGTGCTGAAGCAAGTGCAGCACTTTGGCTTTGAACCTGTGGTGTGGAAGTGCAGTCACTTCCCGGTCAGATGCTCTCAGGGTAAGAGCAGGGCAGCTGAATTGCAAATATTCATTTAATATGAATGTTGGGTGGCCGAGAAACAGACTTGAGGGAGCAAATTAAGTGTAGCCTCTCTGATGCAAAATGTGTCTTTGGTTCCACGATAAGGTCTGAGGTATTTTTCAAGATTTCTGGTTGTTTCTGAAAAAAAGTTTGCAGTTTTTCCAGTTTGTCCAGCTCAAAATATACCCCTTCTTGTGTTATTTTTGTTCTGTAACCCAGCTCCTGGCAATGTCCACCCTCCTTTTCACCAGGCTGCTGAGATGCTCTGCACAATACCAGAAGAATTCAGGAGTCCAAACCTTTATCGGGGACCTTGCTCTGAGAAATCAATATGAGCTGCCATCCTCACACAACTCTGCAAAAAGCCCTTGCCTGCAGCTCTGATCACCAGGAACAGCTCTGCAGGAGCAAATTAATGGGCATAGCCTTGCTCTTGTCATTCTGAGCCTCCACATCCCATTCCAGAGAGGACAGTGGAGCGAGGCAAAGCCTCAGGACACAGGATCTGTAAGCCCTGTCCTTGCCTGCAACTTCCCAATAACGAACCAACTTTCTGCATCTGCAACAGAACAGTTGGGGAAAAAGCAAACAAAACAAGCCTCTGCTGCAAAATGCCACTCCCAAAATAGATTTCGGAGAGATTATTACATGAAGCAGCGAAGGGAGGGAAGGATGATTCAGAAAATAGCTTGAAACAGTCTTTTAAGCAGCTTGGGATTGTGTGGTAAATAATGCAGGAAGGAAGGGAAACTGCAGACTCTAAATGGATGTGCTGGAAGGTCTCATCAGCACCTGAAATGCCTTTGGAAACCTTCCAGCAGCAAGGAAACACATCACAGGCATAACCAGTTATTCTAACAGTCCCCTTGGCCTCCCTGCATCCCTGGAGAAATGGGACTCTCTGAGAATTTGGGGGGAATGGGGCTGAGCCTGGGCTTGAGGGACACCCTGAGCTTCAGCCTGTGAACCCAGCAGCCCCCAGCAAGTGCCAGGGCTCAGGGGCCTGTGTGCAATTCCTGCTGCAGGGAGCAGAGAGGGGACAGGGCAGGGTCTGGGCATTCAGGACTCTGAGGTGAGGAGAAGTTCAATCCCATCACAGGGCAGGAAATTCCATAGCTCTCCTGCACTCCTGGCCTCCGTGGCATTCCCAGGAATTCCCTTTGTGGGTCAGCTGCTGCTCTGACCCTGCTCCACCACAGCAACTGGTGCCAAAAATTTCTCCTCTGGCACTAGAAATTGCCAGGAGCTTTCCAGAATTTTGCCTTCCTGGCCTCCTCAGCTCATATCCACGTCCCAGAATGATGTGATCTGGCAGCACTAAATGAGTTATGTGAGCTGATGGAGAGCAGGTATCCTGTGCTGTAACCCCCTCCTACACATTGCTGGTTTTGCCTCCTCTGTTGGATGATTTAGACTGTTTTTCTCTTTTATGAAAAAAAAAAATTATGGTGATTAATTAAAAAAAAAAAAGCCACAAACAAAGCCTGAGCTTTAATCAGGGAGGAGATGAGGACCTAGAGGGTGTTGTGTGATAAGGCCACAGCAGGGTGAGGAACAGGGCCATGTGCCCCTGACCCCTTATCACCCAGCACAGACACTGTAACGTGAAATCACCCTTCACTTGCATGACACAACCACTGAAAAGCAGTTCCAACTTTTCTCCCAAGGCCACTTTGTCCTTGGTTTGCCCCCTTGTAGAATGTGGCTTTTAGGCAGTGCCTGCATGGGCCTGGGGACCTGCTGTGCTGCTTCCCAGAAGGAATTCGTGCTCGTTGCAGAAAATGGGCAGCAGATTATTTTGTGGACGTATATCCTGCATCCTGACAAGTGTTTATGGGAGCAGGCTGTGTGCTCCATCATGGTGCCAAGCAGACACTTGCAAATGTATCCTTGCTGAGACATTAATGTGTGTCAATGTGTGTGCAGCAGCAGCGGCGTTTGCATGCTTAATCGGGCACGTGGCCTTTGTTAATTAGACAGTCAGTTAATGCTTTATGTCTGTGGGTCTGCATGGGCAATCATTTGCCCAGAACCTCATTAATTTTACTGGCTGCCCCTCCTGTTGGAGTTCACAAATCAAGCTGAGCATGCACACAAATCCCTTTGAGTAGGTTTCTCTAATAAAGCAAATCAGAGGGAACTCTCAAAGAATACTGAAAACAGCAAAGCTGCAAGGGCCAACCTGGTGATTTTGGAAGTGACTTTGTGGTCTCGAATGGGAGCTGCAAAGATCAGCTGAGAATTCCCCTTTGCAGCCAGGGGCAAGCAGGACTCTCCTGACTTTTAGTTATTTGCTGTGTGTGTGTGCCCATACCCATATACAAACATGTGGTCGTGGTCCCTGAGAATTTTTGTATGTTCTTGGTGTGGATGTCTCCTCTGAGGCCTCTGCCTGCAGGATGCAGCATCTGCCAATTGTCACAACTCAAGGAGTAGCCTGAGTTCACAGACTTACCCTGTACAAGGGCAGATTGCTTCCACAGGCTTGTTCCCAGCCCAGGAGAAAGGAAAGCAGCCAAGGGACTCAGTTGAGAGTGAAATTAGAGAAATAACATTATCACTCACTGTTCTAGACTGAGGTCAAGGGCAGTAATGAGGCTCCTGGGACTGTGGTGACTGAGGATGTTTGCAAGGGTCTATTTTCCTTCTTAGTGACCAAGAGATCTGTGCAGCAGAGGGGTGAGGAGAATCTTGTGTCCTCCCAGCTCCAAGGCAATGAGCATCACTGAAACACAGCCTAGCACTGATCCCAGGGTGGAACCCTCAATCCCACAGGGTGGAACCCTCAATCCCACAGGGTGGAATCCTCAACCCCCCAGGGTGGAACCCTCAATCCCTCAGCCTGCAGTGCAGAGCATTTCACTCAGGATCTTCTGGCCATGGTTCTGTGCTGTTGCTACACCAAAGAGCCTCTTGTATGGAGAGGAAGGTGAAAATGCCTCAGGAGGAGCAGCCTCTCATCCCCTCCTCACTTCTCTGAGCTGCTCTGCTGCATCACCCAGGGCTCTTGGCAGAGGCACAGCAGAGTTGTGACTGTGCTTTTGCCATCTGCACTGCAGTGCCCATTACGGATGCAGTGCTGAGCAGCTCATTTCACAACTGACTGGAGACAAGGGGAGCAGCCTGGCTGGGAGGCTGAGCTCCTTCCTCTCAGCACTCAGACCTGGCTTTGGGGGCTTGGCAAGGGACAAGCTCCACAAGGGCAGAACTGCTCACCTGAATATGCTCTGCAGAAATGAAAGGAGGGGTTGTTGTTTTGTAAAGGGCTGACCTACAGCACAGATAGAAATAATTAAAAATGGGTTAGAGCTGCAGCATGGGAAAGCGTTGGTGCATGTTTCAGCCACATTCCTAAACTGAACTGTTTTTCTGGACTAACCCCATGCTAGAGGAGTTTTATTTCAGTACTGCAAATACTCAAGAATATATGTGGAAATGTGGTAATGACAAGGTTCTGTTCCACCTGTATCTCCAAACTGGACCATGTTATTACTGTGCTAAGGGATAACTGATGGGGAAAGGAAGGAGTGAAACTCAGGTCATAAAACAGAGAGAGGCTATTTTGCTTTGTGCTTTTTTTTATTTTCCCAGCTCTGCTTGCATAAATCTAGACTTAGTTCAGATGTTACAGGAGTTCCAATTACTTTGGGAAAAAAAAAAAAATCAGTTGTAGTTGTTGTGAAATAAATGTCTCCCTGCCCTGGCTGGGAGGGCTGGGGTGAGACAGACAGGCTGATGTGTCTTTAGCTGCCCTGAAACAGCTCCACAAGTAATGTTTAATCAAAGCAAGCTGACATTTGTCTATTGAATTGTTATCAGAATTGCTTAGTCACTCATGTGCCATTGTGTTTCAGAACAGAGAGCAGGGGATTTATTCAGCTTGACATGAGCTGCTCCCAGCCATTAGCATTTCCCCCAACATCCAGCCCAGATCTTCATTTCCACGAGTCACCTTGGGGCCAGGAGACTGCTGACCCCCTCTGCACGTGGCTCCTGATTTGAGCCTTCCTGGGAGAGATTTTCTTATTTATTCCCCCTCAGCAGGCCAGTTCTCCAGATTTTTGGGAGCAGCTCAGGGGTCTGCCTGCTCTTGGATCTGTGCTTCCATAGGGAACCCGAGAGATCTCCAGTAAATATGTCCAGCTTTGCTGTAAATGTGGCTGGGGGATCAGGAGATAGCTGGGGGATTGCTGGCATTTGGGGGCAGTTTGGATCAGAATCTTTGCCCCCTCTTCTGCTGCGTCCCAAGAAACAGCCACGCTGAACTTGTAGCTGTGTGTGAGAGGAAGAGCAGAGGTGTTATTTGGAGTGTGGAGGGGGGCTGAGTGAGGAGAGAAAGGATGTTTGGTTTGTGTGTGTGAGGGAGAGACAGACAGACAGGGTGAATGTGTTGCTGAAAGCAGCAGTGAAATCCAGGCAAGGTGTAGCCATAGAAACCCCCTGTGCTTGGTAGTAATGGCTCACAGCAGCACAGCCCATTCCTTCAGCCTGTGGGAACCAGAATATTTTGGGGATTTTTAGCTCTGTGCTTGTATGCATCTGCCCAGGGTGTGCACAAGCACAACTTACACATGGCTGTGGTAAATACACAAGTGATCATGGGCACAGAAATCCCTGCCTAGTGGCATGCTGCTGCTTAAAGGAAGACACACTGGAAGGCTGGAGTGGAGCCCTGGGCTTTTTCTAAGGGGCAGCAGAGCAGTGGCAAGGGATGTGCAGGTGGAGCAGGTAAAGAGGGGAGGTCACAGCTCAGCATTACCCAAAAATGCCTGTTCCCCTCTGGAAGCTGAACAGGAGTGTGGAAAGAGCCTCCTGAGCAGGCAGAGGATCTTTGCCTGGGTGGGCACAGGGTGGGCCATGGGTGTTCTCCGTGGGCGTGGGTTTAGGCTTGGTTTCAGCTGATCTCAGTCCCTGCTGTTGGGTCATGTGTTCTCTCCGGTGCCAAAATCAGCTCTCGAGCGATCTGCCAGATTAGGAATCTGATCCTTCTGAAAACTAACCCAGCAGAAAGGGAAAAGACAAGCAGACAGTTTCCAGCTGGATCAGTTCCCTGCCTTGGCTGATGCTCATGCCAACAGAAGGACAAAAGGTAGGGACAGGAGCAGGGAGAAAGTGAAAATACCCATTTCCTTGGCACTTTGAGCTAAAATCAGCTTACTTACAAAACCACAGCTCCCTGAATCCCTCCTGTCTGCACCAAAAAAAGCCAGGAGCTGGGATGAGGAGCACAGGGAGCTGGTGAAACACTGATGGGCTTGTTGGGTGCTCAGGGAATATTGGAAGGGAATGCTGGGCAGTAACAATCCCTTACCTCCAATTTTAGGCACGGATTGCACGAAGCTTATTAGTTAAGAGGTCAATGTTCATGAATCTCCACAGCCCAGCATTCCCAGCAGGTCTGGAAAGGAGTCAGGGCAGTGGAGAATGTCTGTAAATGGGGCTGAAACAGTGTTTGGCTGAATCTGGACAAGAGGGAAAGAGAAATTACACACCTCTCACCCAGCACACCACATGCTTTGGGTTGCATCTTTTGTATCGAAATGGAAAGTTGAAAATCTGGGGTCTTCCTGAGCATATCTTGTGGGGAAAAGAATTCTGCTAGAGTTGGATCTTTTTAATGCAGTTCCTGTTTAGACATTGCCACGTCTGCTCTGCTGCATAGTGAACATGCCAAATTAATGGGTGTCAGTGCAAATCAAACTGATGTCACATGTAGGTGTCACACAGACA
>VZRH01006011.1:708599-747321 GCA_013397555.1 Urocynchramus pylzowi
CCATGGATGTCACACAGACAGGAGTGTCACACAGCCATGGATGTCACACAGACAGGAGTGTCACACAGGCGTGGATGTCACACAGACAGGGGTATCACACAGGCATGGGTGTCACACAGACAGGGCTGGCACACATCACGGGTGTCACACAGACGTGGGTGTCACGCAGACAGTAGTGTCACACAGACAGGATGTCACACAGTCATAGGTGTCACACAGGCATGGGTGTCACACAGACAGGAGTGTCACACAGGCATGGATGTCACACAGCCCTGGGTGTGTCACGAGCTGCTGTGCAGGTGCAGCTGAGCTCAGGGGCAGCAGGAGCAGCGGGGCTGAGGGAATCACTGCACAGGGCATCACTGCCTCCAGCCTCACCCCGAAACCAGGCCTCGAGGTCAGGCTGAGGCTCTCGTGGCTCTGCTGGGTTTCGGCTCCTTTCCCTCACCCTCTGTGTTTTTGTTCCTCCCCTCCCTGCCCACTGCAGCCCAAACCCAAAACAATAACTAGAGGAAACCTCTGGCTGCATAGTTCTCATTCCTGAGCCGGGCTGCATATGGCTTTGCTTTGGGTGGAGACCAGCTTGTGCTCAAACTTGGTTTTACTCCTTTTGTTTCCAACCTGAGCGAAGCACGACTGTCCCACTCCCTGACCTCGCTGCATCCACCCTCCCACAGCAGCAGTGGTGCTGAAACCCTCCCAGGCCTGAAATTTGGGAGGTTGTGAGATGGGAGTGTGGGTTGCCTTCAGCCTCAGAGGTGCCGTGGACAGGAAACACCAAAACCTCTGTGCCTCTGCTCTGAGATGCTTTTCCAGCCCAGAGCAATACCTGGCACTTACCCCTGTTGTGAGCAGATATTGCTGTGTGTGAGCATTAAAACCATGCCATGTCAAAGCCTTTTGCATGTGTGCTCAGGATGCCCCATGGGTGATCCTGCTTGGGTTAATGGTTTGTGTGAGAAAATAATGGACGTGACCCGGCAGCTCCAGCCTGGGCAAAGCTTCTGTTGGGGAGCGGGGATAATCAGAGATGGGATCTCCTGATTTCAGCCTCTTGGATTTAATGGTAGGTTTTATTTTGCACGGCCTTGCTTTGGAGTAATTTGTGTCTTTGTGCTGCTGTGAAATCAGATTTTCTTTTTTGTGGCGCCGCCAGCTCGGGAGGCGTTTTCTGAGGGAAAGTGCAGAGACAGGACCTCAATTTTTTCTGAGTGACCATACAGCAAATGTGCTGCTTTGAAATGTCACTGCTTCCCCTACCAGGGAAAAAAATGAAACAAAACCAGAGTGGATGAAGAAAACAAAAACCAACCAAAAAACCCCAACACATGGAACTTTAAACTCTGGTATTCTCTTACAAGAAAAGGACAGTGCCCACAGAAGTTGATGTCAGGGATAATAAAGCTGTGCTTGAAACAGTCAGGCAAGAAGCTCTGATGATTTAGGAGGTGACAGGAAATCCTTTTTCATGCTGCTGGGAAAAAATATGGAGTGTGAAGCAGATGACTTTGCTGTGTGCACCTCTCTCTAATTGGGATGTTGCAGGAACCCCTCTTTCTGCCAGTGGGATTTATTTGGGATTAATGCCCCTCATCGTGTGCTCCCTGCTCACAGCAACGGGCAGAGAGCAGAGGAGGCCACCCTGCTCCACCAGCTGGGCCTCACATGAGGTTTGGTGTGGAAAAAGGGGGGTTCTGACCCACCAACCCCTTCTCTTGGTCTCAGTGTGACCCTGCTCCAGCCTTCAGCCCCTCGTGGAGATGAAGGAGAAGGTCGGTGCAGCCCCCTCCTAAACTGTGAGGCTTTATGGTATCTTGAGGTAAACTGTCACCTAATTTAGGTTTATGTTTGGGTGCTGGTTGTAACTGCTGATCAGACACAGCTCCAGGGGTAGGGTAGATGGAGGCAGCTTTACTCTGCTTGTTCCCCATCTGCCTGCATGGGCCTGGCTGTGATTCTGGCTGTGCAGCGTGTGGCAAATATCAGAACTGCAGCTACAGCTGAGATTCCCTCTGTATTTTTCAGTGCTTTCCCACCAGAGTAGGAACTGCAGTAGATTTTCTCTTGCTTTGTTTGTCGTATCTATTTCAGCTCTAAGCTAAGACCACAAATTACTGCTTTATGCACTGTGTCTCTGCAGCAGTGGGGCAATATCCAGCCCTCGTGCAGTTTGGGACTTCTGGACTCCCAGGAAAAGCTGGCCCTGCACGCTTCAGCTGGGCAGCAGTCTTGGGGAAGCAGAGGGTTCAAATGAGTGGGGCTTGGTCTGGCTGGAGAGGAGCCCAAACTCGAGCAGCTTGAGGATGCTTGGCTTTCCAAACCCCCTGGAAGGGGGAGGCATCACATGGCCCTGTGGCTGGGTTGCTCCTCACAGACCTGCTGCTTGTTGTGGGTGGGCTTGCTCCAAGTCATGCCCTGCCTGAAGGCACAGGCAGCCACAGAAAGGGTTTGTTATCTCGTGAACCCGAGGCTGCAGTCTGGGCAGGATCCTGTCACGTGAGGCCTTGTGGCAGCTCTTGGGCTGAGAGATGCTCTGGATGCTCTTTTGAACTGAAATAAGTAACAATCCTATTTCCCCTCCCCGCTCCAAACAAGCCCATTAATCAATTAAAATCAGTGTGAGCATTCTCAAAATTGGTGAACGTATCCTTCATGTTTATGTCTCTTAGGGAAAAATGCATATGGGAAAGGCAGCTCTTTTTTCCTCTCCCTGAAAGGCCCTGAGCTGAGCTGCTTGTGTGCACAAAGGAGAGGCTTTCTGTGTACACAGCAAAGAGCAGCAAACGCTGCCAAAAATTCTGCATCTCCGAATTGAGACGTTCCCTCGCTTTTCCACTGAATTACCCAGAGCCCGTGGGTCTGGGAGGCTTGGGCTGGATGCTTGATGGGAACAGATGTTCTTCCAAAATTTCCAGCGTGTTTTGTTTTGGATCAAACCAGGAATAGCACGAGAGCAATCTTTTGTAGTAGCTGGCACCTCCTGGCCCTGGCCCCAGCCACAGTGCACACAAGAGGCTGATGCTGCAGTGAAGCACAGGGAAGAACGAGCTGGAATTTTCTGGACCCCGAAAAAAATGCTTTAAACCATGTTCCAGAGTTTCTACTGGTTCTGACAGTAATTCTCCACCTTGGCTTTGGTCACTGGGATCTGTTTTTTTAAGGAGAAACTGGTTATTCATGATGGATCTGGCTCACAGTGGCTGTGCTGCCTTGGACTGAGACCTTGGTGTGTATTTTGGGATTGATCTCAACGTGGTGAGTGCATCCCTTTGTTCCAAATGATGTCTGCATTCTGGAGAAATATCACTGCTGGTTGTGCTGCTTGAGCCCGGTTCTGACTGCCCAGAGTCCTTTTCTGCACCCAGACATGCAGCTCTTCTCCCTCCATCTCATTCCCAGCTGGTGCCAGGAGCACAAAGCTTTGGAGTGTTTCAGGTCAGTGGGTAACCAACAGCTTTGGTGGAGAGACATGCTGGAAAATTCCCCTTTAGGAGGACAGAGGTTATTGAAAATGCTGCACAAGTGAAAAAACAAATGCAAACCACAGACCTTGTCTGGGGAAAGCTGCTGAGGGACACACCTGAGTGCTGGTATGGGAGGCAGCTCGATCCCTTGAGCTTGTTTCTGATCTTTTCCTGTTCTTATTCTGGCTGTTCCCACACATTTACTGGGATGCTCCATGCACACAGTGCTTTCCTGCCGTGAACTGAGGCTGCCACGAGCACAGGAGCCAGCACGTGGCACCACCCCTGCCTTTGATGTGTTCCTTTGATGTGTCAAGGTGCTCTGTCACTGGCCCTTTTGCTTCTTGGCCAGGGAAGAGCTTTTCTTCTTTCCCCTTTTAGCTCCATTTTCTAAGCACAGGAGATCCATCACGTTCATTTGTGTTGGTCCACCACATCTGCCAGTTACTCAGGGAATTCTGTATCTTCAAATCTCCTGATTTATGAGCTCATAAAGGCTACCCCTATGCTGGGCACAGCACAGCCTTTTGGAAATGGTTGAAAGCTAAATATATTGATAATAATGATAATCACCATAACCAATAAAACACAGCAAACCATGCTTTGGGTGTAAGCAGCCTGGGGTATCTCCACATTTTAATCTCCAAGCAACATTCCTGGTTACAGCAAGATGAAGCCCAGGCTGGGCTGCCAGCTCCTTGGAAACTTGGAAATGCTCTCATTCCTTGTTCACTTTGGTTTCTGCACTGCTGCAGATTGGCTTTAGAGCTCAGCTAGGAATTGCTTTATCAGTGTGAGCTGTAATGACTGTTGTGTAAACATCCCCACATTTGGGCCTTTTCTCTGTGAGATTTTGATGATTCCAGCAAACCTGCTTTACCTTTATGCAGCACAATATTTGTCCTGCCCTCTGGGTTTTACCTCAAGCTGGTGGGGTATCCTCACTAGGCCAGGATATGGTCCATACCAGACAAATGTTTTCACCAGCCTACCAAAAAGACATCACTGCTGGTCTTTTTTCCCTGCTTTTTTTACTTTTTTTTTTTTTTATATATATCTATTTGGCTGAGCCAGATTCCTGCTGGCAGGTGCAGGGAGGTCCATGCAATTCTCTGAGCCCCAAAAGCCTCTTCCCTGTGCTGAGGGCCGAGCTGGCCGTGCCTCCAGCCGCCTGCTCCCGGGGGCCCTTGGCACAGGGACATGGGACAATCCTTCCGTTCTGGCCGTGCCCATTCCAGCCCTGCTCCATCTGCTCGGGGACCACGAGCTGCTGCTCCTCACCAGAGGGGAGGTGGAGGCTGCTCATCCCAGCAGCTTTTCCCCTCTCCCCTTTGTTCGTGCCGGGAGCTCCGTGCAGCCCAGCTCCCATTAGCGAGAGCTGGCACAAATTAAAAACAAATTTAGCCCCGGTGTCTGTGTTCGCAGAGAATTTCACCTCGGCTGATTATTTTTATGGCTTGTTGACAAAACGGGAACGTGTGTGCGGGGAGCCTCTTGCAGGTCCCTGGAAAATGCCAAATGAGTCACTTTGGGAACGCTGAAACACATCCCTCCACATGGAGCACGCACATGTGGGGCGGGACGGGGGCACGCACCACGCTCGTTTGTCTCCGTAAATGATTTTTTTTTTTTTTTTTGCTTTTCCCCCCTTTTCTGGCGTGTGTGCTCTCGCTGCTTTGTCGTGATAGCTGCATCTGCTGTTCCAGGCTCATCAGCGTGGCCCCCTCGCCCCCTCCCCGAGTTGCCAGGCAGCGGCTGATGGCTCCGACGCCCATTGGGAGCCCATTACTCAACTCCTCGTGTGTGCTCGCGATTATTCGCGTTCTGCTGATGATATTTACGGCCGCAGCTGCTAAAACGGTGTTTGCAAATTTATGCTGATTTGATTAGCTAGTTTAGTCATCATAGCTTCTAAGAGCAGGATCTGGCCATAAAATTGCTTTCTGCTCCGTGTGACTCGCTAATGGGGTGTCACATGAGAGCACGAGCCCGGGCGCCGAGCAAGGGCTGCAGGAGACCATATGGTGCCTCAGAGTCCCCTCCACCACCTCCAGAAAATGTTTTACCCTCTGCAACAGCACCGTGGGCACGGGATTATCAGCTCTGTTGAGCCATGTTCATCCACCTTAATGATGTACCAGTGGGTTTGCAGGGGTTGGGATAAAACCAGCCCTCAGTTGGGCACTGAGCGCACGTTTTCTTACCCCGTGTCATCTTTTGTCCCCTGGGCTGCTCAGAGGCTTCTCTGCCACTCACAGAGGTGCTTGGAGCACGTGGATTTTTGTATCCTGGCTGCCTCTTGATTGAGAAATGCCATCCCCAGTCCTACTCTGAACCTCCACTTGAGGCCTGTGCCTGATGGATTTGGGCACGGCTCACCATCTGCCATTATCTGTGGGTGATGGAGCTTTCTCTGCGTCAGCCACGACAGAAATAAACTCACTCCACCTTAAAATTCAGCTCACTGCCATTTAAAAGAAAGAAAAAAAAAAAAAAAAAGCTAAAACCTTGTTTTCCTCCAGAGAGATTTCTAAATTACTACCAATACTATAGATATGTTTGAACCATCTGTGTAATTCTGAAGTCTCTCTGGGTGAAGAGGAAGCATTCCTTTCCTACAATAAGTGCTACCTAAGGTGTGTGCTCTTAATATTTTAGAGTTATTTTTGCACTCGGAACATTCATTCCACCTTTCCTTAAAGTGGGTTTTGACTTGGAAGGCGAGGCTGTGGTGATGCTGGAGACACATCCTCCAGCTGAACTCCCTCCTTTTCCCAGTGCCTCCCATTTACTGATTCCCAGCCACTGCTACCATTTCAAAAGATCCTTTCAGAGGCAGTTTCCTTGCTTTCTTCAACATGACTCTTTTTTAGGGCTTTTCAGACAAGTGCACTCACACACTGCTGTGCCTCGGGTTTTTTCCTTGGTTTCTTTGAGCTTGTCTTCCTCTTCCCCTGATCCCCCAGGCCTTTCAATTACTTTTTAATGTTCTTCTGGCCTTCTTCCTGAAAAGTTCTGTGAGCATTACCTTGCCTGTGGCCCTATCCAGACAGACTTTGAGCAGGCTGTAAAGCAGTTGCTCATCTGGGATGTTGAAACTGGAGTCTCTCTGTCAAACATCCATAGCACTGGACCTTCTGCTCCTCCCAGGTGCACTGTAAATGGAAGGGGACTAAGTTCAGCATCAGGTTATGTAGATCTTGGCTTCCCTGCCATCATTCCAAAGGGGGAAATAAGGCCCTGTGTGATGGGTAAAGAGGGGAGGTGGTGGCTGGGTGGAGCTGGTCCCAAGTCTCCATTAGGGGAGCAGTGGGGAATGGTGGAGATCAGGGAGAACGAGTTAAATTTCAGGAGAGGCTGGCAGATGAAAGCAGAGCTAGCATTTGTAGAGGACGTGAGTTCATTAGCAGTTAATATTTGTGTTTAGGACTGTTCTGAAGAGAATCAGCTTGTCCAAACCACTTACTCCAAGCTGCAAAGTTCCTCTCCTGGGACCTGTGTAGCAGTGCCTTAATGATTTATAGAGAAGCCCTGTTGGATTCCTTAATTTTGTTCTATTTCAACCAAACGTTTTGTTGTTTTTGTGCCATAAGGATTTAACACCTTCACCAGGGCTTTGCGTTTCCTGTCTTGAACCTCAAGCTGAGGGTAGAGGGCAGATTTTGGAGAAACGTGCCCAGATTTGTACCAGGTTTTGATGGCGCTTATCCCTCCTGCACAGATTGTTTGCCCATATGAAGCAATTCCCCACCTTGCCCACATTAACATTTCCTGATGAGCCAGTGTGTTAATTTTGTGCTCCATGGCTCTCTGCTCACGGGCTTCTGCTGGCAGAGCGGCTGCCTCCCCTTCTGTTAAACCACCCTGTGCTACCCTGCCCTCAGCTCTCATCAGCCTCTGCTGGCTTTGGGAATCCATCCCCCCTTCCCCTCTGAGGCAGCAGCACATTCTCCCCCCCCCAGATTTTATCCAAGAGGAGCCTTTTGTATCCCCAATTCTTTAATTAAATAGAACGCCCTGACTCGATCGAGACATAAAAGGCATGGCACAGAAGCTCCCTGGCAAACCATCAAGCAGCGTCCCCCATCTGAGCTGATAAACTCAAGGAGAAGCTGCCCTTTCAAGCCTCTGGAAGACTAAATACCAAGCCAAGATGTGATACTGCAAGGCCACGATAAGAAAGGGACTAAATCAAGAGTGTTGATTGTGAGGGAGGAATAAAGGGAGAGAGGGAGCCCCGTGTGCACCTTTTATATAAAAATCCTCGCAGGGAATCAGGTGGGAGCAACAGCTCTTCCCCATCCTGGCACGAGCACTGCTTCCCATCCCAGATCTGCTGTATTAGCAGGGATGGAAGGAGCCAGCAGGGGGAAATGCCAGGGAAGAGATGCACTCAATTAAAAATAGAGAGAAAGTCCCCAAAGCTCTGACACGGTTTTGTCAGACAGGACTTGCAACAGATGATTCCTGTGAGGATTTCTCGCTCTTGGGAAACGCTTTGCGGTTTGTCATCGCCGGGGAACGGGCAGCAGGAAAGGCACAGAGAACAGAACAGGCCCAGGGGGAGAGGGTGTTAAAAGAGCCACAGCTGAAAAATCAACATGGAAATTTCATTAGAAATGTTTGCTCTCGCTGTTGGCAACCCGGACATTGCGACAGTCGGAGGCAGGAAGTGAAACTGTCTCTCGACAGCCAATTCCAGGAGCTCAAATCCTGTGGTTCAGCCCTTCTTCCCCTCAAAATTAGGGGGACAGTGCAAGAACCTCCTCCCTCCCCTCAGACGAGGATGCTGAGTCTCCTGAGCTCTGCAACCAGGAGGACTAAGTGCTTCTTATAGAGAAAATGTGAAGTGCTGCAGTGGCTTTCCCTTGATTCCCGGAGCTGGTGCTTTAAGAAACATCCCTCCCACCCACCTGCCCCTTCCCTGCACCTAAAATGTCACGAGTGTTCCAGTAAACCCACAGGGATTGGCAAAATCGCTGCACAGCAGCGGCTCTGCGATACCATGGTGATGGTTGCTACCGAAAATCCTTCACTGGGTGGGAGCGGAGCCGTGCCCGAGCGAGCAGCCCGACTGCTGCCTGCTAAATTTAGATTTTCCACCTCTGGTTCTTCCCCCTGCCCTGGTTTAGGAGAGCTCTCAGTAAAAGCTGCTCGCTAACAGCTTCTGCTTGCTGCTGAACGCTCCAGCAAAGGAGCCAAATGTGTTGTCAAAAAGCCAAGGAGCCACAATCAATATTTCAGTGGCTCTGCTCTCGCTGGGCCCAGGTGAAGCCCTGCCAGCTGAAGCCAGGAGCTTTTCCTGCTGCCTGCTCAGGGGTCCCTCTCCCCCCAGATCTTGCCTCTCAGTTTTTGTGGGGCAAACCAGAATTTCCATCTAAAAACCACATCAGGATAATCAACACACACTGACACGGGTCTACTCCATCACCCAGTTACACCACAGGGCTGTGTTTGATCCCCATAAGAGAACAGGTTTGTACCTCCAACATCCCTCCCTCTCCATGTAGTAATTTTACTTTGCCTATTGTGCCGCTATGAAAATGCTGAACTTCAGCAAAATCCACTTTTGTATTATTTTATACAACAACACAGTGATTTGATGATTCCATTTTTGGATCACTTCATTCAAGCTGCTTTTCCTCAGCTTCTCTATGCAGATGCTGTCTCCTCTGTCTGGGTAATGACAAGCTTTTAGTGAAAAGTATGTCTGAAAGATGCCATTATGCTCCATATTCTTTGCAGTGCATCAGGACATCTTGTTACAGCAGCCTTTTTTCTTATTAACACTCGACTTAAGCCATCCAGACTGGCGTGCTGGGGGAAATGAGGGGGCTGTTATTTATTCTGACCTATTTGTCTATTAGTTGCAATGACTATCTGGGAATGCATGGGAAGAAGAAAGCTTCAGATCTTCCTCTGCAGACATGTTGGAGCAACTCGCTCTTATCAGATCAGCAGAGCTCAGACAGAGAGATAGGGCTGCTTTGCTCTCAGCTTTTTGCATATCCTAATGAATCTCATTTGCTCAGCCCCCAAGGCAGGTCATCAAACGAGTCTGTCCTGCTGCCCAAACCTCAGAGGGAACTGGGGGGTGAGGATGGTAAATCCAGGCCGTGCTGCTGGAGGGAGCTGGGCTGGCACCGTGTCCAAAGGACAGGCTGGGCACTGGCAACTGGGGCTTCTGGTCAGCTGGGGTGAGTCAGCCAAGGCTGTGTGTGCAGACAGCTATGGGTACCTGCCCCAGGAACAGGGCTGGGCTTTGTCTGCCTCCTGCAACAGCTGTTTCATTCCTTAAAGCTTTGCTTTAAAGTTTTTTAAAGGAAAAACCCCTTCTTCCTTTACGTTTGCTGGTGCTTTGCAGGGTGTAAAGTATGGTCAAGATGGCAGATCAGATTTTGGAGACAGACAGGCGGCTTGGCAGGATTTGTGCCACACTTCCAGAGCTTGAACGAGCATTATGTTAATGTCCTGAACTTCCAGGAGATGTTATCAGGGTCCTCACTTCATGTACACTGAGGCAGGATCCTGCTGAGCACCACTCAGGTGTGGGTCACACCTTTGGACCTTCCTCACCCCTCCTGGTGCTGAGCACAGTTAACCCTCAGGGAATTGCTGTCTGTTGGCTCAGCTCAGTTTTTCCAGCCCCCTACATGTTCCAAAAGCACAAAGGTGATTAAACTCCCCAGCTTCATGGTTGCCCATTTTCTGAGAGTCCACCTCCAGGCACACACGGCTCTGGGGAAGCCTGCAGTTCATTCTTCAGGGGTCATGGCTTATATCAACCAGCTCTTGAGCTTGTTTTCTATTTTTAGGCATGTTAAAATTGCCTGTGAACCCCAGAGCTCGTGGGGCATTTGGGCTCTCTGTGCCAGCTCTTTGCCAAGTCCAAGCCCAGTCAATCAACATCATCTCCACAGAAAAGGAAGAAAAAAGTCCCATCTTGGAGTCTGTCAGCTTCCTTAACCACTCCAAGCCATCAGTTCTGAAGACTTTTCAACTACCTGCACATGAAATGCATTCTGCCAATTTTAGGCTCATTTTTTATGCTGCTTTCAAAGTTCACAGGAAATATATTGATATCAGAGACGTGCCATCTTTTTATTGGGTACTCTGGGAAATGTCTGAGGGCAGCAAGCACCTGAATTCCCCTGTAACTCTCCAGAGATTTATAAGCCAGGGTAATGAGAATGAACACTGAGCAGCAAAGGGACACCAGAGATGTATAGCTCTGCCTATAGGTTTGGAAGAGGATGACCTTTGCATTCCTGGCTTGTGCTTTGAATAGGTGCATGAGGAGAAAATAACTGAGTAGCTGCACAGCCAGAACTCAGCAATCTGAGAATGAACAGCGGGGGCTGAAAGTGAAGCAGGCATTGATCAGGTGAGATGGGAGGTAGCTGAGGATGAAGTGGTTTGGTGCAGCTTCTGGGATTGACTTCCATGTGACCAGGGAATGAGTAGGGGATGTTTTGGGCTGGGCCTTCAGTCCTGGCCACCTTGAGGACCCTCGGGGTGTGCTGTGAAATTCCAGGAGCAATCGCAGGCTTGAAACATGCTAGGGGTGAGACGGGGTGAAGCACTTTGGGGAATTTGACAGCAGATTGAGTTATTTGTCTAAACACAGCTCCTTTCACTCTCCTGATTGTTTTGAGCTTTCAGGTTTGAATCTGGAAGCGCTATCTCGGCTGCATCACTTGCCTTTGTAATGAACTTTCCAGGTGAATGCACGTCCAGGAGAGAGCAGAACTCCTTGTGCATTACAGAGCATTTGTTTTAGTGCAGCACAAGCACTACCCAGAGCCTGGAAACCAGAGTCAGCAGAGTGTGAATGATGCCAGGGAGAAGCATTAAAGCAAATTCTGTTACAAGGGGAAGCTGTTGAACCCGAGATACTTTTTTTCCGTGATATTTAAACACGGAGCATGGTATTTAGGGGAGAACACTGGTCTTTGCTGCAACTTACCACAATTTTTAAATAGGTTTACAGTTCTCAGTTTTTTTACAGTTTACAGTTTACAGTTTTTTCAAACTGGACTCTTGCATTGATGGTACTGCCAGTACATCAATCAGTTGACATTTGTGTCAGGGACACACTGTATGGGGTCTGTCCTGTGCCCTTACACAGACCCCCTCTTTGAACTTCATTTTAAAATGCCTCAGGAGTCCCTTAAATGCCAGCCCTGGTTTTCTCACAGCAGCTCTGTGCCTGGGTAGTAGATGTCACAAAATATCAGTAGATAGGGGTATCATTTTAGCTCCCTAAGTTGCTTTCCAAGTGGGAAATAGTCCCTGAAAAGCCTGTGTGTAATAAGACATCTGGGGCTTACTCATCTGGGGTCTTGCATGGGCCCTTTTGTACCGTGGTTCCTTTTTGGGGTGACAAAGCAGAAGTCATCGGTGTCCATTTAATGGAAAGTCCCCGCACCTCTTGCAGATGTAGGGAAGGAGATCAACACAGATAACATTCACACAGAGAAGCACAGCCTGTGTGTGTGCAGCCTCCACCCACAGGTGCCAACCCCTCGGCACAATCAGCCATCCTGCCTTTGTGCTCCCGGCAGATGATGTGGCCATGCATGATTTATGCAGAGCTGGCTTTGCCTGCCTGGGAGGTGGCCTTGGTGGCTCTCTGTGTGCTCTACAGCACAAGGCAGGAGCTCAATGAGGGGGTGTTTCACCTCTAGAAATGATCCTGTGGCCACTCCGAGCTCTCTCTGAGGGTTTCTCCACACAAGGGAGTGTGAGAAACGATCCTCACTTCCAAAAATTTAAAAGGTTTATTAAAACCTTATCAAAAATACAACAGAAGACTGAATAGAGAAAGGATTACAGCGTGGGAGCAGAGGATCTTTCCCACCCCGTGCTCACCCACACAGTGGAGGTTTCACCTTTTAACCCTTTAGCCCCTCCCAGAGTTCTGTCCATCGACTCCTTCTTCACTGTCCAGTGCTGGAGATCACTGCTGACATCTTGTTTGGAGGTCAGGTGCTGCCATAGTGACAAGCCAACCCTCCCAAATGTCCCAAACCCAGGCCACCCCCTGATAACAACACAAGGGGGTAAAACATAACTATAAATCTATAAAACTTCTCTTAACATATATATATATATATATACATATATATATATATGTATGTATGTATGTATGTATGTATGATATTTGCCTTTTAATTGTGAGAGTCAGCCATGGCATTATGCATCTATCACAGGAGGATGAGGAGGCAGCCAGTGGTTCTTCAGCCTCCATCCTGCCACTTCCAGGTGCATTTATTCCTTCTTTCCTGCTGGAGGTGTTTGCCTCTGGGCTGTGGCTTGGCTGCTCCTCCTCAGCATCTCCAGCCCAGAGTTTCAGAACAAACCTTGGCTACCACACCCTGCCCGTGCACAGGGCCAGTCCTTCTCCTCATTTAAACCTCCTCCCATCCTTGCAGGCACACAGCACCTCTGAATTCTGTCACTGCAATGGTGTTACACCAGGAACTGTACAGATAGAGCTCACCTTGGCACATACCCGAGTTCTGCAGTTGAGGAAACATCCCCATTCCCTGGATGAACACCTCAGAAGCTGTGGACAGCCTTGCCCTCTCCAGCAGTTCCATTTGTGACCAGTCTTCCAGCTCTGTGGGTCTTGAAAATCCTGGAGAAAACAGGCAACACCAGGAGGGAAAACATAAAGGGGTGATCTGGGTGATGTGACAAAGCTTTTGTCTCTCTGACATCACCTATGAATTGCTATTTAGAGGATAATACAGGGAATAATGTCTTGGACTTGTGGTTAGGGAATTTTGTGCTTTATAAATGGTGAGAATGTTTAAAGTACACTTGGGTTGTCCTGACAGGGGTGAAATGGAAGCATTAGGCACACACAAGGTACACCTGGGGCAGGTACAGGCTAAATGCTCATTGAGGGGGGCCACACATTGTCACCTCACAGCAGGGAATAGTGAGAGACCCCAGAACATTGGGGTTGAGCTGCTGTGGTGCTGAGTGCCCCCAGAGCCCCAGCACAGGGAGATTTGGGGGAGCTGGGCTTGGCTGGGATGGGCTGAGCTTGGAGCAAAGCAGGAGGGATGCTGAGACCTGGAGAACCACAAGTGCACTCCCCAGCTCTGCCCTTCCTGCCTGCCCAGTGAATGAAAACATTTCCCACATCTCCTCTCCCTGTTTTCCTGTTTACTGGGATCCCAAAAAGGGTGCTTCACCTCCCCAGCAGCTGCCAGGCTTTCTCCTCTGCACTTCTCCTTGAGGAATTTCACAATTAGGTGGCTGAGGGAGGCTGGGATCGTGCCTGTGGAGCCAGCAATGTTGGACTGGTTGTCTCTACCTGCTGATTTCCTTCGTGTGTGTATGTGTGTGTTTGGAGAGGTTGCTTTGGTTTGGATGGTGGTTTTGGTTTTTTTTTTTACACTGCTTAAAAATAAACTCCAATCTGCTGCAAAAGTTGGCATTTCACTCCCACTGGTTGGGTGCTGACACATTCCTCTAGATGGGTTTTGAATTCAGGAATCTGGGGTGTAGGAGGCAGGTTTGGATCAGGCAGAAGAGCCCAGGTTTGGTTTGTGGGTGCTGGAGTGGCCACCCCACTCTGCCCAGCATCACAGAGAATGTCCTTGTCCTTTGGGACAGCAGGGACCTGCCATGCAGGTGTCATCTGCAGGGATTTGGGGAGGACAGTGACTGCTGTTCTACAGGAGCAGGAACTGAAATCAGCCTCCAAATCTCTGTGAGTGCCAGGTCAGAGCACGTTTCCCCAGTTCTGGGCCACACACTGGAGCCAAGGGAAGGAAACCTTGAGCCTTCATGGGATGGCAGTGAGAAGCACAGGCTGTGCCAAGGGCTGGGGAGGAGCCCAGGGATGTATTCAAGGCAGAAATGTGGCAGGAATAAGTGGATCTGGGCTTGCTCTGACCTTCTTACTGTGGCTGTAGACATCTGGTAGATGTCTGGTAGACATCTGCAGCCTGTTGAGGGCACAGGTAACCTGTGGGATGTGTTTGGGTCAGGGTAGGACACCTGCAGGATCCGTGCTGGACAGTGAGTCTGCAGTAGCAGACAAGGGAAAGGCTCCTGGGGGAAATTTTGGCCCCCAGACTTCCAAAGCATCCTGCAGCACCCAGTGAGCCAGGTTCTCATACCCACTCGGTGTCCTGGGTTGGAGAAAGGGTGGCAGTGACATGCTGGCCACCCTCTGCCACCCACAGCAGCACAGCCTGGTGGCACTGGGACAGCTTGGCTGGCAACTGCCACCTCCTGTTCTCCTTGGGCTGGAATCTCTGGAAAGGCAGCTTTGGCCAAGCTCAGCACCAACAGCCACAGGCACCAGAGTGGCACCAGCACCCCAAAAACCCTGGGGCAGGAGGGCAGGAGGGGCTGGAGGCAGTCAGCTGCTGCAAAGCCACGTTGCCATGGCTCTCAGGAGGGCTCCACAGGGCTGCCTGGCACGGGAATGGGAATGCTGCTGTGTGACTGGGTCTGTGCAGCTCGGGGTGCAGCAGGGGACAGAGGCTGTCACCCCACACAAGGACCAGGCTTAACCCAACAGCGAGTGAATGTGCTGACAGGGGGAGAGGGATGGCAACAAAGGAAATTACTGAATCATATCATGCCAGTCTAAGCATTGCAGAGAGCTCATGGGCCAGTCTTTGTGAACAAACACCTTGCATCAGGAGGAGACTGGGCTGGGGATTGTCACACGGGGAGGATTTTGCAGTACTGAGAGGTGCTGTGTTAACAGCTACAAAACACAAACTCTTCCATCTGTCTTTAAGAGGAAAGTTAAATGTGAACAACAACAAAAGGCTCCTCTGTGCCATCCCAGCTCGATGCAGGCTGGAAAGCCAGTCTGTTCCCCTGACACATTCCATACGTGGCCCTGGGAAGGAGTGCCAGCCACGAGGACAATAAATGCCAAATGTCACAGTGCTCCTGAGATGGAGACACTTGCCCAATGGAAACTGGCCTGGAGCCAAGCTCATTTAGCATAAGCCATCAAACAGTCATGAATTAATTGTAATCTTTGACAGGTGCACCAGGAATACTTTTGGAGAGGCTGCTGTTTGCCCTGGGTGCATCTGGAGATCTGTGCCCACAGCGACAGCAGGGAAATGTTGTCACACACTGTGCAAAGCCACCAAACAAACAGAGGTTTCTAGGAAGTGACTTGCATGCTTGAATGGCCTTCTAGCAAGCCATTTGTGCTGCTTCTAAATATATATTTGTATACAATTACCAATTCTAGAGCCCCCATCCCTTGCTGGGCTGCACCTCAGCCACCATCAGTGGCATCATGCTGGGGGAATTGAGCAAAGTGACTTCAGGTGACGTAGGGAGCCAAGGATGAACCCAGCCCTGGTGCCCAGATGGGAGCTTTAACCATAGAACTCCTTCCTGCTAAATGTGTCAGCTGCAAATGCAGCACTGAAAAACTCTGCTTTTTCAGGCAGGATTTATGGATGGCACACACAGGAATTGTAAACCCCAGTGGCAGCAAGGTGCAGAAGGTTTAAGTTAATGTTATTGCTGTACATGTCCAAGCAAATGTCTGCACATTGTATTTTTGCTCTTTCAGCCATTTACAGTGTTCTTTTATACCCAGCTCCTCCTGGAGAGGTGTTCAGTGATGTTTTTGGAGAACTTGTGCCCGTGCACAGGCTGTTGATCAACTTTTGCAGGCAGATCTGAGTTGAGTTGGTTCAGTGCTTGTTGGGAAACCACTGAGGATATGTCCACTGGCCAGTCAGAGGATATTCTTCTGCAATGAGCAGTGTTTGTGTGGCCACACTGGGAAAATACAGGCAGTGACTGATGGGAAGGGGTGGGTGAGTCTGCTGATGGTGGCCCAGCTCCACCACCAGGGTGTTTGCACTGCAGAGGTCACTGAACACAGCAGTGGGTGGAGTGTCACCCCCTGGGCACCACCTGACACATTTGGGTGCTGTCATTCCACACAACACAAAGACCCTTCCCCACCCAGACCCTGCTGCAGGCAGAGCTCAGCCAAGGAACAGTCACAGGCAGAGGGAAGGGCTGCTGGGATGATGCAGGCATCAGGAACAGCATTTCCAGCAGCTCAGGGAGGTGATCCTGCCCTTCTCCCCAGCCCTGGGAGGCACCTCTGGCTGCTGTGTCCAGCTCTGGATCCTCAGCACAGCAGGACCAGGAGCTCCTGGAGCTGAGCAAGGGCCTGGAGCATCTCAGTGCCCAGGGAAGGCTGAGGGAGCTGGGGCTGCTCAGCCTGGAGAGGAGCCCCAGCTGAGAGGGGCCTCAGCCCTGGCTGTCCCTGGCTGTCCCTGTGTCCCCCTGTCTGTCCCCCTGTGTGCAGGAGGTCAGAGCAGGCCCAGCTCTGCCCCAGGCCCAGCGATGGCCCCAGAGCCACGGGCAGGGCCTGAGCCCAGCAATGCCCCTGCACAGGAGGCACAACTCCTGCCCTGGGCAGTGCCAGCCCCGAGCAGAGCCCAGAGAGGCTGTGGAGTCTCATTCCAGAGCAGGCTGGACACTCTGCTGTGCCCTGAGCTCTGGGGTGGCCCTGCTGGAGCAGGGAGGTGGCACCAGTGACCCTCTGTGGGCCCTTCCAGCCTGAGCCATCCTGGGATTCTCTGTGGTTCAGGGAAGCTGATGCTGCCCTTTAGGGGAGCTCAGTCCCCAAAGGCACTTCAGGGCTGCTTCCTCAGAGCCAGAGTTGGAAGAAAAGGGGAGCCTTTGCAGGATTTTCCTCGAAGCAGAGACACCTGCTCAGGGCTGCAGGGAGGGCACAGTGTGTGGAAGGAGAAGGAAGCAGCAGCAGTGGCTGCCAGCACATGGGATTGTTGCTCAGCTGCAGAATAAACAGCATCCAGGGACTGCCAGAGAAAAAGGAGGCTTGTCAACAGCTCTGCCACCGGATCCCCAGCCTGAACTAGAGGAAACTGAAGCCTTATTTCCACTGGGCTCAGACTGATGACTGGAAAAATGTTTCTCTGTTTACAAGGAATCTGAAACCTTGTAATTCTCCTCTGCTCTCTCTCCCCCTGCTTCTCTCTCTCCCCAGCAGCCAATCGACAGTGGGCACATTGGGAAAGGAGGGTTGATTCCAACTCAAAACCTCTGTAATTTAATAAGAAAAACAGCTTAGGAACAATAGGAACCACAGCAGCAAGATGAAATATTTCAAAAGTCTAGGGCTAGAAAAGTTTGGAGAAAGTGCCCTGAAATTAGAGATGCTGGGGAGTTCTGGGACCAGCACCAAGAGGACAAGCACCTGAGCCCAGCAGGGGCTGGGGAGGGAAGCAGCACCTGGAGAGCAGAGCAGAGCTGGGTGAGCTCTGGTAGGAGCTGTTTGCTCTCCTGCAGCTCCTAAATTTCAGCACCAGAATCTCCTGATCCTGAAATTCTGTTGATTTGAAAAGCCGGGATGTGAGAACCATGAGGCAGCTCCCAAAATGTAGGGTCCTGCTGGTACAAGGCTGTGTGCACCCTCCCCCTGGTGAACACAGGCAGTGAAAAGTTCAAGTATTTTTAGAAGAAAATTCATCTGAAATACAGTCTGTATCCCAGAAAAATCCTGATACTGCATAAAAAAAAATTAGGCCTCTCCTTGCCTTTACTAATTCATTTCCCAGGTCACTGCTGATTTTCTCGGGCTGGGCTCTTGCCTCCTTTCTCACTTCTTGGGTTTTATTTCCAGGGAGGTTGTTGCATCTCCACTAGAGGAAAATTCCTAAAATTGCCATATCAATCAGAGGAACAGCTTGTCCTTCTGTTTCAGTGTTCATGGGGTAGAATAGAAATTATCAGGAAAACAGAAGGAAGATGTTTGGAGAGGCTTTCTCCAAGTCCCTCTTGCAATTGCTCTGCTGTACATTATTCCACTTAGCTTTGAGTTCAGGTAAAGCAGGAGCTGGATTCCAAATTTGGATCCAGGAATTTTCTCCAAACCAGCAAAATCCTGGTGACCCCTGCCCAAAGCTCCTGGGGTGTTCCAGGCACTTGTGTCAGCACCAGGAGACAGCCCCCAGTGCAGGAACAAAGCTCAGAAAGCTGCACGTTGCTGCACCTGTTTTTTCCTTATGTTTTCCCCCTTTTTGGAATCCTACTGTGAATTATTTTGTAGGTTAATGATGAAAGATTCAGCTGCATTAACTCCTTGTTGCCTGTGTAAAAGTGGCAACTGGGAGAGGCACCAGCAATTTTAGCACCCAAAGGTCAAGGTGGAAATGGGAAGGACTGAAGGCTCAGGCAGCTCAGTAGGAATTTACCTTCCTCAGACTTTCTCCTATTTCAAAATGAGCAGTGTTAAATCTATAGTATTAATTGGGGACTGCGAGTGTTTGAACACTAGAGATGCATTATTTACCAGCAGAAAATTCTGGCAGGTCTGAAAATTCCCTGAGATCCTAAGTGAAGCAGGAACCTTTTGAATTATTCAGAGCCTGGATAGACAGCAATCATTGCTGCTGTTGTAACAAGTTTATTATTTTAAATTATTATTTTCTGCTACTCTCTTGTGCACACTCATGCCTTTTTAATGCCTTCTATCTTTCTTTTCCCCCCTTACATTCAGCAAAGAGTTATAAACTTTCACAGGTATGAGTTTTGCCAGATTTCCCCCCCGTCATTCTGACACTTTGCTCCTGGGGGGTAATTGGTTTTCATGGAATATTTTATCCACACCTGACTTGAGCAATTCCTGATGGTTGGCATGGGCAAAGTACCAAGAAAGGCCATGCCCCTGCCCTTCCAGAGGGGCTGAGCTTCTCCCAGAGGAAGGAGCTGCCCCTTTTCAACTCAGTTTTCTATTCTGAGGCCCAAGTTTTCTTCTAAAGAGATTTTTCTTTCTTCTTCCCCTTTAAATCTTGTAAATAGGCTCCTCTGCTTCTTGGGTAATTACAGTTATTTTTGGAGCAGCGAATTCTCGTTAAGGCAGAAAGTATTTACAGCAAAAGGCTGTAAAGGCAGGTGGAGCATTCCTGCAGGAGGGGGGAGGGTGTGGGGGGTTCTGCTGCCCCCCTGGCACACGAGGAGCCACCTGAGCTGTCCCCTCGGGTGGGACATGTGGCTCTGTGTGCAGGGACCTGCCAGGGAGCCACACTCCCGTGACCTCTGCCTGAAGGAAAGTCACTGAAGGAGGGCAGGGAACAGGGAGTGGCCAGGGGCACCTTGGGCAATGTGTGACCTGTGCTGGCTTATCTGCTGCTCTCCTGGTGCCAAGGGAGCAGAGCTCCTGAGGAGCTGAGAGCCAGCGTGTCCCAGAGCAGGTGAAAAGGACAAACAGTCCTGCCAGGTAACCCATGGCTCTCTCCAGAGAATTGGGAACTCTTTATCCCTCCTAAAAGCCTGAGCTCCCCTCCCAGCCCCAGCAACAGATTTGTCCTGGTCCTGCTTTTGTGCAGAGATATCCCTCCATAATCTCTCCCCTCCATTTTTCCTGGCTTTTAAAAAGTGAATTTGACAGCAGGAAGCACTGCTGTTGTGATAGCCTGTAGACTGGACTCCTGAAAGAAAAAAAACCCTTTTGTCATTAGAGAAGAGCTGAGGGAGCACTGTTTGGATTGAGTTGGATCAGTCTGGGTGATAGGATTCAGCATTCAGGGCTGAGCTGGGGCTCAGCCTCTTGCTTTGCAGCCATCCAGTCCCACGAGCTGCCCCCCTGAGAATCCAGCTGTGGATACCAGACACCTTATCAGAACTGCCACAGCCCCCCAGGAGCTGCTGCATTTTCAGCTGAACCTCTCAGAGAAGTGCTTTTAAGATCAATTCTGCATCTGAACTTTTTCCAGAAAATCACGGAATAATTTAGGTTGGAAGGGACCTCTGGAGGTCACCTTGTCCAACCTCCTGTTCAAAGCAAGGTCAGCTTCAAAGTTAGATCAGGTTTCTCAGGGCCTTGCCCAGTGGAGTTTTGAATATCCTCAAAGATGGAGATTGAACAGGGTCTCTGAGCAGTGCAAACTCATGAATTTTTTTTCTATATCCCATCTGAATTGTCCTTGCTACAGCTCATGGCTGTTGCCTCTCCTCTCTTTTCTGTTGCCTCTCCTCTCTGCATCTCTGAGAGGAGACAGCTCTGGTTTTTCACTTAGGTTGTGCAAGACTGAATCAAACACCTCCAGAGTTTCTCATGAGTGCTCAAACCCCTCAGTCCCTCCCCATGGCTGTGTGTCCCTGCTCCCCAATGCCTCAGTGCTCCTCTGCTCCACTCTCTCCTGCTTGCCAAGCTCTTCCCTCTCCTGAGGAGCCCCAAAATGCCCCAAGCACCTCCCAAGTCCTGAGGAGAGGAGGATAATCCCATCTTTTGGCTGGCTATGCTCTTGTTAGCAAAACCCAAAAGGTTACTCCTCACTGCTGTGAGGGCACAGAGTGAATTTCTGTTTATCTCAATGCCCATCAGGATGCCAGACCCTCTTCTCTTTTCCACAGTCAGACCCCAACCTGCTGAAATTATCCTTTACCAGTGCCAGACTGGGAAGGGATTCTGGATTCAGCTCTGCATGGCCAAAATACCCTGGAAATTCCCATTTGAGAGTTCAGCTCCTAGGGCTTCACCTGACAGTCACATCCTCTGGTCAGGCCAGGAGATTTTTCTCCAGTGCCTGTAAAGATTGTGGAGATATCAGTCACTGGAGAAGAAATGGGAATAAAAACTCAAACCTGAAGTCAGGCACACTGTGCTGCTGTGTCAGACCAAGGGGTTGCCATCCCCTCAGATGTACCAGCAAAACTGAAAGTGTAATTGCTTCTTATCTCAGTTCTGTCAAAATATTTGTGGTTACTTTGAGTGCAGGGGAAGAAGATGATGCTGCTGGCAGAGAAAAGATAGGAAGGTGACAAAGGGACTGCAGCTGCCTTGGGGATAGGAAGGCAAGAAAAACTCCAACCTTTGCCTCTGAAATATGGAAAAGCCAGAACAGGAGGCTTCAGTAATTCCATGAGAAGTCTCTTATGCATCCCAGGTATTTGCAGGTCCTGCTTTTTCCCACGTGAGGGTTTTGAAGAGTCTTTTCAAGAGCACAGATGGGGGGTGAAGCCCAGTCCCACTGATTTTTTATTTTTTTGAAGGGCACATAATTCCCTTGAGCATCTTTGGAAAACAGAGTTAATTAAATTAGACTTGCTTGAGAATTGAGGGGAATGAAAGGCTGTTGTGGGTAGAAGGATGTGCTGTTAAATTGCACCAAAATTGGTCATTTTGCTGAAGTTTCTCTGGCAGACTTGGAGTGGAAGGGCTCCATTTGTGTGTCAGGAGCAGCAGTTGCAGTTCCCTTTGCTGGGCTGTGGCTTGTTGTGGGATTTCAGCACATTTGGGATGCTGGGAATAGGAGGCAGCTCAGGGCAGTGTTTTATGTAAGGTAGCACTCCACACTGTTTTTAATTGTTTATGATATATTCTAGTGTTTTAATAAAATGAGACACGGTCTTCCTTTTTTTACAGCAGCAGCAAAATCTAGTCTGGGGCTGCCCTGCTTGACAGCTTGTGGCAGGATTATAAAAAAGAGTTTATTCTGGGGCTATATATAAATGCTCCACGTGGGTGGAGGCTGCACAGAGTTGTCTCATGGGTCACATCCAAGGTGCAGAGCACCCTTTGCTCAACTTTCTTCTCCAGAAATGGAGAATGCTGGCTGTCAATAGCATGGAGCTTGTTTTTTCCCTTTTTTAAAATTTTTTTAAAAATTAAATATCACAAAAGTGGGGTCTGTAGCTGTATCAGCCTCTTGGTAGAAGGTTTACCTGGATCACGAGGAATGTTTGATCTCAGGGATGAAACTGTGCTTCACATATGGGCATTGGCATTGCCTTCTCTTTGCTTCTGTCCTGCAAATAAACCCCACTTCTATGTTTGGGACATTTCCCCCCCCAATTCTCCCTTCATTTTGTCTTCATTAAGTAAATCTAGATATATTTACAGACCTGATTCTCCAGGGTTTTCAAGTCCAAAGTCATTTTGGGAGAGTTAAAATAAATGTGTGTCCCCTTTAATCATGTGAGCTCAAATAATCATGTGTTAACTTCATAAAAGTTAGCAAGAACTTGCTCAGGTTTGAGAATTTAACTGTGGTTAAGTGGATTTTATCAGTTTTTCCTGAATGATTCACCTCCAGGCTAAAAATAAAACTGGAGTCACTTTGGGTAATTTACAAAGGAAGGGAAGCAGGGTTTGGAGTCAGAGCATCTTCTCTTGCACAGCCAGCCCTGATAATTCTGCGTGAACAGAATCTGGAGAAAAACAACGAGGAGCAAAATTTGGCAGATTCATGGGTGTTACTCTGTATTTTTACTGTAGGAGCTGATGATAAGAATTCACCCAGCAGGCTTTTAAAAATTCAATAATGATTAAAAAAAAAAAAGCAAAAAACAAACCCTCATCAGTGTAGGGAAGGACAGGGGAAAAAAAAAAAAAGACCTCAAGACAAGATAAGTCATTAGAGATGCAAGGAAACACTGCTGTTGTCTCCAGGCAAAATCTATGGGAACAGGGAGCCATAAATCCAGGATTCATTGCTCCCTCTGCTCATTAGCTGTGTGAAACTGTGACTAAGCTTGAAGGTTAGTTGGTACAGCTCAGGATTATTGTCCTTACTGCTCTGAATCAGGCTGCCATGATTCACACACGCTGCCTGCCCTGCCAGGGGCCAGATTTCCATGGTTTTTTTTTTTCCATGAGGGGGAAGATTCTGCAGCCTTGTGTGTCTTCTGCAGCCTTGTGTGTTCTTCTGGCTCCATTAATTTCTGCCTGGACAAAGGGAAAATTATTTGAGTGGATCTCTTGTTTATGAAAGAAATTGAATTTGTTCTGTAGACTAGACTGGGAGTGTAACAGGCAGAGATGGGAAGCGTGAAGGATACGAGCCCAGTGGACATTTTTATTCTAACAATGAAAATATGCAATCTGTCTCAGCAAAATACAGCTGCTGAGCAAATTAACTTGTGTTGAATGCTTATTGGGGACCCACAGCTCATTCTTTTGTTCTTCTTGTTCAGCAAATGTGTTTTTTCTGACTGAGAAATAATAGATTGGGGCTCTGTGGAGCCTTTCATCAGATGATCTCCAAGCACTTGGCAAACATCAGTGGTTTGCTGGGGAGAGACCAAACTTTGCAGCATATCCAGTACCTGGAGAGGAAGGTGAAAAGTCCACTGCAACTGCTCCAGAGGGCTGCAAAATATTCAGAGACCAGGGGATGTCCTCTGAAGGGATGTCTGCTGGTAAAGTCCAGATATTTCTATTTTCATTTATGGCAACATTAGGAGAATATAACAATGAGGTTCTAATTTATATATTTTTTCCAAGCTAAGGTGCACGTGCCCACCAAAGAGCCAGATAGCTCCAGTGTCTGTGAGGCCTGGCTCCCATCCAGGGCTTTGTTCCCCTTTCCCCATGGAAAGCAGCCCATCCCACCAACCAGCTGGGAATTTCCCTGACACATGGGCATTCCCTGGGTAACCTGAGATGGCAAATGGTGCTGTGCTGCAAACCCCTCATCCAGGAGATGAGGAGTGTCAGCAGTGAGTGCCTCATGTTCAGAGTCAGAAGGCTTTGAGCTGCAGCCCCACCATGCTCTGACCATTCCACAGGCACCAGAGGAAGTTAACCAGGAGAGCCCTGGAGCTCTGCTAGGGACTGGAGCAGTCTCCAGTCAGGTCCAGAATTAGAGCAGAGCCAATTTTCTTGTGTTTTCCTCATTTTTCTTGTGTCTTCCTCATTTTTCTCGTGTCTTCCTGGTTGCTCCTACTCGAGTTCCTCCTGTGTGGAGTTGAAGCCTGTAAAAGGCAGAGCTGGAATTGCCCCTGTTGGCAATTTCCAGGCTCCTGTGGCTGTTGTGCTGTTCATTTCATCCACCACTCAAACCCAAGTTTGCAGAATTTCAGCATCAAGTGTCTGCTCTGCTGTTGGTTATTTCACAAGCTTGGACAGAGTCGTGGCTTTGGAGCTAAAGCTGCAAACCTGAGCCCCCTTTTCCAGCTGTCTGAAACCCAGACAGGGGAACAGGAAAACTTCTGGATTAAGAAATTATCCCCACAGTTCCCAACGGGTAAGAGGACCCTCTTGCTGCAGACCAAGGCAGCAGAATCCTTAAATAGTGAAAATACCACTGGATAATCCCTTTGGAAGCACAGCCTTAGAACAGCTCTGACTTGTGGTAACATTGGACCCGAGCATGTGTTCTCTTTTAGACCCAAATTCATTTGTAATGTGATTCTGTCATGGAAGTCTCAGAAATCTGCAAACCATCATCTCTGACCCAGCTCCAGACAAAACCTGTGAGAGCTGAGGTTTCATGTGGTGCTGTTGGAACCCAGTGGAGCAGAGAGAGGAGAATGGAGCAGGACTGAGCAAACCACTGAGTGCAGCCCCAGTGAGAGAGAAAAAGAAAACTTCAGCTCTGCTGAGGGATTTACATAATGTCAGGAAAAGCGATTTAAATGCAAATAGCCTGGTAAGATTGTTAGAAATTTTGCAGTGGCTCTGGCAGCCAGGTGTAGCATAATGAGAATAAGAGCTAAACAAATATTTCCTTCCTCTGTGAGTTCATTTATTCACAACCCAGGTTCATTTCTTTGGCAGGTGTATTTTCCCCTTCATCTTGAATAAAACAAACCTGACAAAAACTTAGAAAAAGGCTGGCTAACCCCTCTTTCCTAAAAACACACAGCACACCCACCTGCAGACAGAGATCAACCTCTCCAGCTGCAGTGTAAAACATGTATTTATTGAATTTGCCACCAAGTTCCATCAGGTGAGGCAGGCAGCGTTTAAAACAAATTCCCTTCTCCCTCTGCTGTGTCATGGAATCATGGAATGGTTTGGGTTGGAAGGGACCTCAAAGATCATCCAGTTCCTGCCTTTCCACTGTCCCAGGCTGCTCCAAGCCCCAGTGTCCAACCTGGCCTGGGAGAATTCCAGGGATCCAGGGGCAGCCACAGCTTCTCTGGGAACCTGTGCCAGGGCCTCCCCACCCTCACAGGGAACAATTTCTTCCCTAAGTCAGAAATTTCTTCTGGATGATCTGAGGTGACACTGCTGATGTTGAAGCTGCAGTTTTCTCATGGCCACAGATTCCCTCTGTCAAGACTTTGGGAAGATCTTTTAAAACTCCCAAGGGTAAACCTTGGCTGTAGTGACATCCAAAGATCTTTCTGCCACTGATTAGAGCCAGTTAAGGTCTTGTTGCCTCAGTTTCCCCCTCTCTGGAATTCTGTGAGGGTCTCTTTATTTGCTGCTGGTACAAGGGACACCTGAGGATCTGTTCTTAAAAAAAAAAACCAGGAAAGAAGTAATTGCACAATTTATATAAATTAATTACCATTCAGTGTCAAATCTGTGCTCATTGTTGTAGCCTTCCTGCTGCAGTTACTGTAGAGGACACTTGCACTGGAACTGCACTGGAACTGCACTGGAATGCACTGGAATTGTACTGGAATTGCACTGGTATGCATTGGAACTGCACTGAAATGTACTGGAATTGCACTGGAATTGCTGGTGTCAATCCCTCCACAGCAAATGTTTCACCTGCAGGGCCACTCTCTTCATGGCATTTTTGTTCCTTTAAGATGCTGCCTTCAGAAATTTGCTGGGCCTCCTCCACATCCATCATCTTGTCCTCCAGAATTAAACCATGGACAATTTCTAGGAGAAAAGAACGAGCTGCAGAAAGGATCCATTTCACTCTGCTTGTCTCTCAATACCTGGGCACGTTTAAAGTCCTGCATCCATCAGGCAGAGAGGAAATAAAAACATCCTCAGAGCTAAAACCACGGAGCATCTGCTCCAATTTCTGTCAGCAGAAACACGCTGTGCTTCCCAGAAAGGCGAGCTGCTTCTCCAGAATAGCCTTCACCAAGATCACAGGCAGCCTAAATTGGGAGGATGGAATATTTTGGGATTCAGGAAGGACTCACAGTCAGTGTGTCTGTCTCGTGTCACCAGTGCAAGGGCTGGTGGGGAGGGAGTGGGAGTGAGGATATTGGAACACCTCCCTGTGCCCATAAGGATTCACACAGAGGGGTGGCAGACTTCGTGCAATTTCAAAAACAATTTAAAAAAAACCCCATTTGCTTGAGCAGGGACTTGCATCCCAACTTTCTGAATTTAGATTTGGAGGGAGGGAGGCTTGGGCTTGTGCTGCCAGCACTTTTTCTCCTCACAGACCTACCCAGGGAGCCTGACCTGCTGTGGCAGTAGCCAAAAGTGGTCAAAAGCCTCTAAAGAAGTGAAGTTTGGCTTTTCAGAAGTCTCCAGGCTGGGCATTTTTTCCAAAAAAAGCTGTCTGAGAAGGCAGTTGGTGCCCTGGCTGTGCTCCCTGTGCCCAGGCTCCATGCACAGGCTGCTTTGGCCCTTTCTGCTCCTGCCTGGCTTTCAAAGACCTCCAGTTACTGCCACGTTCCCACATCACAGGTCTGTCCTGGCCCAGAGAGATTTTTTTGGGGGTTGTTTTTAGACCTTTCAAAGAATTGTTTCCCCCTTGTGAACTTTTTCTTTCTCCAGACTCTGCATTTTGCTTGTTGACCTTTCAGTCAACTGGCTCCAGTCGGAGTCCTTGGCTCAGCCAAGCCTGTGAAGGTGTTTTGAGATAAGGAGGTGACTCTGCACCTCCATGATGACATTATTTACCCTTTAACAGTCTTTGGAGCCATCCACCCCTTTCCTCTCCCTCCTCAGCTTTTCCCAGTCCGTCCTGCAGCCACAGGACTGGAAAAAAGCTCTCCCTGAGATTTGCAATCTAATATGGGAGCATTAATCTAATCTAGCAATTATCTTCCCTGGTGAGGGCAGATGGGATGGCTCACCACAGGAAAGGTCATCCCAACAGAGCTCAGGCACCACGTGCTGTTTGCACACCCTGATTGTTGGATTATTGCAGATTTTGGGGCACAGGAGGAAGAGTTATCCCAGAGCTGATGGGATCATTGGGATCTGCCCATTGTAACTGGATTTCTCCTGGTCACACAGGAATGTTTGCCAAGGTATCCACGCCTGGTGCTGCATTTTTGCATGCTCCATGTGGTCATGTATTTGCTTTGATCTCCAATGAAACTGTGACATTAGGAGGGGTAGTTTGCCCTTTGTTGGCTCTCTCGGGGTTAAAAAAAGGTTAATTAATGATCTAATATAAAATCTTGCAGAAAGAAGATCTTATTTTTCCTATTTTTAAGCACTGCCATACTTTTTCTCCCTGAGTGCTCAGTTGGATTTCGCAGTATTTTTTTTCTTTTGTTTTTGTTGGAGTATTTGTGTGTGTGGCTGGATCTGTTCCCTCAGTGAGAGAGAAGGGGGGTAGGGATCCTTCCTCTTCTTGGTAATCTTTATGATTTTCAGATGCTTAAATCTACATGAATAGCCAAGAGTCTCCAGACCACAGACTAGAGAACCATCTTGTGTTTAAGAAAATTAAAAAGGACACAAATAAAAAATTAGTCAGAAGCAAATCATTGAAGAGATAAATTACCCTCTTAGAAGAAAAGTTTTCCTCCCAGGCTGAGTGGATTTCTATGGGTGCAGTGTTGCTGGTTGAGAATAATTAAAAATATCTTTACAAAGCAACAGCCACTCTCTGGTAATAAAGTATGTTCTGCTACTCCTAACCCAGATTTGCTGTCAAATGCACTCTAAGGCTTTGCTTGGTTTCATTTTTCCTCTCTAATTCATTGTTGCTTCCTTCAGACAGGTTAATCAATACTCTGAAGGCTATTTTTAGATTCAATGACAGGCTGGCTACATCCTCAAGGCAGAAGGAAAAGTTTCCAGGTCCCTCTCAGCCCTTGGTGGGTTTTCAGAATATTTTTGTAGCAGAGGGAAAATGAGACTTTCCAACAGCACAATATTTTTAAGCACAGTTTTCTCCTAAAAGGCCCAGGTTTTCAAATGTCTCACTAACAGATAAACATGACTGAAGCTGCCATTAAAGTGCAGGGAACAGTTTTAAACCTTTTTCTGCTGATTTTCAGTGGTCCCTGGGCTGCAGGTGCTGTTCTGCTGCTGCAGTTCTCTCTGGGCTGAGCATCTTTGAGGCCCCTGACCCCAACCTCATCCCTGCCCTGTATCCAAAGTCCCCAAAGCCTCTGGGCTCTGGATCCAGCTGAGCTTGGGCTCCCTGTGCTGAGCAGCTCTTGGATGCCCACCCAGGCCTGTCCTGCAGCCCCAGTTGCCCACTGGCTGCTCCTCCTGGTCCCTCTGGGTGTCTCCCATGGATGCAGCTCTGTCCTGTGCCTCTCCAAACCTCCTGTCTGTGTTTTCCTGCCGTGGTATCAGAGCACAGCACACAGGTCCCAAGTGTGGTGTCCTAAAGGCACTGCCTGTGGTCTGCCTCCTCAGCCTCTGCAGTTCCTTTTGTCTTCAACCTCTACCTGTTTGCTTAGCTGGGGTTTGAACAGATCACTGCATCCTTCTGCTAATTACAGTTTAATAATTAGTGCCTATCAAAACACTGCCTTTCAACTGCCATTCATTTTGCTCTTTGCTTGCCAAGTAACCTCACCTTCCCCTCGCTGCAGACACTGTGTTCAAGGGTGACAGCATTTCTTAATTTCACATCCAGTTCCTTCTCTATCCTGTACTTTACCCCTTCAGTGTTCTCAGTTTTACTTCCCAAGCCAGAAGAGACAAATCCCTCTCAACACGCTGTGAATAAACTGAAATAAACCGAGCCCACAGATTTCCTGCACAGCTCCAGAGCTGATCCTCCAGCAGAACAAAAGCAAAAGGGATAGCAGTCAGGCTTGTCAGTGCCAGCTGAGGCTGGGGAGACTCATTCAGGTTCACAGTGTTTTTGTAGGAATTACACAGAGCCAAACATACAAGGGGTTAAAGGGAGCCAGCTCTCCATTCCCAGGATTTTAGATGCACTGAGATGGAAGAAAGTGGCTGAGGAATTCTAAAGTCAGAGGAAAATGACTTCCTGACCTTTTAGCCCAGTGATCAAACTGGCTGGCAAAACCAGGGAGTGTTTGGAAGCTGTGCTGGTGCCCTGGTGCCTTTGAAGCCTGGCTATGTGTCCATTCCCATCCCTTAGGATGTCAGTATCCAGCACTGGAGTCGCTGCCTCTGCAGCAAAATGCAGCTGCTGCTGAGTGCCTGTGAGCGTGTTCTGGACTGACTGACTGCAGCAGCAGCAGCTGGAGAGAAAATGGATTCTGCTTGCAGTGGAAATCAGGGATCAGAAGGAAGCTGAAAGTTGGTTTGAAGGGTTTTCAAGGATTTCGGTGCTACATCTCATTAGTGTTAATTGCAAGCTTGCGCCAGTGATTAATCAAACATTAGAAATGCTGCAGACCAGAATCTCCATTATGTGGGCTTTGAGCCCTTTCATCACTTCTTGCTGGGGGATATTTGATCAGTTCCTCTTCGTTTTACTTTGTTTTAATCAGCACAATCAGCCTGTCACTGGCAGCAATGCTGCAGAAGCCCGTTTATGCTTCCAGTGCTGGATCAATAAATGTTCTCTCCCTGCTGGCTGCCCATTCACACATTTGTTCTCCAAAACTGGAGGTGTCAGGACCTCACCCCAGGGCTCCTCAAGCTGCAGCAGCCCAGAGCTGTGTCAGTGATAAGCACTCTGAAATAGTTACTGCACTGTCACTTTCTGTACAGTTCTGAGGTTAAAAAAAATATCAGAAAGGTGTTCCAGCAGTCATTAAAAACCGAAAACCAACCAAGCAAAAAAGAAAAAAAACAACCAAAAAAACTTATTTAAAGGTGTTGTAGCTTTATGTGGGTGTTAGACATAAAGCCAGGGACTGAGTGGGGACAGGTGGCCACGCTGGGCTCTGCCCTCACTCCTCTGACCCTGTGGGGAATTGATCCTTCAGATCTGTCAGCAGCACCTGAAGTTACAGAGCTCAGCCAGTGTGGTGTCGCTCACAGCAGGCAGGGAGAGGCTGGAGACCAGCCCTGGATGGACCAGACTGTCTTGGGTCTGTGAGGCAGCACTGGGATAGGTGTGGGAGAGGCTGGTGGTGGAGCCAGGCTTTGACACATCTTCCTGCACTGCAAAAATTACTGGTGGACCCACCCCTGGGGCATTGTTCCCACTTTTCCTCCAGTAGTCAAACAAAATTTCCCACTGAAATGGGCCCAGTTTGGGTTAAAAATGCACTGTCTTCTCAAAAGATTCATACTTCTGAAATACACACACTTATCTGCCCCCTCTACTCTTTTCAACCATTATGAGCACAGGAAACCTAAAAAACCAAAAACCCCAAATGCAGATATGTTCAGATCTTGGTTGGAGACAGGACATGAACTGTTCATCCCTGCCCTTGTCACCAAGGGACTGCCCAGCTCCTGCTGTCCCGAGCACAGAGCTGGGTGGAGAGAGGGAAGACCTGACAAAATCCAGATCTAAATGATCACACAGGAAATGCTGAGGTGCCAGAGTGAGGATCTCCCTGCTTCCTGGAGATACTGGGCTGCATTCTCGGGGCAGGACAGATAAGGGCTGCTCAGGGCAGCAGGATGTGGGCTGCACCCCACAGCAGCTGATCCCAGATCCTTCTCCTTCCCCCCAGCTCCAGAGGGGCTCCTGTTTGTCCCAGACTCAGAGGGACAGAGGGAAGAGAGACCCCAGCAAGCCCAGGCTGTTCCTCAGGAGGGAACAAGTCTTGGGGGCAACACACATGTACTTTCATAATCCTAATTTCTTCTGCAGTGCTTGTTCTCACATTAGCATCAACAAACAGGCTCTGACCTTGCCTGTTGATGCTTTAAATGCCCTGTTACACAGCAAGCATGGGAATGAGTTAGTCACATGGAAAGTACTTAGTCTCACATGGGCTGTTCATGTGCAGAGAGGGAAAAAAAACCAGTCTCACAAATACAATAATCTCTGCAGGAATCTCTCTGTCCCCCCCTTTCTGGAGTGATGAAATGCAGGCAGGATTTTTGCTTTAAGGCAGAACCATATCACGGTCTCAAGTCATTTTCAAAACACAGACAAATCAATACTTTATTCTTCTTAACAGCCATGGCATTAACTTTGTCACAAAGGCCACAAACTGCCTTAACAGACAGTAAAGAACCCACCTTTCAGCACACAATGCTCCTGCACCTCAGCAGGGCAGGGCAAAAGTCTGAAAACCAAAATCCCAAAAGCCTCTGAAGGCAGAGGGGGCAGAAAACAGCCCAATATATCTCCCCTCCTGGCTGGCTGCTCCCAGGCCAGAGGTGAGCTGCCAAAACACGTGGAATTTGTGGAAATGCAAGGAAAGAGGTGGCTTTTCTGGCTGTTTGTTCCAGAAACACACACTCAGCACACAGCCAAGCCAAAGGCAATGCAGTGCTTGTTCCCAGAGCCTTTCCTCACTGATCTTCACCAAACAGACCTGAATTTTAGCCATAATTTAACAATAAATCTGCTTTAATCACACAAATCTGCAGGAGGCAGCAGGTTTGGGGTAGGTGGCACAGACACTGTTGTTGTGTAGCTCAGTCTGTGAAACTCAGTTGTTTTTTAAGGATTTCATTCCTGTGTGGTGGCTCTGCCAGGTACAGAATTCACTGGTGACACCCAAAAAATTCTTTCCGTGTCTCAGGGACATGGCAGCAGGTGCACAGACAACATAACCTTTCCTCAGCTGGAAAACCTTCCTGAACAACTGCAGGGGGCTTTATTTGGGTGGCAAGAGGATACTCTCTTTTGTTCCAGCTCCCAGAATAGCCCCTGGCAGCGGGGCTTGGCAGCTGAGGCTCAGTGTGGCGCTGGCCCTGCGGGAACGGGATCGGGATTGGGATCGGGATTGGGATCAGGATTGGGATCAGGATTGGGATGTTCTGGGTGGGCAGAGCCAACCACAAATCTCTGGGCTTACCTGGGGCTTGGCTGCTGCTCTGCTGCTTCCCCTCTGTGAGTGAGAGCAAAGCCACGAAGCTGAATTAGCCCTGGTCTGGGGTGTAGGGTCCATCCCAGCCCGTCTCCATGCTCTGTGAACAGGAACTTCTGAGTTTCAGGAGTCCCCTGTTGTTTATTCTTCCAGCTGTGAGGCTGCAGCCCTTCTGCTGGGACAGACCACTTGGCTGATCCTCCCTGGCTGTGCTGGAGCCCACAGCTCCAGCAGCTCTGGGATCTGGGGATGCTCCCTCTCTCACAGCCAAGAGCCAACGCCAGTCATCCCTGTGGGATTTCATGGAAACCTTTGGCTCTTTCTCCAGGCCCCATTGCTCCTGTTTAAGACACACGTGGTTGCCTCTTCCCCCTGCCTTTCCCAGTCCTGCACCAGCCCCTTCTGCTGCCTGAGATGCCCCCATTGCTCCCTGGGGCAGGATGGAAGCAGCAAATCCACAGCCTCCATCTCCCTTTGACTGGAGCTGTTCTCCATGGGTGCCCTTGCAATGCATTTGTGTTTTAAACCCCTCAGAGAGTAATTTCCTTGGAAAACAGTAGTTAGAAAGTGCCTTTACCTGCAATCTTGGTGCTGCTTGTTCTTTCTGGAGCAGAAAACCAGGTTGTGCAGTGGCTGCCACGACTCAGTGCAGCATTGCATCAGAGAACTGGCTCCTGCTTTCCCATCCTGTCTAATGCCAGCTGGCCTGTAATACTGGGGCTTTTACTTTTTTTTCCTCTCTCTTCTGGTACTAGAATATGATTTTATGTGGGTTCAGGGCTTGCCCCTGCTCTGTGGTGCAGATCCTCATGGCAGGATTGATGGGATGTGTGCAGGGCTGGGCTCACGTGGGAGGCAGAGAGCTGTGACACCACTGCCAGAGGAGCCTGCAGAGAAGAGAGGTTGTACTTTTATTTGGAGCTGCTGGGCTAAAATGTCAGCCTTGCCCCCACTACTGTTTATTCAGAGATTGTCTCTTTCCATGCCAGCCCTTGGACTGATTATATCAAGCAGCAGAACTGAGGCCTGATCACTTTTGACAGTCCTCTAAAAGTGGTTCTGACTGTAATTTCCCTCAGCAAAGGGTTATCCCCTCCACAGGCTCCTTCAGAGAGGCAGATGGGTTTGAGAAATGAAAAGGGAAAAATGAAAAGGGAAATCTAATCCATTTTTAGTAATGATCCTCAAAAGTGATGTGCAACTCCCCTTCCTCAATGGGTATTTATATAACGTAATAGAGCAAAGCTGAAAATACACCTGGGAACCCATGAGGGAAGCCTGACAATACTTGCTCATGGCATTCATTTATTCCCAGTATATTTGCCACTCAAGCAGACAGAATGCAAAGGGTACTGTCTGCCATTAAAAAATAAATAAAATCTGTCATTTTAGTACAAGTGCTGTAAAATCAGACTATGTATTTTGTGTACTGAACTTGGAGGGTACCACTAAATAAGTTCCTAAACGAGCTCATATAAATGCAAAGCCTTTCCCAGGCACTCAGAGAAGGGAATGCCAATGTAACATAAACAATATTCTATCAAATGGGAAGAAGCACAAGGCTTTTCTTACTCTGGGAATGCCAATATACACTGAAAAATGCTGAGTTTTCATAGGAGATGGAACTGTTTTCTGATTACACTTTGCAACTGAAGCCCATTGCTGACCCTCTGCCAGCTGCAGGGAATCCATGGACAGCACCATGGCACTCCTGGCTGTTTATTGTTGAGGGCAGAGTGTGTTGTGTGTAATTCCTGAGCAGGAGGGGCAGCTCTCCCTGCTGCCAGGCTGCAGAGGTGGCACAGCCCTGCTCACGTGTGCAGTGCTGCAGTGCCTCGGTTGCTTTTAGCCAGGCTTGACATTTAGCGTCACCTTGGTGATTTTCTGGGTTCTGCAAAGTTAGCCTGAGCTTATAAAACATTGTCTTGGAAGGCAAAATTAATTTTGTGCCTAAAACCATGCGCCAAATCAACCTTTAGTCCTCCTCATTGCTCTCTCCCGAGCCAAAGATGCTTTCCAGATCCAGCTGATAGGCAGAGGAGTTTGCTGGATAGCAGCAAGGACATTTTAGCCTCTGAATTGTTTGCAAATTGGGTGCTTTGATGATCTGTGGTGGCTGATGGGCTGCCAGAATCTCCATGCTGCTCACAGGGAAAGCAGCTACAAAAAAAAGCTTTAAACTGGAGAATGTTCTTGGACTCCAGCAGGTGACTGGGGCAGAGGGCAGTTCTGGCTCACACACTCCAAGAGTACTGGGTTCTGAGAGTGACTGGAGTTTTGGTTTGTGCTACACTGGCTCCCAACAAGTCCAGAGGCTGGACTTTGGCACTGAATGAAGAAGTGGCCAAAGTCCAGCCCTGTGCTGCAGAGGGTGAAGTGGAGGGTATGGGCAGGGTATGGAGAATTCAGTGCTCCAGGTGGCACCCTCAAGTTCCCCAAAAACTGGCAGTGAAGTGTTTGACAGTAAATGATAAAAGCTGTTTTGGAGGGGCAAAAGCTTCTCTAAAGCTTTCTTTTTTTTTTTTTTAAAGTTTCACCCAGACCCAAGGGAGCTTTGTCTGGCCACTGCCCATCACAGGGACCATCAGGAAGGAAAAGAGCTTGTTTGGGACTTATCCTTTTGTCCTCAGCTCTTTCAATCTGCCTTGCCTGATTCCAAAGACCCCTCCTTGTGTGGATCCTGCCCTTGGGCTGCTCTGAGCAGCACCACAGCCCCAGAGGGCCCTGGGCAGACCCCATGAGCTGCAGGGTCAGGTCAAGTTGTGCTCGCTGTGGTCACCCCTCAGCCCTGCAGAGCAAAGTCTGGTGACTTGTCACATGGAAAGGAAAATATAGAATATCTCTTTGTCTTTTAAATAATATTAATTAAGGAGCTTTTGCTAATGCAGTTGCCCTCCTCATAAACCTCCTCATAAAGTTCTCTGTGCTTGCACCCACCAGGCAGAGCTCCCCAAGCTGGAGCCTGCTGTGATTTCCCAGGGAACTTTTTGTACATGTTCTAATCATTAACACTAACATGTGTTAGTGGAAGAATAAAAACTTCTGTTAGCCTCTTTCAGGGGCTGCTGGTGTCCACAGCAAACACCCCAGAATTAACAACAGGGTCCCAGTAAGACTGGTGTGATCTCTGGCTGCTCAGGGGGCTCTCTCCTCCACAGGACCCTTCATGTGCTGCCTCCAGGCTGTGTTTGCACTCAGGGACTGTCCCTCCAGCCCCCTCATCCCTCCTCAGAGAATCTTGTTCACTCATCAGGCTTTTCACTCGGAACCATTCAGCCTTGCTGCTTTGATTTTGTAACAGGACAAACTCCATGTCCTAGCAGGATAAACAAGATTGCATGGCTAATGATTTGTGAGCTCAGCCTGAATGCAATTTACTGCAGGAATTCCAGCCTATGAGACTTTGTGACCTGCTAATAAAGCACTTTTGGCAGAGGCTGTACAAATACAAAGGATTCCACAGCCTCCGATTCCGGGTTCATATCACTCTCCCAACTTGCTGAAATGCTGCTTTAATGCAGAGTTTGGAAACCAAGTAACAACTGTTGGAATGAGGCAGGCTTTCACCTCAATTTGATTTCACTTAGGAAGTGTAAGGGATGCTCCTTTTTTAATTTTTTTTTTTTTTATTTTACAAATTGTCTGCTTGTAGCAGAGTCCCAAAATGCCTCACAAGTGCAATGAGATCCTGACCTTATCAGGCTCCAGGCAATAATAACCATCATTAGATGGTAATGCTGGGCTAATCGATGTCAGGAACTGTGGCTGGGCTTTATCTCTGGTTCCCTGGGCAGGGGACACAGGGCACTGGTGCAGTGTGTCACATGAAGCTGGATCAGGCATTTCCTCAGGAGTGTGGCTCTGTAACCGTGGCTCTGTCCCCTAGGATGTGACCTTGGGCACGTCAGTGTGCTTGGAGAGAGGAGACATTCATCCCTCTTTGTGAAGAGAAGAGCCTTGAGAGTCTCAGAGCCAATATTTTAAGAGGTGGTCCCTGTCCTGACCTCCTCGTCTGGTGCCGCTCCCACAGGCGCCAGGAGTGAAAAGCAGACCTAGAGCCAAGCACTGAAAATCATCAGCCTGTCCTCTCTTCTTTACACTGCTGAAAACCTGAGCCTGCCCTGGGATCCCAGCTTTGTTGATTTGCTGGGATTCAGGGGCCAGCTCCATTTTATTGATCGCACAGAGCCTCTCCCCTCATCCACGGCCGCCGCTCTCTCCCAGATTTTCAGATGGCACGATGAGGAAATGTCTGGTTATCCATTTCTTTGTCAGAGTCAGAAACCTCTTCCAAACACAGCATTAGCTGACACAGGCAGACTGGGAGCTAGACAAACACTGGGCTGTGTGTTGGGTTCGAGTAAATACCTGCATTTGATTCCAAAGGGCTCCATTGATGAGAGACAATCGTCACAATGGCACGCTGAGCCACCCAACGCTGCTCCACAAAAATGCTGCTGCACCCTTTCATGTTTGCTGCTGTTCTTATTATTGTTGAGATCTGGAAAATTACCCATCAATCACTCCTTAAGCTGCTCGTGGAAGTTTTGCTGAACGTGGGGTCTGGGTTTGCTGCTGAATTCGTTAATCCTTGCTCCTGAAAAAGAAATAAAAGCCATGGGAAGCACATTGCACTTCCATTAGGTTGCCTCAATAGCTGTTATTTCCAGCCTGCTTTGCAAATGCACTGATATCATCATGTGAGATAAGGCACAGGATTTGGGATTATTTATTATAACATTTCCTACAGATGACATTTTTTTTCCAGCACTTTGGGTACAGTTCCATGCTATCCACCTTGGTTGGTTTTCCAGCTTTTTGTTGCTATGCCAGAGAGCAAAATCCTGAGAACAGAGTGCAGTTTGGATCAGGCCAGGTGTTCACCCAGCCCAGTTTCTTCTCCTCAGCAGTGCTTCAAAAGTGGATGTAACATGCAGAGAAAAGTACATGAGTGGGCTGAGCAGGCAGTGAGATCTCCTTAGTGTCTTCTTTTAGCCTCAAGCAAATTGTGGCTAAAGTATAAATCCCCTGCAGTTGGTTTTGGTCTATAAATTTGAAAAAACAGAGTAAAGTGGAAAGACATCTATCCTTGGAGTAACAGGCTATTAAATCTTTTATTTATCCTGCAGCGTGCATAGCTTATAACACACTCAGCAGGAAAGCAGTCTGGGACCCTATCTGGCAAACAAAATGCCTTTGGGATAAGGTGGGTGACTTGGGGGATGGATCTGAGGCACTGGGGTGATGATTTTTTAGGACTCAGTCTTGCAGTGGGTGGCAGGGAAGGTAATTATTGGGATTGACAGGTAATACCAGAGGAGGCTTCACCTGCTAATTGCAGGATGATGAACTGGGACTGCAGTGCAGAACCCAGGGAGGGTTATCTGTTTATTATCTACCTATCTATCTATGTATCCATCCGTGATTCCATCCATCCATCCATCCATCCATCCATCCATCCATCCATCCCTCCCTCCATCTCCTGTCCCACACAGCCAGGGAAGGAGGCTTTGGCCACACAAGGACAGTCCTGCTCAGGAGTGGGTAGAGGAAAGCACTCACAGAGATGTGGGAAGCTGGCCTGAAGAAACTGGAAGTGACAGGGGAACAAGGAGAACGGGGCAGGAGAGGAGCAGACATTTTCCCAGTTTTTGTACATTTTCTACACAGGGCTGTTCCACCTCCAGCACTCCCAGAGAGCTCTGAGTTGGAGAAGGGTTGAACTGGAGATGGAGAAAACCTTGCAGCTGTTGGGGTTGGGATCAAAACTAGACATTTTCTACAGAGTCTTGAGATGTGATTTTCTCACTCAATCCCAAAGCAGAAGCTGCTTATTTCCTTGTCTGAATGTGGCCAAAACCTCATGACAACAGCCACTTCTGCAAGATGTGACACATGATATTGTGGGACTTAAGGAGTGACTGGTGAGATTTCCATCGTGTTTTGGAAGGATCTCTCAAATCAACTCTCATGATAATAACAGCTCTGAAGATGAACTTGAATTTGAGGCTGGATGTGGTTCCAGATCTTTCAGTCATTCTAAAATTAACTCCCCCTTTCAGCTCACACATACGTACAGGGAGGAAAGCGGGGGAACAAAAAGCCCTCATGCAATGTTTGTTAATCAGGGAACGAAGCACCTGTGATCTCCCATGTATTATTTCTATTTTCAAAGGCGAATGCAAAGTCCACTGGGTGGAATTTAAACCGCTGTCACTGAGCTAACTGCAGGAACACGGCGTTACTATGGAAAATTCCTGATTAAAGTCTGCAAAGAATTTCCTATGCAGAGGCTGTTTATTAATAGGTACCTCAGCCTCGCATCTGACATTGACAATTCTGCCCTTTAAACGCATCATTTTGCAAGCAGCGTGATAAAATGCTGCACTACCTTTTTTTTTTTTTCCTTTTTTTTTCCTTTTTTTTTTTTTTTTTAGAAAGGGGGGCGCTGCCCACCCCCCCCC
>VZRH01006011.1:748016-774766 GCA_013397555.1 Urocynchramus pylzowi
TTTTTTTTCCCTTCCTCCTTTTTTCATTTGTGTCTTGGATTTAGTTTGGCAGTTTTATGTGTCCTCTCCATTTGCATGTGTCCCCCCCCTGCTTATTTATTTATTTATTTATTTATTACTGGCACCAGGAGTCTGGGAAATTATTGGCAGCTGCTTAAAAGTCCCTGCAGGGGAGAATTCCTGCCGTGTTCTAGTCAGGCCTGCTGTGTGGAGCTAGAGCAGTTGTGCTCAGCTTCCCAGCAGTGAATCCCTGATTCCTGCAGGTGGATGGCACTGGGAACCCCTGAGGGCTGGGGAGGCAGTGGGAAGGTGCCTCCAGCATCCCCAGGGACAGGCAGGGTGGATGAGGCTCCCAGGTGAGCCTCACAGCCCGTGCTGAGCTGTGCAATTATGAAATGGCTTCACACTGACAGAGGGCAGGTTTGGATTGGATATTGGGAATTAGGAATTGTTCCCTGGGAGGGTGGGCAGGCCCTGGCACAGGGTGCCCAGGGAAGCTGTGGCTGCCCCTGGATCCCTGGCAGTGCCCAAGGCCAGGCTGGACAGGGCTGGGAGCAGCCTGGGACAGTGGAAGGTGTCCCTGCCATGGCAGGGGGTGGAATGGGATGATCTTAAAGGTCCCTTCCAACCCAAACCATGAAAATTATTTCTTTTGACTTCTCCTCTGGAGTATCCTGAATATTGGAAAATGCATTTCCCTTCCCCCAGAGCCTTTTGCTGATCTGAGGTGTAAGGAGCTCAGAGGGGTGACCTGGGTGAGGGTCCTGATGTGACTCTGGGGTGCCCAGCCTCGTGTGCCTCCTGCAGCCCTTTTGGGGCAGCAGAGCTGCTGCAGTGCCTGGCCCAGCCCCAGCGAGGCTTTCTGGCCTCATCACCAGAAGTTTCATAGGTATTTACAGCCCTGAAAGCCATCATGTGTTAAATGGGCTCCCAAATGATTGCTCCTGCTGCAGCGTTTCATTCATCCAGCCACTCCTCCTCACTCAGGGATGTGCTGTTCCACACAAAAATGCCAGCTGTCTGGGCACTCAGGCTGTGCTGGAAGAACCAGTTCAATAGATCTGTATCTACCAGTTCCTGCTCTCCCTGCAATCCCCAAATCCAGCTCCTCCATCCTTCAGGAATCCAGGCTTTCCTACCCCCAGTGAGGGTCCTGCCTGCTCACACCCCAGCCCTGATGTTTCATTCACCTGTTCAGAGCTTGGTTGGTTACAAGATTGAAATGCCCTCAACTGCCTGAATTCATGCAGGATTTGGGGGTTTCCAAACCACAGCTCTGCATGTTACCTAATCTCTTGTAATTAAATTATATGGAAAGATAAAAATCCAGGCAGCTTCCCAGAGAAGTCTGGATGTTTCACATCCCATCTGTCCTCCCAGGAAGATACATAACACTGGTTTATATCACCTGTAAGTTTTCATTTCACAAGGCTGCTCTCCAGGTCAACAGAATCCTGTTGATGGGGAGCCTTTTTGAATGAAAAAACATGTTTTCATTCAAAAAGAGCCCCAGAGCAGCATCATTGTGCAACAGCGTTCAGAACGTGGCTGTGCCTCCCTCCCAGCCTGTGCCTCCCCAAACTGGGCTGCACAGCAGTGGCCCAGCTCTCTCTGAATGGTTTAAAGTGTGATTTCAGCTCCAGAGATCAATGATTATTGGATCTAAACCCCAGCTTTGCAGTTTTATGTGCCAGGATGACTTAAGCTCAGCTGGCAGAGCCCCTCTGTCCCCCACTCTGGGCAGGCAGGGTCCCCCCTTGGGCACTGGTCCTACAGAACACCTTGACCTGACCCTCAGGCAGGCTGAAGAGCCACTCTGTGCCCCAGGCACTCAGCCCAGGTGGTTAAAGCCCCACATGGTGTGCTGAGGCTCTCAGCCTCACAGAGGTAAGAGAACACGAGCACATCCAGATCTACAAACGCTGCTTTTGTTGTCGCTCGTACTCCAAGGAAGGGTAGAAACTTCTGTGGGTGAGACCTTCTGTTTCAGAGACTTACAGTCCATCTGCTCTGGAATACATGTGAACATTTTCTAGTTCAGCTCCTTCTGTTAATTTTTGTTTAGAGGGGCTGTTTTAAAATGTCTTTATCCGGGTTTGCTTGTGCCATGCTTGTAGGATTCTTGGGTGGAAGCCACGTCTTGGAATCCCATAACTTTCTCAGGCATGTTTTTCACTGCTTACCGTGCTCTGCTGCCATTATTTTCTTGGCTTTGAAATAAGTATTTTTATCCTTTTTTTCCATCCTTTTCCTTTAGCATCAAAAAGCAGCTTTCCTCTAGCTCCCTCGATTAAATGTACAGTTGGACATGCTGCTTTCTGGAGCTGCATCTGAACCAGGAGTGCAGACCTGAGTGCTGAGCAGCAGGCTGAGACAAAACTCTGCTTTGTCCTTGGCACTCACATTTCCTGAGACTGTTTTGTTGAGACCACATCAAAATGCAAAACAGAGATCTGGACCTGTAAGTGTGAAAACTTGCTTACTTAATTGCAGGTGGTTTTGAAGGGCTGTTTATAAACACTTGAAAACTGAGTGTTACAAGAGTCGCTGTGCCAAGGAACAGTTAAAACTTTGAAAAGTCTCAGTGATTGAGAGAAACTAAAGGTTTTGGCATGGAGACCAAGCTTTAGTACCTCTAGGCAATTGTGTAAGACCAAATCAGTTTGGCCTCGAGTTCACCCCCTGGTTTTGGGGTTTTATGCACTGAAATACTTGGTCTGCCAGGGCCGTGTCAAGGCTTAAACACTCCAAGCCCTTCACAGGGTGTTAACCACACCTTTAAGGCAGCAGGAAATGTGCAAAACCAACCCCAAAGACTCTACACACAGAGCTGAAAGCAGGAAAACTTGACTTTAATTTGCACTGGGAGAGGAGAGGATTTGACTTCTGAGTGCTGGTGCTCCCACACTGCCCTCAAAGCCAGCACATGGCAGCTGGAGCAGAGAGGTGCCAGGTCAGGAGGGCTCTGCTCCAAGGGCTCCCCAGTGACCAAATGACCTCTCTGAGCTGCAGCTTTTCCATCCAAACCCTGCTGGCCTGAGCCCCAGTCAATGCCAGCAGAACTCTCCATGGAGAGTTCCTGAGCCTGGGCTGCTCCTGCAGCTGCTGTGCCTGGCCCCAAAGCAGGAACAGCAAACAGAGGTGTCTGTCCTGCCTCTGACCCTGCAGCTCCTCACTTCTGGGTCACATCCCTCTTTCCCTCCCCTTCACCTTCCCCTCACACAGCTGCCTGCAGTCTCACTACAACCAGCATCCATTTGACTCCAATGAGTAGCTCTAATTAAATTAAGCTGCCTCTATGACCAGCAGGTCAAATTTCTCAACTACAATTGACATTTCCATTCTTATTGTGTCTTCCTTATTGGATTAAGGCTTGATCAAGGAAGATCATTTACTGGGGCAGCATCCAGAGGGACAGGAGCACGTCCTGGAGCCTGGTCCCTGCTCGTGTGGTGGGAGAGCATCTCAGGCTGGGGGGTCAGATAGGGCTGTTTTCCACAGCCCTTTGCTGGCCAGTGGTCAACTACAATCTCTCTTGACTGAAAGCTGTTAGCATTCAGGTAGGTTTATTTATAGGCTTGTTTGTGCTGGCTGTGTCATAGATGTTTATGATTTTAGCTCCTCTGCTCTCTCCAAGAATGTCCCATTCTGTTGGCAGTGTTCACAAAGGCCAAGGGGAGACCATGTCTTGACAATAAATTCTCTGTCAGGAACCCTTGCAAGGTCAGAGCTGAAATATCTGTTATGTAGATTGCATTATGTTTATTTTTGTGTGTGACACATATATATATTCTGAATGTTGAAACACCAACACTTAGCTCTGCAGCCCCCAGCTTCTCCTGCAAAAATGAAAACCTTCTGGTTAAAAAATGTCATGAGCTTTAGCTTCTCTCTTTCTCTTTTTTAAAATTTTTTTTAATAGGGATGTTTGGGTCGAGTTAAAAAAAGAAATTATTTAACTTCTGATTTATGAGGCTTAAGGGTCATGTTTTTAAGCTTTTCTTTGCAGTCATGATATCTAGGAAAAAATAAAAGCTAAAACTTTTAGTTAATGAGAAGAGTCCAGCAGTTTAGACTTCATGAAAAATACCAAATTCCACAAGGCTTGAAGGAAAATTGCTGGGGGTGTGAACCCAGCCATCCCCTGGGGAGGGCTGTGAGGAAACACTGGCTGAGCTTCTACACCTATGAGGTGAGGGAGAATTCCTCAAAACAAAGAGGAAGGGGTTGTACCTCTGGGGCAGTGGTGCACCCCAACCCTTGGTGTAAAGGAGGCTGAATTATTGACGTAGCCCATCCTGGCAGAGGTTCCCTGCTGCATCACAGGCTGGCAAATCCCCTGGCAAACCTGCAAGGCCAGGTTGGATGGGGCTTGGAGCAACCTGGGACAGTGGGAGGCGTCCCTGGCCATGGCAGGGGTGGCACTGGATGAGCTTTAAGGTCCCTCCCAACCCAAACCACTCTGTGATCCCAATTCAAGGCACCACCTCCCCTCTTCCACCTGCAGCAAGTGATTCTGCAGGTGGAAGAGGAATTTACAGCTCTCAGCAGGAATTTACAGCTCCCAGCCCTGCTCTGCTCAGGAGCTCAGCTGCTGGTCCCCATCCTCCTCCATCCCCAGCTTGCTGAGGGACAGCAGCTCCAAGCCCTGCTCCTGGATGGCACCAGAGCCACTTCTGCTCCCTCCCAAAGCTCCCAGGCCGTTTCCAGAGCTCAGTGCCAGCTCCCCCAGGTGCCCAGGGGGCAGCTGGAGCCCTGCACACCCCGAGGCCACCCAGCCTGGCCAGAGGCAGGGATGCTGCTGTGACCACGAGGTCTGTGCAGGCAGCTCCTCATTTCTATGGTAACGCTGTTCCTGTTCCTCCCCGTGCTGCTCAGCCCCTTCCACCATTCCCAGGCCTTGGCATTACACATTCCCAGTCCTTCACCACTCAGGCAGGATTTAGAAATGTCCTTTCTCCTCAATTCCTGTAACAAAGAGGAGACAGGAATGCTCAGGGTATGGGATTTCTCTGAATTATTAATTATCAAAGGATTTCTGGCCAGGAGTAAGGCAAGCAGAGCATGGCTTCTCCTTGGGACTTTGCAGGAGGGAAGAAGGTGATGGCTCTGCTACAAATGGACTGGTTTAGCCAGCTTCTGATTGTTTTGGATACACTCAGGGATGCTGCAATGACTCAGAGAAAATTGCTGCTTTGTCTGAGAGACACGTTTACTTCTCAGGGTAATGAGTTGATCTCCTCTCTGATTAGATTTCTCTGCAGAGCTCCTTACCAGTGGGTGTTGGCAGCCATGGGAGTGGTGGAAGGTTTAACTCAAAGGAGAGAGCAGAGAGCTACCTGCTTTGCAAAGGGATATTAAAATAATAATAATATTTTTTTCTTTTCTTTTTTTTTAAAGAGCATTAATTGCAGTGTAAGCTGATCATACATAACAGCCACAGCTTCCCACCTTGGCTTAGCTTCTTCAGCTTGAAGCAGCCTGATCTCTGTCAGCTCTGGAGATCAGCAGGAAGCAGAGGTGATTTACAGCCCTACCACCACTTCCCTCAGCTGGCAGACTCATGGGTCCCAGCAGGGCAGCTCGATTCCCAACACAGAGGGTGCAGAGAAGGCTCTGTGTTGGGAACCATCCCTGGGAAGGTGGGGTGGGAGCTGCCTCTGAGCAGGGAAGGAGCTCAGGAATGGCTCAAACCAAAGCACATCCAGCCCTGTGGAGCTCATCCCAAGCTCCAGCTGCTGGGGAATGTCACTGCTGAGTATTCATCTTCAATATTATGATTCATTACAGAGCACGGGAGAACTTTGTTTCAGGCAAACATGACATAAGAGTACAGCTGGCTGAATAATAGCAGTGACATTTTCTACAGCAATTAATTAGAACTGAAATTCCAGTCGGATCTGCCCCTCTTCAAAGGCCTTCTCCAGGCATTCCCACACAGCCAGGAGTGCTTGCACAGGTGGAAATACTGAGCTCACGTAGGCAAGGGCTTGCAGAGGAACAAACTTTATTTGGGGAGTTTTTCACAGAGGGAAAACTCCCCAGCAGTTTTATTTCTCACGTTACAGAGCAGGAATGAATTCCAGCCGACACCTGAATATCAAATAATAATAATTAGAGGGTGAAAAGTAAATAACTTGTGAAATGGTTTTGAATGATAGACAAAAGCACTGCTCATGCAGGGGTTGTTTCAAATGGAGGGAGAAAAGGGCTTCTCTTGCCCAGGTCTCTCACAGCCCAGGAGTGACAGGCCAGCAGGGTGGTTGTACTTTCAAGGCTTCCCTCTCCCTTCCCACATTCTTCCTCAAAATCCTCCTCAGCCCAGCAGTGCACTGAGAACCTCAGCAGTGGTTTGGCAGCTGCCATGTCACCTAGATAGCAAGGCTTGTTTCCATGTGATCTTTGCAGGGAGTGGGATAAGATGCTTTGCCTCCAGCCCAGTTGTTTCTTCTTGCAAGAAAATAAAATTTGGAAGGACAAGATTTTCCAAAACCCCGTTTTGGCTTAATTTTGAAAAAGGCACAGAAATGTCCAGACCATTTCATTTGACATTTCAAACACTTTTTTTTTTTTTCATCCTTGTTTTGATTCAGGCTGACTCTTCATTTAAAAATGTTCTGGAGTTTGGTTATTATGAAGTCCAGCGGGAAACATGTTTTTGCCCAGTGCCAAGCTGCCTCTTTATAACTTCTAAAATACCAAATAGAATTACTCACTTGTGTTTACAGAATTGTCAGCCATCTGAAAACTCCCATGCTCCCATGGCTGAGCTGTCTGTGCCCACTCCTCTTGTCCATCCTTGCCACATTTTGGTTGGGAAGTGCTGATGCACCACAGCTCAATGGAGCCTCCTTCATTCCCAAGGCACACTGGGCTCTGTTTATTCCAATAATAATGATAATCAGTGATTTGATCCACTTCTCTGGGAAGCCAGGAGATATCCAGCATTGTGTTTCTTCCCATTTCAAGCCACACCATTAAAGGTCTGAGGAATTCTCACTTTCCTGCAGCTTTTCCCCCCTGTGCTGCCCAGTGCTCCTCAGCTGCTGCCCCAGAGCTGAGTCCTGGCTGGGCAGAGGCTCAGTGCCAGCCTGTCAGATGGAAATGGTTTCCATTCATTCTCCAGAGGGCTTTTCTGGGAGCAGACAGAAATTTCAGTCTCATTTTAGTCTCTGTCTGGTAGATTACAATCCCAAATCCCATTACTGGCTCTTTTGCACCAGCAGAAATTGCCTCTTCAGCATTTCAGAAAACAACTAGTGAGTTCTAGCTCTGAGAAAGAAAACAAGAAGTTTTATCAGGGTATGGTTTTATTTTATTTATCAGAGATGATCCCTTCCTCTCACAAAATGCATCCAAGTCAGGCTGTACCCAAGCTCATCCTGCTGGGATGAGCCCAGGATGGGAGAACTGTGCCTTCAGCTGGGGGAATGTTCCTCGTGGTAGGAAAAATGTTTTCCTCCCTCTCCCCCTCTCTCTGCACGTTCTCCCTGTGCACTGACAAACCCAACACCAGCGAGCTGTGTGTGAGCACAGGGGATGTGTTTGTTCTCCTGCAGGGGAACAAATCAGAGATTAATCAGGCTTCTGCTTCTTTCATTGCCCAAGGAAACCTGCAAACCTTAAATAGCATTTGTGGTCTTGTTCTTTACATTCTGGAGGGGATTTTTACAAATTGCTGAGCGCTTTGCTTTGGTGGGCAGGTTAGTTCATGTTGCAGCATTACTGGCTAGTGCTGTTAGGGCAAAGGATCAATAGCATTTTCCACTGGGAATGTGCCTCCCCTCCTTCTCCTCCAGTTCCCTCCAGCCTTTTTGACTTTGTGGATTCTGGCTTCAAGGCAAGCACTTCCCTTTGCTTTGGGAAGCAGCATCTTCTCCCACATAAAGATCAGTTTGGGATTTTCAGTGCAGCCTAAGATGTGTAGGTGCCCAAACCCCCAAATTAGATTAATCTAAATCCCAAAGCAGCTCTGAAGCATCTCTGTCGAGGTTCCTTTTATCACTAAGGGACTTAAAAGCAGAATAAGTTGATGGTGACTCCGAGGGACTGATTTAATGCCTGGAATATGTTTTTTATGTATTTCAGTGGAATGGATGGATGCCTCAGCAGCAAGTGGGCTCACCACTTGGTCTGCAGGGCTCAGACCTTCTCTGGTGTTTGGGCAACAGTGTGAGAGTCTGGGGGCACTGAAGTTGATGTGGAAAACAAAGCTGGTGGCGAGCAGGCCAAGTGGAGCTGCTTCTCTGTGGCACTGCCACATCCACAGGTGACTCAGGGGTGTCAGAAGGGGACACAGACCCGAGTGGGGCAGACCTTGCCAGGCTGGGGCAGAGCAGGGTGCTCTGCACAGAGGTGCAAAGCAGCAGGAGAAGCTTCAGGCAAGGACTAAGGCATGAAAGCCACGTGGGCAGGGCCAGAGGCAGGTGGGGGGAGCGCTGCTTTCCCTGCAGGAGTGTTTTGACAGCTGTGGGAGCTGGGAACTGGCAGAGCAGGGAGGGCTCAGGGCTGTGCAGAGCTCGGGGCAGGAGCTGTGGTGCCTTGGCAGGGCTGAGGCAGCCCCTGCTGCCAGCAGAGCTGTGTTTCACTGCCCAAAGCTTCCTCTGCAACCCCCTCTCCTCACCCTGCATCTTCCACCTGCTTTTCCATCAGCACTGCATGCAAAATGCCTGGATGTGAGGGCGTCAGCAGTGGGAGGCTGTGGAGCAACAGGAGGAACGGAAGGGTGGCTTTGAACAGGTAATTCCAGCAGTGGGGCACAAAGGAGGGGTTGGCTACAGGCATTCACCAGGCAGTTTGTGTTTGGGTTACTCCTGGCACTGTGGGAATAGAGGAAAGGCTGAGATGGAACATGTGGCAGGAGAAATGACGTGGATTCCACGTAATGGTGAGTCAAAGACCGAGACAAGGAGGAAGCTGAGGCTTGGACTGCTAAAGAAGGCTCATTAGTGCCTTCTGCAAAATAAAAACACACAAGGAGAGAAGGTCTGGGGGGAAGGATTAGCACATCCTTGGATTCTTGGCCTCTGAGGACAGCTGTCCTGTGCTGTCACCCAGTGAAGTGAGCCCTGGCCTGTCTCAGGGTAGGAGTTACCTGTATTGAGGTGGGTAAAACCCACCCCTGTCCTAATGAAAGACAGAGAGACAAACCCAGAACCTCCCCACTGAGCATCTCCTAAGGCAGTCACTCACAGAACACTTTGTGAAGAGCTCAGAAAGTTATTCCCAGAGGCAATATTCCTCAGGGGACTGTCACAACACACTCACTCATGAATTCTCTACACGTAATAACAGGTGAGGAATGCACAGAAGAAAGCTTTTTCTAAAGACAGCTGAGAAAAGCTGAGTTGGTTCAACATGGATCTGCATCTTTTTCACTCAAATCAGCAAAGCCAGCAGCAGGGCCTGAATCAGGACCATCCTGTTTGGAAAGCAGGGCCCTGGGAATGGGAACAGGAACAGGTACATAAGCAAAGTGGAAATCATTACACTACAGGCTTGCATGTGCATGGTTTAAAGAAGGCATTCAGGTCAGTCTCCACCCAGGAGGGATCCAAGCACACTCTGTACTGGGAAGGGAAAAGTCTGAGCCAACTATGTAATCATTCTCCACCTTATCATTGCCCCAACATGACTAATGAGCCAGGGACAGACTGCAGGGAATGAGGAACATGGAAGCAGCAGCAAAAACAAAGTAGGTGTTTGCAACACCTCTTGTTCTGAACAAGTGCACTGAAATCATTGCCATGCAGCAATCCTTCCTGCAAAGCAGGGGAAACGACCCTAAATCAGGTGTCTGGGTGGTTTTTTAACTTGTTCCCCAAAGTAGCAGTTGGTTTTTATCCCTTTGGGGGGGTGTGAGGTGAGAATGAAGGAGCTGTTATTCTAAACTTAATTTTTATCTGACCATCTTGTCTCGAGCCTTCCCTTCAAACCCTTGCAGCAGACCCCAAAAGTGGGAATGAGCTCAGTCTGCCAACAGGAGCTGCTGGTTCTGTGCACCAGGTGCTCAGCACATCCTCGTGGCCCTGCTGCTCACTGCTTTGGAGCCAGGTCTGAGCCAGGCAGGGCTGTGCTGTGCCTGCCACTGCTGCCCATCTTTCTTTTCAAGTGCTGGATCCCACAGGTCAGGGGGAGAGATCCTCATCTCCAGTTATTTATAAAGTGTCTTTTGACAGAGCTGTGAGTGAGGGAGGACTTGGCTGTACTGTCAGTGACCAGAGGTATAAAAAAAGCCCTGGCTTTCAGGAGCACTAAATTAACTGCGAAATAAATAAATAAAATGAAGAGCTCACAGTGGTTATTGTGCTGCAGGCATCATTTATTAGATGCTGCTGTGCTGTGGAGTCCTTATCTCTCCCTCCAGATAGTGTAAATCAGAACTCCTGTTGCTGACACCCCGAGAGCGTTCTCATCTGTCAGAGATTTAGCTGCCCTTTCCTCGTGTGTTTTCCTGGAGAGTGATTTTTTATTTTCACTTTAACCCTCGGCGCTCTCATCATTCATGGCTTACACTCTCAGCAAATAAAGGGCTGGGGAGGGATGCTCCAAGGTCTTTTGTTGCTGTTGATGAACGTTTCTCTCTGTCCTCAGTGAGAGCATCTCTGTCACAGGCAGATGCTTCAGCCACACTAAAAATGTGCTGCTTTATGCAGGGTAACCCACAGGTTTCTCCCTCTCTTCCCAACCCAGCTGCAGCCATCGAGTTTTCCCTCTCCCTGCACTGTGCCTTTCAATATTATTCCTTTAATGGGCTTAATGATTTTTCCACTCCTGAAACATGAATCAAATATACAAATTACTCTTGAAGGTACTTGGGAAAAGCTGTGGTTTTATTGAACTCTCAGTGAGAATCAGCAGCACCTCAGCCAGAGGCAGGAGGAGCAGATCCCACGTGAGGGGTGATCCATCTCAGCCAGGCAGCAGATTTGGTGATTCATCACTGTTTACCACATTTAAACACATTTTCCATTCATCCTGATGATTTACTGTGGCAATGGGGCTAAAAAATCTACTTTAAATGAGTGGCTCAGACTAGCTGGACTCTAGGAAAGATGTCAACTTCTCTTCACAGTGCTAAGGGACTTGGTGCAAAGTCACAGAGCATGGGCTTCAAGTGATAACTCTGCTTTTGCTGATATTATTTAAATACTTGTGTGTGTGCATACTTTTATGGCCTGCCTCATTTCTCTCTTGCCAGTGGGTGTCTTGGCTTTATTAAAATTTATGTATTTCTCCAAAGTCAATCCAGTCTTCCCTCCTTTTGCCATCATGCTCATAACATTCATAACTCAGCTGTAAAAGCTGTCAATAAGGAAACAATTGAGTTTTAAGGGGAAAAGGGGTAGTGCCTTCTCTCCCACAAGACTGTATAGAAACTATTTGGGTAAAAGCCCCAGATTTGGACTGCAGCAAAGAAGTTTGTGCCTTCCTTTTAGGAAAGGTCCTGAGCAAGCCAATTTGCTGGGTCCATTTTCACCCATTTTTAATCTGTCTGTGAAACAGAGATGTCCTCAGGTTCTACTGTCCAACCAGAAGGATAGAAAGGGACTTTCTGAGGAACTCAGATTAAAAATTAGGGTAATGTGTTGACAAACAATCTGAGTTCTGATTGAGACATTCAGAAGTGTAAATTGATATATTTTTGGTGTCAAGGGACTGTGAAAGATTAGGTTGTGTCTGGCTCTCACGGGAGTGTTCTGACAGCTAAACCACACAGCTGAATGCAAACCCAGGTGTGTTTGTATACTCTGTAAATATATTTATATACACCTGTGGCTTTAATGAAGATAGAAATGTATGGTGTGTGTGTGTGCTTCATACATTCTGGACTGAGATACTCAGCTCCAATCTTAGTGCAAATAAATAGTGCCAACCCCCTGTTTTTCATGCTTGAATCTTTCAGAGACAGATTCAAATAGTTGTTTTGTGCCCAGAAAATACTACTCTCAGGAGATGGAGGGTCACCAAATCCAATTCCCTTTTATGGTGATTCTGATCCAGCTGTATTTAGCTCCCAAAATTGCTTAAAAATCCAAACAAAGCAACCCATCATTGGAGCAGAACTTCAGAAAGCAGCTCTGGAGCCTCCCAGCACCAACTGCTCCATGCTCTGCAGGTTGGTGTTCCTGTTTCCAGCACAGGGAACACAATCCATCCCCAATCCCAACACCCAGTGCTGCAATTCCCAGCCCACTTCCTGGGGCTCAGCAGGGTTTGACTGTTGCAACACATTTTGCACAAAGAGCAGGAGTTTGGCTCGAAGATCTACAGAGCCTTGGATGAATTTCAGCCCACAGCCTACAGTAGTAGGAGAAGCCTCAGGAAAGCTGCCAGAATTAAGTCAAGGTTGCACAAGAAGTGAGTTTTTGCTGGCCCAGCAGGTCAAATGTAACACCTCTACTGTTCTGAAGAACCATTTATTAGGATCCCAAACCCTCAGTTTGTTATTTTGGGTGCCAGCAGATGACCTGGGGACACTTGAATTACTTTGCTACAGATTTATTGGGTGAACTGTGTCCAAGTCAATTGGGTCAAGGTAGTAAAAGATGTTTAAAGGCTTGAATACAGTTGATACCAAGACAGATTAAATTCCCACTTCCTGCTGAGGTGCTCACCTAATCTCCCTCCACTCCAGCTTGTCAGATGTGTCCTGCTTCATTTCCTAGCTCGTTTTTCATAGGGAGACAGGGATAAAAGAGCGAGAGGCACCTGCTGCAGGGGTAAACAGCCATTTAGAAGATGTGTGTACAAAAGTGAGCCTGATAGATCAAAATTGATACAGCAGGAGATGATAAAACCACAGGTCAAATTGGGCTGGCCTGTAACAGATTGGGATGTGGCTACTTTTCCTTACTAGTGATGTACTGTAGACTATGTTGGGGGTTTTTTTCTTCTTTTTTTTTATTTCTTTTAAGCTGATGCTTTTAATGCTGTGATTAAAAGATTATTGTCAGAATGAAAATTAATTACATGCAGTGCACTTGACCCAGGTATTGTGAGAACTTGGAAACCATCTCAGAGACACGCTGTTGGAACAGGGAGTGTTCAAAAAGCACCAAGACACCAACCCTGAGGATGATGCAAGTGTCCTTCAAGAGAGGACCTGCCTCCAAAATATAAAATTGTGTTGACACTGAAGCTTAGCAAAGGTATTTGCAAACCTGTCAGCATGGTCTGGCTCATAGGATTAACTGCCAGTCAGGGTGTCCTGCTGCCACCTTGTTAAATTTACTGATAATTGTTGATCTCCCTATGTTTTGGAATTAGCTGTATTATGAAAAGGTGGATAAAAGTGAGGAATGAATCAGATGCAGGAAGTCAGCAAAGTCAGCTGTGGGTAACATAACCTGGAAACACAATACAGCTCAGAAATGGCCCTAAGGATATAGATAGCAGCTTTTATCTCCCTCAGATATAGGCCAGAGCAGCAAAGTTCAGATCTAGTTTTGGATCACTGAACTAGTTCAATAACATCCAGCAGGAACCTGACCCCAGCAGATTCCCTGTCTGTCTTGGGAGGGTTTTGGATCTGCTTCCCTTGCACCTCCATTAGACCACATTTCACCCATACCAATTGTAAAACTGGGTCCAGATCTGCCATCCACAGAACAGGAAACCCACAGAGAACATCTTCTGCCTTTTTAGGAGGTGGAGTTCAGTCTGCAGCAATGGGAAACTCAGTTCTGCTGCTCAAAATTTCAATTATTGCATTTCTGCTTATTGCTAGAGGCTTTTGGGACATCAGTATGTTGTGAGTTATGTACAAACACAGGGGAAGGAATGGTCTGGAGAAAATAGAGGGGAGAGAAGGGTTGGAATGAGCTGGAAGGTCCTCCAAGGTAGAGAAGCCACCGTGGTGTGCAGGATGATTTGTGTAAGGCAGCAATGCATGAAGCTGTGGCAGAGGATACTTGAAATTCCAAACCAGGACTGCAGATATTGGACATTTCATGTTCCTGGTGGTTGGGTTTTTTGGTCCTCTCCCCTTTGCATGACACACCTTCCATTTATTTTTCAGAATTTCAATTGTAAGCTTCTAACTTCCCCCTTCACCCTGTCTTTCTCTTATTTACATCCCAGAGATTCTGTGCTTCTCTGAGGGCTGACATGCCCTGGCTTAAACTGGAGCTGCCCTGAGGATGATTTTATATTTAGTAGCTCCTTATGAACTGCTCTCATTTGAAGCAGCCCAGACTGCCTGATACAATATTTACTGCAGAAATCTCTCTTGCCTCTCCTGATTGCAGTCTAATGATAAGGCTGAGCTTGAGAAGGGGCCAGGGCCTTACCCAAAGTGTGCCAGGGCAGCAGAGCCTTGCAGGGCACAGTTCCTACCCCGTTTATGCCTTCAAAGTAACCCACAAGATCCATGGCAAGGGATGAAATTCTGTCCCACAAAAACTGCTGCCAGGAGAGCACAGCTCTCAGCTTCTACCATTCAGATTGTAAATCTAGGAGAGGCCTAACCAAGTGCAACCCCTGATATTTTTCCTCTCATACACTGATATTTTTCTGCATTTATTACAGGTTGGCCTTTTTTAGAGTGGTGTATGGATTTAAAGGGTTTAAGAGAAAGATGCCTTCTGCAGCAGTGGTGCAAACACAAAGTCACTTGGCTTCTCCCATCCTTGGGGTGCCAGCTTTCAACAGAGAGCTTTCTGTGTCTCAGTTTTATACAAAGCTCCTGCTTGAAGTATCCAGGTGCTCTGATCTGACTCTTGCCAAATCCTGGTGATAGTGATGGGGTGAAGCTCCGACCTGCAGCTCTCCTCTTTCAATGTCAGCACTGCAGGTTCACAGGACGGTCCAAGACCCTCAGCTCTCCCTCCAAAGATCCCCCTGGGCTCCAGGCTGCTGCAGCCAGGCCAGTCCCTTCTAAAATAGTCCCAATTTTGAGCCTGTGATGCTTTTAAGCCTGCAAGCATGTTGTGGGGGGAGGCGATGCATCACATGGAGCACTGCCTCAGCTCCTGAGCCTCTGGAATAAAGGAACAGCACAGCATTGCCTCTGTGGAGAGCTCCCTTCCTGGAACAGCTGAGTGGAGCAGCGAGGTGCTAACACAGCCTGCTCTCTCCTGATTGTGTTCCTGGAAAAGCTGCTCCATTATCGATAAAGTTTGCACTGACAGCACCAAAAGCCAACAAGCTGAATGCAAACCCTTGCTGGCCTTTAATAATTTCTTACTCAGCAGATCTTTCACTTCCAGCTCAGCAGAGTGGGCACTGCAGGCACATCAGCTGAAATACAATCTCCATGCTGGAAAGACAGACTGCCAGGCTGTTCCATTTGCAGACTAGGAAGGAATAGAGAGCTGGCACCCCGGGCTCTCTGCTCTGCACAGCTCGAGCTGCCATCGTGCTCTTGGCACTGCCAGCTTCTCTTTCCTGCTGAGAACGTTTGGTCCTTGTTCATTGTTCACAGCTGCTCTTGGGCTCCTCCTCCCCCACTCACCACATCTGCTGGAAAGGAGGATTTCCCAATAAAGGTGAAGAGAGGGGACTGGTACTCACGTTCCAGATCTAAATCAATTTAGCCAGCACTGCTCCTGCTAGGAAATCTGCTGCTGTTTTGTTCATGGTATAGTGCTGACAGACAATGCAGGGAGGAGCATTAACCCCCTCTGTCCCTTGCAGGAGCTTTAGTATTCCAAAAGACCTTTTTTTGTTGAAGAGAAAGCTTTAAGCCTACAAGTCTTTTTGAGATCTCAGACTGTCTTGGGTTTATCCCTGTGAATGTGCCCTGCAGAATCAGCACCAAGTGGGAAGCAGAGTGAAGTTTTGGAGGACCCTCAAGTTTGGGCCAGAAGCTGAACTGTCACCTGAAATAAATGTATATGAAGAGTTCCTTTTTAAACCTGTATTGTTCATAGATACTTCTGAGTGTCCTGGTGGCTGCCATTCACCTAATTAATGGGATAACTGGCTGCCTGTGACATAAGGAGGCTAATGACTGAGGCTCATTAGAAAATGGGAGAGACTCTTGTATCAGCAGATCTGAATGTCAGGCAGGGCTTCCCATCACTTTCAAAACGTGAGAGCTGAAACTTCCCGGAAATTCCAGGTGGTGCTGCAAGATCCAGACAGCACACCAGGGTCACACCTGGGGAAAGATGTGCAGCATTCACTGCAGCATTTCCTTTCTGTCTGAGGCCTCTGCAGCCTCAGGAGCTGCAGGCACTCGAACCACCTGCGTGGTGGCTGGTGTCCCAGTTCCCCTCAGGTGTGACAGCCAGGGGTCCCTGGGTGTTTAAGGAACCTGTTTGGGGTGCACAGGTGACGTGCCAGGTTCCAGCTCCACACTTGCTGCTCTGTTGGAGGTAGATGCAAACATTGGGTTGCCAGCGCTGCTGCGTCACTGATACAAACAATTTCCATCAGGGCAAAAGCCCGGATGAAACCACCATGGCAACCAATTTTAAATAGAAACAATAGCCCAGCTCCTTTGCTGAAATAAAGGCACAGGACCCGGGGATCTGGTTCCATATTCCTACAGCAGACAACGCCATTTTTTGAGCATTCGTATTTTCTGGGTTTTTATTGCGTCTTTCGGAGCATCTCAACGAGCTGTTTGCAAATTTTGTGCAATAAATACTGATGGAATGAAGCCATCTCTGTGGGGCCAGCAGCAGTCAGAGAGCAGCATGGTGGATAAAGCAAGTTCTTGCCAACTCCTTTATCTTTCCTGTTCCAGGATCTCTAAGTCCCACGCAGAGAAGTCAGTCCAGTTTTTCCCTTGAAGATCTGCAGAAAACAAACAACAAATCATTAAAACGGAAAAGATGAAATGCTGAATCATGCCTTCCACTCTTTAGAACCCTGTGTTCCACTGAGTCTAATTATTTCACACTTGCTACCTAAATCTTTGAGCAGTCTCTCCCAAGAATATTCACTATGAGGGTTGGAAAATAATAAGTTCTGATGAACAGTCTAACATGGGGACAATAGTTCTGGTCAAACTCCCTGGAAATTATTGTTGGCTTATCTCAAAGAATGGGATTTTATTTGGCCCAAACAACCTCAAGCAAACTTGAAATTGCAGTGAGGGCAGTACAGTCAATGTGCAGCTGAATGAGCGAAGAGAAACTGCCAGGAAATGTTGAACATATTTTTAAGCATTTAAACCAGTGTCTTTTGAGTATCTGAAATGAGGTGAAAATACATTAAAATCCAACCAGATCCCACTCTCTTCTTTGTTGCAGCCAAAACACCCTGAACAGAGCCAGTGGGTGCAGAAATAAGAAACTACTTTTTGCTTTTGCTTAGGTAGTGGGGGTTTGCTATTTAAAAAATCAAAATAAAAAATGCCTGACCTACAGCACATTCTGGAAGGGCACATATCGAGTATCCTCAGCACTTAATCTAAGAAGGAACTTCAGTGCTCTGGCATTGTTCTCCCCTGTGCCATTCTTATCTGACACGTAGTATCAGTTGCCAGAAACGCTGTGGGTTTATTCTGTACTTTGTATTCTAATATAAATGGAGCTGAATAGTTGTCATAGTCCTCTGGGCAGGGCTCCTTGCTGCTGCAGAGTTTAATATTGAGGTTGGCAGCACGAGGGTGGCTGATGTAATCCCTTCCATTACCGATATTTACGGCACACCACGTTACAATGCAAAGGTTTGGTGACTGGCAAGATGTGACAAGCCAAAGCCAAGCCATTCAAAACTGAGCCTGTCTCTGCAGGGGTCGATTCCCCTCACTAGATGTTCACTGAAATGTCTTTTAATGCCTTCAGGAGCATTTGTGATGCAAAATTCAGGCATAAAGCACTGATGGCAAAGTCCCCATTGCACACCCCACATCTGACTGCAGGTCTGACTTTAGCATGAGCCAGTGACTCAGGATCACCAGCAAGTGTTGTCCAAAGTCACTCTTGGGTTTCACCATTCTTTGGCCAAACATCACAAGCCTTGGTGTATGTAACACAGGGGGAAGGGGCAGCACAGAGGAGGGTTTGTTCCTCTTTCCAGCAAACTCCTTCTACTCCTGCAGCAGTCCAGGAGCTGATACAGTGATCTGTGAGTTATTACAAATCCAAAAAATATGTGCTGCTTATTTGTGCTTTCAAAGTCCAGGATATTTCCTTCAATTTCTTAGGTACCTCCAAGTTTCATCTAACCTGCAACTTGTTCCTGAAGGGCAGAGCAGGGGCAGCTCCGATCTCTGCTCCCTGGGACAGGGACAGGACCCAGGGAAGGGCTGGGGCTGTGCCAGGCAAGGTCAGGTTGGATTTTGGGAAGGGTTCCTACCCCAGAGGGTGCTGGCACTGCCCAGGCTCCCCAGGGAATGGGCACGGCCCCGAGGCTGCCAGAGCTCCAGGAGGGTTTGGAACCACTCCAGGGATGCCCAGGGTGGGATTGTTGGGGGGTCTGTGCAGGGCCAGGAGATCCCTGGGATGATCCTTGTGAATCCCTTCCAGCTCAGGATATTCTGTGCTTCCACAAAATCTCCTCAAGCAGCTCTTTCAGGTCTGAGGGTGGGAGCTGAGTGACTCTCCACACATTTAAGAGCCCATTGCTGTCCTAGAGCTCTCCTGGAGGATTTGCAGCATCTCTTCTGCAGAATCAGCACTTTTGTTGATCTTAATGGAGCTGCTTCTTGTGGAAGACACTGGAAAGGCTTCGTGTGGAACTGACTAATTTCTATTCCAGGCCACGGAGGAGAGAATACAGCCCACCCTGCCTGGTGCTTGTGATCTGATGTGAAAATAACTCTGCTGGTGTGGTGGGAATGCAGCGTGGTGTTTCCCACACAGATGGGCCCAACCCAAGGGCTTTTTTCCCCAAATTTCTTAAAGTTCAAAGGAGGTTGGAACCAAAGTGCTTCCCTGAACAGTCTAATTTTGTGTTTTAGGTTGCCATGGAAGTAGCAAAATTGACTTTATCAAACAAATGCTCTCCGCCATACCATTCAATCATTTTCTTGCCTTTTGCAATGGCTTCCTTGTGCTGTTGATAAAAATAATGTTGCTTTTCCAGTATGTCATGTAAAGTGATTTCAGCTGTGTTTTTTTCACTCCTGACCTCTGCAATGCTTGCATTTCAGGCAGTTTTATACATTTATTGATTACATGAGGTACTGTTCTAATTTCTAGGAAGTAAGAACATAGCCCTTAAATCATCCAGACTCTGAAATGTTTTAATTTCCTCAAGTAAATAGAGCATATTTTGCCAGGAATCTTAAATGTATGATACATGGATTTGATTCCACTTTCACACAGGTCTTGTATAACTCTCTTCACTTCAGTGAAATCACTCCTGATTAGCATTGAGAAACAGGTCCAGAATATGGGGAGGGGAGTGGGTTAATGCCATTTTTTCTGACACTGAGTGCTCTAAAAGCACTCTGAGACTGTAAACCATTACCATTTCTCAGTAAGTGCCCTCTGAGAGGACTGGGGAGGATTGAGCAGTTTTTAACCAGTAAGCCACCTCAGTTCTTTCACAAAAGAGTAGAGATTTAGCCTTTTCCACCTCATGGCTTTCTGATGATTACGTGGAGTCGGAAAACTGGCGGTCTCGTCATCTGCTGAGACCACAACTGCTGCCATTGGGTTCATTCCCTTCCTGGCAGCCTGGAAGCACAGGTCTGGTCCTCTTCCCAGGCTCTGCAAGTTCTCCTGTCAAGCAGGAAGGGAAGAGTTTTACAGAAGAGCTGTACAGAGGTGTGTTCTGTGCCTGCCGCGGGCTTGTCGTGCCGCAGCGCCTCAACACGAAGGCTGTTATTCTCCAACAACGCCGTCAAACTCCCACACCTCGATGACTGCTCAAAGTTATGAGCACTCCCAAAATAGGGCTGGATTTTCACAGTGATAATTGAGAGCCATAACTTTCCATCAGAGAGGCTCTGTAGGTGGGAGCAGCAGCACAGACAGCAGTATCAACAGAGTTGAGGCTTTTTATCAGGACGTTATCTAATTTTATTGCAGTATTTATCCCACAATCCTATCAAGGTAGAGCCTTTCTTTAAGGGATGTCTCCTGTGCACAGTTTTGGACCCATCTTTGGCCTATGTGAGAAAAACTCTATGGGGAGCTATAAAAAAAAATGACTTTATGATGGCACTAAGCCTTCGTTGAGGAAAATGTTCATATTCAGGAAAGGGTTTAAGCTTTATGAACATTGTTGAATAGTGCTGGCTTCAGTGAACTGATGACTAGAAAAAAATGTTCATGCAGGGTTTTGTTTTGCTTCAAAAGAACTTCCACTGCTCAGGAAACCCACTCATTAGCTCACTTCTGATGCAAATATCAGAATATTTAAATGCAAGTTAATAGCAGAGCGATATTCTCAGTCACTGGAAAAAAAATAATTGTTCTTCTTTTGGAGCTACATGGCCAGAAAGGCTGAATCAAAGAACATTTATGGGTCGCATTCTTATCTGGTGCTCTGCCACCTCCATCAAGTAATGCCAGAGTTGCACTGCAGCAGTTGCTGTTGAGATCAGAATCTGCATATAGATATTGTGTCTCTCAAGTTCTAAAAGTACTGTTACATTTGAAGTCAAAGAGAAAAGAGAGAACAAATAACACAATTTACTGCTGCAGATTATTTTTATGCCTGTGTGCTCCACTTAAGAGAATACTCTGTAAATGACTTATTATCAAGAAAAGTTATTTGTTTGCACTAATCAAGCCTTAAACTTGGAGGCATAATACGGAACTAATTATTTTTAACTAACTAATCAACATGTTTCATTCATAAGTTGGGATTTATCAATATAGCACATGAAAGGAGAGAACATATTATTATTTCAATTTAGATAATATGCAAAAAGCAGTGTGTTTGTAATGACCTGCTTTCACTGAATATAATCAAGCTCCAAAGCTCTATTACAGGCTGGAAATAGCAGCAGCTTACTTTAATGAGATTTCTGGCTCTGGGCCCCAGCTGTTCTACGCAAGGCTCTCCCTTTGCTCTATGACCTACCAATATGTGCTGTCACCAGTAATGAGACAGGACCTATTTCCTAACATGGGGAAAAATTGGAAAGCACGAGTTCATTCTATTCTGAGGAAACACACCCTGTTCCCCCTGCAAGGCACGAGGAGGGGAACACTGAATATGCAACATGCCCCCCTTCCCTCGCCAGCAGAAATGGGACATGAAACCCATCAGGTAAGGAACTCCAAGGGAAAACTGGGAGTCTCTCCTGACCTGCTTCCCTCAGCACACAGAAACCCAGTATTCATTAAACTCATCCAGAATATCTTTGTCCCCTTCAAGGACCCCAGCAAAGGACCTCCCATTACCTGCAAGGCACGGGAGAGGGGAACAGTGGCAGCCACGGGCTCTGAATCTTACGGATTTTGTGGAATTATGCTCATCTCAGGGCCGCGTTGGGAATGTGCCAGGAGCCAAAGAACTGCACTTAATTTGCCTAAAATGGAGCAGATTACCACTGCTCTCCTGTTTAATAATGGAGATGCAGCCTGGAGACTACAGATTCCAGCAAGCAATGCTCCAAAAGGAGCCAGGAGATCCAGGGGCTGGAGGTACTCTGGCTCCCAGGTGGAAAACAAGGCCAACCTCATTTTGGTCTCTCTGAATTGGACTCCTAATATTGTTTTTTGCTTTTTAAAAAATTATTATATCCCAAACTAGTCAGAAATTCTATTCTAGAAAATGTTTGATTCGCTACCATTTGGGGGGAAAGAGAAGGTTATGCTATTTTTATTCTTAAGCTGTCAATTGGGTTCATTAACACTTTGCACGTGAATCTGGGTTTTTTAGGACAAGAAAGCCTGTGGTTATTTTCCCCTGAATAACATTGTTAAGTATTTCAGGAATCTAAAATCCACAAACTATTTCTGTGCCCTGAATATAAACCTCTTTGGAAAAAGCCGACGAACATTTTAGTCAGAAAATTGGAAGGCGTGCGCTTAATGCACTTTGAAATTAAATGATTTGATGCTTTTCAATTTGTCTTTTTGCCCTTCCCAAATACCCAAAGGCACTAGCCCACTTTGTAAATGAGCAGGCTATGAAATCTTACTTTGAGAAATGAAGGTGTCACCGAGTTGCAGTAAAAATTATACTCGGCACCAGCGTACTTTGCAAGCCCTGACTAATCGGCCCCTGACACAGCCCCGCATTCCTCCTTTATTAAGAGGAATTAAATAAGCAGTTATTTATTTGAGAAGTGGGGGATAAAAACTTCCAACCCCCAAGAGATTGAGAAGCTTAGTCTCCATGGGATAAACAGCTTCTTTCCCATGGAATTCTCCGGATGGCCATCGCTCTCCAGGTGCCTCTGGTGGTGTCCCTGGACACGCTCTCCTGGCTCATCCCCTGGGTGCTTCTTTCCTTCTACAATTCCAGAAACAAGATTACAAAGTGAGTTTCCAAATTTGAAACTCTGTGCCTGTGTGCAATGGGGTTTTTTTTGTCCAGCTCAAGGAAGGGTTCTTAAATGAGAGAAGAAATGCACATTTGCAAAGGTCACATCGATGGATTTTGAAGTGCAGTGGTAAGAACACCACAGCCTTTGCAACACTACCTATTTCCTCTTCTCAATTATTTATGTATTTATTGTATTTTACATGAGCCATGGAAGCTAGAGGCATTTTTGCAGTGTCAGGTCATTCTAAAGTACATGCCATACAAAGAATAGGGCTAGAAAATAGTTGTATGTAATAATGTTCATTAATATTACATAATTACTGCACACAAAATAGTTCTCTGGGCAGTGATAAGGATTTTTTTCATAAAACTAAGGACTCCAAGGCCATGTATTCCATTAAAGGGTTGCTTAACATATGAGGGTATATCAATATATAGTACCTTCACCCAGCTGCAGCAAAATGACGAAGCCAGCTTAGTCAAATGAAGCCATTAGCATGTATAATGTGCTTTACACAAGAGTTAAAAGGTTTATAAAATCATACTTTGATATTGCAATGACCAAGCTGAGATAGGATCTAGCAAACAGCAGTTGCAGCTGCATCAGCACAAAAATGAATTGTTGGGTTTTCTCTGCAGTCTAGAGAACATTTTCTGCAGTCTTTGGAAATTGCTCTGGAATTAAAAAATTTTCTGTATGTGTAGGCTAATATTAGCTACTGACAGCTTGCCTGGGGTTTTTAGTTCAGCCTTCCTGGAGCAATTGTTTAGGATAAAATGTTGATGCAGCTTTTCAGGTCTGTTGGCTGCTTTTATTACCATTGAATGTGAGCAAGTCCTGTGTCTTCTATGATACACCAGACCTAAAGGAATGTGGAGGAACATCTGAGTGACTAACAACCCCATAAATGATCCCTTTGAATTTTAATATATCCCCCTGCACCCTTCCTAAAATCCCTGTACTGTAAGTATAAGGTTAATTTTGACTTTTTGATTTACTAAACTGTGTTAATATGCTGTTGGGTGGACAAGACACAGTGACAATGTTTAGTATAAAACTGGAGATCTGAACATCCTAATAGGTCTTTTGACATTCAAGAAAACATCAGTTGCAGTTTCTGAGACATAAGAAACAGCTGATAATTTTGCCTTTAGAAAAGAGATTATTTTCCTCTTTCTGCTCCTTTTCTTCTAAGGCAGAAGATGACTTAAATGAGACTTGAATTCTGTGTTTCCCCACCAACAGTGTGAAATAGATGCGGCAATCTGATGTTTCTGCAGCGTGAGCAGTGTCAGTGTTTGACGTTCGGGTGTTGAGTCACCGAGGGCTCACCTTTCCCTCCGGATGACACCGTGACAGCTGCAACCAGCAGATGCCTGAGAGCTGGCAGAGCTTTGATTTAAAAAAGAGAGGGTTGCTGGCACGGCATTTTCACAAGGAGTTCCTTCTCAGCTCTGCAAGTCCTTTCACTTCTTCGCTCAATGGGACCTTGATTTGATAACACTGGGAGCGTATCACAAACGGCACATCTGCTCTGCAGGATGAGCTGTGTGACTGAGCTGGAGAGCTGCTTCCTGGGGATCCCACTTGCTTTCAGGTTCAGTTTATCTGTGAGCTTATCCTACTAAATTATCATTAGAAATTCCACCTCTTGTGAGGCACACGGCCTTTTGAGTACACCTGACAAAATGGAAGATGTTCCCTTGTGCTGTGTTTCACTGGGTGTGGGGCACTGAAAGGCTGAGCAAACCACAGACCTCGGGGTGACCTTATCACTCTCTACAACTTCCTGAAAGGTGGCTGTAGTCAGGTGGGGGATGGACTCTTTCTCCAGAGAGCACTGACAGAACCAGAGGACAAAGTCTCAAGCTGCACCAAAGGAAATTTATGTTGGATATTAGGAAAAAGTTTTTCACAGAAAGAGTGAGAAAGTTCTGGATTGGTCTGCCCAGGGAGGTGGTGAAGTCACCATCCCTGGATGTGTTTAAAAAAAGCCTGGATGTGGCACTGGGTGCCAGGGGTTGAGTTGAGGTGTTGGGGCTGGGTTGGACTCGATGATCTTGAAGGTCTCTTCCAACCCAGTGATTCTGTGATTCTGTGATTGTTTCTGACAGAGCAAAAGCAAGCACACGGATTCTCTACACCAGTTCAGCCACGCTCAGTTTTTCCTGTGACCTGAGTCACAGTCAAGCGTTTATTATGTGACACTGGCAGCAAGAGTGGCAGAATAAAAACAGGCTAAGAAATCTAATCCTCAGAGGAGAGCAATATGTTCCCACTTGGGGTTTAGTCTTGCAGTGAAGAGGTTGTTAAGGGGTTTGTGATCCTGGAGATTGATGCTGAGGGGAGCCTGGGTAGAGCACAGAGCCATTGGCAATTGTCAGCTAAAGCTGCCTAATGATGGCAGCTGGAGTGGCCAGAGGAATCCTCTCCTCCAAGGAACCCAGAAGAGTTAAAGTGCTTCCAGAAATGAATCCATTAGATGCTGATGGTGATTAGCAGAAGGTACTGTGATGACTTAAAGTACTTCAAGTGTCATTCAGACTGAAACCTCTTTCAGGTGAATAGAATCGGATACGTCAGGACTGAGCTGCAGGGACCAATTTGGCGGATGTGGCAGCAAATCTGGGCATGAATCTCATCAGTGTGTACGAGCAAATGCTACTGAGAGAATTCTCCCATTTCCTTCCCATTTCAAAAGTCTTGAATATTTACTGTTGTGGTGAAGGTTTTCTAATTATTTGAATCTTATGTTTCAAATTTCATCCAAAAGTTAGGTCACGGCATAAGCTATGGCAAAATCATGTGATAAAGGGGTTCATTTGACTCTACAGGTCAAATTTGAGCTTACGGCTTGAGTGATTTAAAAAACTGGAGCAACCTGGTCTACTGGAAGGTGTCCCTGCCATGGCAGGGGTTGGAACTGGATGATCTTTAAGGTCTCTTCCAACACAAACCATCTGTGATTCTGTGACAGTGTTGTCCTCTTTATTCTTTGAGACTCTCTTGACATCATCCAGCCACCAAAGCGAGAATTTCCTCACAGGTGGTTAAATCCACTTATTTATAGACAACCCTGACTTTCTTCAGTAATTTATTCCTCTTGGTAAATAATGCCTGCAATCCCTGCATATTGGTCAGGCATTTTTCTCAAAGAGATTGAACAAACAGCCACGAATTCTGCTGGGCAGCTGAACCATCCCAGCACTGGCCCTTGAGGAGCCTCCCATGGTTTCAGCAAACCATGTTTGTCAGGCAAAGTGATTAAAGTCAGATTTTAAAAATTCTGCTCATATCATTCCAGTCCATCTGCATCTACCCTAATGCACTGCAAGGGTGTGCCTGAAATTAAATTAAGGCCATAGACTCAGTCTTTCCCAAACTATTCGTGGAACAGCAATTTGCTGCTGGAGCCAGGTCCGTGGAGTCCGGACAGAAGTGCCTGTTAACCCTGAACCTTAAGAAGATGATAATAACATTATGACTAGAGAAATGCAGAGGAAAATAATGCTCAGTATCAGATGAGCTCACAGAAGTTGCAAACAGCAAACAAAAGGGGAAATTATAACCCAGTCATTACATTTTCACAATGATGTTTTCACCATGTGTAAACAAGGCCGTTTTCTCACATAGAAACAAGGTGCCTGTGATTGCGAAGAAAAAGGTTTATTTAATAAAATTGTTGGGAAATACTTGGTTTGGTAAAAGTGTCATCCAAATTACAGTCATGGGTCTGAGAAGAAGTCTCGGAGCAAATAGAGAACAGCCCTCTACTGAGAGAAAACTTTTCAGGAAATGTCTCTGCATATTTCCTTTTAAACTTGAATTTTTCTAATGGTGAACCTACATACAGTTATTTTAATGTCACTATATTTTGATATTACATTTGAAACTGTATTTTCATTTGCATGCTGTAATCTGTCGGTGTGCAAAAACAGCGCCCATCCCCAAAACAAAGTCGTGTATAAAGCAGATCTGGAGCAGACAGACTTTTTGATGCTTGCCCTTGGACTACTTAGGTTGCATGTACGGAAGAAATTCTTTGCTGTGAGGGTGCTGAGGCCCTGGCACGGGCTGCCCAGAGAAGCTGTGGCAACCCCATCCCTGGAGGTGTCCAAGGCCGAGCTGGACGGGACCTGGAGCAACCTGGGCTAGTGGAAGGTGTCCCTGCCATGGCAGGGGGTGCAATGAGAAGCTCTTTAACGTCGCTGCCGAGCGCGGCCGCTCTCTGTGACACCGGGCACCGACAGTGACAGGTGACGCCCTGCCCTGCACAAACATGGCGGGCGCCGCGCTCCTCACTCCAAGATGGCGGCGCCGCCAGCATCCGCCTGACCTCCCGCCCACACCTAAGATGGCGGCGGCGCCGCGGGCGGTGCGCGCCCAGCCCCGGGGTGGCCGCCCC
>VZRH01006011.1:775077-820380 GCA_013397555.1 Urocynchramus pylzowi
CAGGGCAGGGAGCGCCCCGAGCCGCCGCCGGAGCCCCGAGCGCTGCGCCCCGAGACAGAGCCTGCCCCGACCCCGCCGGGCGACCCGGGAGAGCCGCTTAAACGCCTTCCATGGGGGAGAGAGGAGCCCGGCCGGCCGCGCCTTCCCCTCCCTGCCGGAGGCTGCTGCGCTGCTGAGGTAAAACCCCTCCTGCCTTGCCCGGCTCGAGCGAGGGCGGGGGACGCGCGGGGCACCCACAGCCCGGCCCCGCTGGATGCCGAGTGCCTGAGGAGGGAGCGCGTTCCGGGGGCTCGCTGGGCTGCGGGAGCCGCGATTCCCGGGGAAGGAGGCGAGCCCCGCACCACAAAACACCCTCCCGGCAGCAGAGAGCGAGAAAAAAACCTCCTTCCCCTTCCTCCTGCACAACTCGCTGTCCCCTCCCTTCCCTTTCCCGAACGGTGAACGCTGATTTCTGAGATGAAAACCTTCCTCTTCGGACAGTCAGGACTCATATGAAGGACACGCAAATATTGGATCATAAATAAGAAGCGAGTCTGGCGAGCTCAGAGACCCAGCCCAGAAGGAGCAGCATCAAGAATCCACCCTTCTCCTGCACAACTCACTCCCCACCCAACACACAGAGAATACTGATTTCCTGAGATAAGATCTTACCCCTTTAAACAACCACACACGCACACACACGGTGTATATTATTGCTAAATATAATAGGTTAAACCCAGCAGCACGGGATAAAGCCTCTTCTGCCACTCACTCCCCCGTTTCACCCTTCTGAATGCTGAGATCCTGAGGTAAATTTTTCCCTTGTCCACAGCAAAGACTCTTTTTGAACAGGACACAAATATATATTAGATTATAGAGATGTATTAAATTATTCCAGATTTAAATCTATTTTTTGCTGCCAAGGGGTTGAGGGACCAGACGTCATTGTATTTTTTTTTTCTTCCCTCTTAACTCATTTATGGGCGAGTCAAGGCTGCTGAGGAGGAAAAAAACAGGATAGTTAGAATCTCTTTATCCTTATTTCCCAGAAGCTTATTATCTCATTGCTGTGCATTTCCTTTAGAAAAAGGAAACCTCTTATTTTGTGAACCAAAGATTTATTTTTCCCTTCCTCCTGGCCAAAGGAAGGAAACGGACACAAATTGACACATTGAAATAGTTGAAGAGATCTATCTTTTACAAAAAGAAAAAAAAAAAAGCAAACATCTTTATCCAAATCTGAAATAAATAGCGTGGAGGGAGACACTGGAATATCTAGCGAAAACCAGAATATTTGCTAATCTTGCCTCACGAGAGGACAAGCTAAACACTAAACATCAACTTGTTCTTACAGGGAGGATTCAAACCCTAAATATAATAAATGGGGGATTACGGGTTTGGAGTGTTAGTGCAAAACAACACTGGAAATAAGTCAGCTTTTCCAGTCAGATTTCATCCACATCTGCAGCCTCCACACCATCATCAAAATGCAACCCCCAGCCCTGCTGCTTTTATAAATAATAACACAGCTGCCAATGGCAGTAGTGCTGGGTCAGCTTGGCTCTTTCCTGCTCCAGCTGCCCATAATATTCAGGATGAGATTCTGGGGTCAGAAAAATCTAAAACTCAGCAACAGGAAAAGCAAGAGTCCCTAGAAAAACAGCAGCTTTCCCCTGGTCAAAGTCAGGAAGCAGGCATGCTCTCTGAACCCGAGAAAGCTAAAACTGAAGAAAACCAGGGCGATAATTCTTCAGAGAATGGCAATGGAAAGGAGAAAATAAGAATAGAATCGCCGGTTTTAACAGGATTTGATTACCAAGAGGCTTCGGGGCTCGGTACTTCGACACAGCCCTTGACATCCACCGCATCTTCTCTGACTGGTTTTAGCAACTGGTCTGCAGCTATTGCTCCTTCTTCTTCTACAATAATCAATGAAGATGCAAGTTTTTTCCACCAGGGAGGGGTCCCTACTGCCTCAGCTAATAATGGTGCTCTGCTGTTTCAGAATTTCCCACATCACGTCAGCCCTGGCTTTGGTGGTAGCTTTTCCCCCCAGATCGGACCCCTCTCTCAGCACCACCCTCATCACCCCCATTTCCAGCATCATCACAATCAGCATCAGCAACAGAGGAGGTCTCCTGCAAGTCCTCACCCACCTCCATTCACACACAGAAATGCTGCTTTTAATCAGTTGCCTCACTTGGCCAATAATCTTAACAAGCCACCTTCTCCGTGGAGCAGCTACCAAAGCCCATCGCCCACCCCGTCCTCCTGGAGCCCCGGCGGCGGCGGATACGGCGGCTGGGGAGGGTCCCAGGGCCGAGACCACCGCCGGGGACTGAACGGAGGGATCACCCCCTTGAACTCCATCTCGCCCTTAAAGAAGAATTTTGCAAGTAATCATATCCAGCTGCAGAAGTATGCACGACCCAGCTCGGCCTTCGCTCCCAAATCCTGGATGGATGACAGCTTGAACAGAGCTGACAACATTTTTCCTTTTCAGGTGAGCGCACTCTTGTATCCATAAAAAAAAAAACCCCAAAAAAACCAAACCTCCCCCAAAGAGCATTAAAATGCCCTGGTTGTGGGATTTCTGTGCTTGCAACTGAAAAAAACCATATGGCTAACTCAAAATGTCATAGTGGGAATGATCCTCCAAGCTGTGATTCATGGGGTTTTTATTTTTTAGCAGTGATGGTCATAAATATCTATTGCGCACCAGCCATCTGTATTGGCCACTTTGCTTCAGCTTAATACTTACACACAGACAGAAATAGCCAATGGAGAAATTCACTGACAAGTATTTCAACAAAGAGGAAAAAGGAAAAAAAAAATGTGCCTGGTGGAGTATGAGAGATCTGAGGCCTTTGGAAGCATTCAGCAATGTACCACATCTGAGAAAAAGTATGGAGTGATTTTATTTGGTTTTACAGTATCACACGGGCTTGCAGTGCAACATAATTTTTGTAGCATTTTTGGGGGAAACTTCGCTTTTTACAAATAATGGTAATCAGTGCAGTTTGCTCTCCTCAGGAATGGCAGCAAATTTTGGTTACAGGCCATTAAATCAGCACTAAAAATAGATGTGGATGAGATCAGTTGGTGGTCTCCTATGTTTTGCTGTGGCCTTCTCCTGGCAGGAGGCAGGTTGTCTGGCAGCTCAACCTCTCCTTCTGGGCTGACTTGTTATGAATTTGAAAAGAACTGTATAATGTTGAACCTAATTTGCAGTAGGAATTAAACCAGAAGTCCCCTTCTTTTCATCTGACCACCAGTTAAACCCAGCTTTTATGTGTGTGTGCGCCTTTTGTAAACTCCTTTAGGGTGAATTAAAAGACCCAAGAGTTCTTTTACATTTCCAGGGTTGTTTTTCAAGCTCTTCAAATGAGGGCAAAAGTAAAATTCTCAACGTGATTGCAGTATTTCTTGCCATGCTGCAAGAACCGGGGTGACCTACTTAAACACAATTTCAAAGATACAAACTGTGCAATGTGTCTCATGATGTAAAGAAGCAGAAATACATTTAACAGTGACTTTGTGGATGTGGGGATAGTTGGGTTTTTTGCAGACTGCAGGTTTTTGGTGGTGTGCAGGCCCTGCTGACAGCACAGCAGCTGCTGGCAATAACTTTCCTTCAGAGCCTTTTTTTTCTACTGCAGTGCTACTGACTGGTTCTGTATCAGGTAGAGCCCTTCCAAATGTAGAAAGCAGAGTAATAATTAATTTTAACATCAGGATTTATAATGAATATAATGAAGCTGTGTCCAGCATACCCAATTTATCCAGTGAAACCATTAGAAAAAGGGACCCAGCTGGAGCTGGTCTTTTTTCAGCCTCACTGCAGCGAGCCTTGGCTCACGGTTTGATTCACTCTGTACCCTGACACGTAGCTGATGTTGAGAGTGACAGAATGAGATCAAGTGTGTCCTTGCTGCTGTGTGTAAGCCCCAAATATATACACAGGCAGAGCAATGTGCTTGGATTGGCATCAAGGAAATTTCAGGAAACTGGCAAAGTCAACCTTGACTTCTGGACGGTGTTCCAGACACAGAATAGCAGACACACGTAGTTTGATCATGGTAAAGAAATCATTTTGGTGTAGCATGTTGGTGTCTGTTTACGTAAACACTCCGATGAAGCTGTACATGTCAAGACCAAGTCTGACACTCCTTCATGCCAAGAAAAGGAAAGTGTGGAGGGAAGTGCTCTCCAGTCTGTGACTATCACTTCTGGGAGGAAAAGGGCAGGGCAGCAGAGCAGGACTTCAGCACTGCAGCCCTAGAAAGATGCTGATTAATTTTGAAGCCATCTTGGACAACTGCTTATTACAACTTTTTTTTCTTTTGTATAAAATCTTTAGCTGCTTTGGTCACTTTAGCTGAGTGTTGAAAGCACAGTGAATTTTTGAACCACTGGAAACAAATGATGTAAAAATTGACCTTTGATGTCTTTCTGTTTTTTTTCTTGACTATGCTGATTCTATTCCTGACTCAAAGCAGAATTTTGCTTATTACATACTTGTATTCCTGCATATCTCTCTCTCTCTCTTTCTCTCTTTCTCTACCCCTGAAGTATCCTTGCTGATGCAATCATGTACTGGACAAGGCTATTTTGTTACTGGAATCTTCTTAGATTCCTGTTTAGGAAATAATTGAAAGCTGTCTTTGCTGCAGCAACATAATGGAGTAATTCGATACAACAATCCCTTTCATTTAATATTTATGTTTTGCTGCTTAAATCATTAACAAGCGGTGCTGCAATCAAGTGAAAATGAGTTTCTTTAGAAAGCAAAATGTACATCAGCAATTGCAAATATTTGGGGATCGCTTTCTTTTTTCTTTTCCTCAGAGGTTGTGTCTGTTCCAGAGCCCGGTGACACACAGGATTCTGGCTGTGTTTTGGTGGAAATCTTGGGGTGACCAGGACTAAGAGCTCTTTTCCTCTTTGGAGAGGATGGTGTCCCATAATTTCCCTGTAAGCCACGATTTGAACTCCTGCTCCCTTCAAACATCCCTGCCCATGGGATGAAATGGGTGCTCCAAATGGTGCAGATGAAAGGAAAATACTGTGGTGATCAGTTTGATAACCTTGCAATTTGATGATGCCTCGCCTTGGCACTGAGAGCTGCATGCAAACCCTGTGCTCTCTGCTCTAAATGTTTTCCATTTGGAATCCTGTCTCCTGCAATTCCCAAACGAGGTCTGTAGGAACCTCTTGCAGGGATGGAACTGGCAGCAAGGTCAGAGAAGACTTAACCAGATCTGTTAATGAAATTAAGTTTTGATGTTGTGCTTTAACCACTGGGCAGGCTCCCCCCTTCAAAGATCTTTTGAAAAGAGAAAAGCCATTGTTCTTTGTGTGTTCGTTTGAAAAGGAAATGGTTTCCAAATGAAAAAATGGTTCCTGAATTCAAATTAAAGAGCAAAAAACGGAGTCTTTTGGCTCTCACAGCCCTCCGTGAGAATTAATATCTGAAAATGCTTTGACTGTGACTGTGGCACCTTACCAAGTTAGTGATTTTTAAGAATAATTCCTTGTCCTTCTCTCCCAGCAGCACTGACAAACTTGGTGCTCAGTAATTGCGTTTCACGGCAGCGCTGCCTTCAAGATTGTTTTGGCTTTCCTTTGGCTGTGTACTTGCACTTCCTCATGAGGGGAACATCCTGCCTGTTATGCAATGCATAAATCTTGCTTTGATAGGCATTTCCAGCTTTCCAGATCTCATCTTCAGTGCGTGATGATGTTTTTTTAAATGGCTCTCTGAAGGCACAAGCAAGTGAAGCAATAGTGCTCAGCTTTCTGTAAAACTGCTTAAATAGAATTTGTGTTTCTTCCTGGAATCAGGCTCGAAAATAACTGCCCATTTCAAAGAATTTTGTACATGAGAGCAGTTCATTGTATCCACTTGTTCAAAATGTTTTTTCCTTTCTTCCCCAGTGGCTGGTTTCCAGGTATATAACCCCTTCCAAATCCAGCCAGGGCCTGTGCCAGGGAGACTTGCTCTTCCCCCAGGCAGATATGGAATGTTTGAGAAAACACATTCGTGATTACAAAACGTGTTTGAATTCCGACCTCTACGTCAGCATTTGTTTGCCCATAGAAATGGCCTGATTTAATAAGTGCATTAAACAAATTCACAGCGAGCTGGAATTAAAAAAATAGCCTCTTGAGTGCGTTTGCCAAACTTTCCTTTTGAAGGGATCTTGCAAATAAATTTCTTTACCGTTCCTCTTTGTTTTAATATTTGGGTTTGAGGAACCTTTTCATAACTCACGATAGCTGGCTGCACAAAAAGAGCTTATTTGTTTTGCAGAACTTAATTTTTTTTTATTCTAGCAACAGCAATTATTCCCAATAATTTCAAGGTATCATTTGAAAACAGAGCAAATCCTTGAAGCTGGGTTGTTAAATCCATTCCCCCATTTTTGTGTAACTCCATCAGCTGTGCAGCAATTAGTGTTTTGTGTGCTGTTCCCCACAGCTACTGATCTGTGGGATTAGCAGCACTCTAATGTGGTATGACATGCACAAGTTAAGTGCTGTGGAAGTTAACACTGTTCTTGTTTTATAAACTTACTACTGACGTTCATACTTGGGCTTTGGCCCTCCTGTGTGTTTTTGACCTCAGGGTTTCTGTTTAAAGAGAGCTTTTGTTAAGAAGCTATTTGAATTATGTTTGTCTTTTTCCTAAGATTAAAAGGAGTACTCTTATTAAGCATTTTGCTTTGGAAGTTGCAGCCCAGCAAAGAGTGAGAATGCAAGATATTGTGGAAAGTCATTTTGGAAGATGCATGATAAACTTAATGTGCAGCTAAAATAGAATCACACGTGTTACAAACACTTCCAGTAAAGTTTTGTCATTTCTAACACTTAAAAAGTTCAAGTTGGACTAAACTTTGTGTTTTGTGCCACTTCATTTTTCCAGTTCTTTCTTATTGTTCCCTGGTGAAACTATAAAAGATGATCTGGGCAGAATACAGCAACATCCTTTCAGGAAAAACCTGTTTATTCAAAGCCTTTAATTCACTGGATACTGGACTGGGAGCTGGAATACAGCATTTGCTGGGTGCTGGGAAGGAGGAGAAGCTTCCCCAGAAGCAAAATCCAGTCCAAATTTGTGTTGCAATTGAAAGAGATGTGTGGAACTTGTATTTATGATGATAAATATGGTGATACTGGCTCTCCTGTGCCTGAGACACGTGGCTTTGGACTTGTGGGAAATGGGAACAGGGTTTCAGAAAGTTTCAGGCTTCTCCTGCTGTAATTAAGGCACAAATGTAGCTGTGAGCTACATTTGATTTGCACAAATGTTCTGGTTTCACAAAGATTTAAATGTCTAAAACAAGCCCCACTTTTACAACTATACCTACTCCTTAAATGCTGCTCAATGAATTGCTTAATGCAGTGACATCTTTTGCATTATTATTGATGCCTTGGATTTCAGATCAACCTTATTTTAAGAGATCAGGCCCAGCCTTAGCTACCAGCAAGTGTTCATACCTTGATTTTTTGGTGCACTTTGGGATTTACCACTGGGAGGCCCATCCTGGGAAGTGCTCTCAGGTTCTGGCATCTTAATTATTCAGGTGATGGTAATGCTGTGGGTGCAGACTAAATATGATGACTCTATAAAGAGTTAATAGTTAAATTAAATGTGCAATTTTCTGATGTGCAGGAAAATTAATGTATGGGATTTTTAAATTTAAAGTATGATCTTCCTGTGCAGGAAAAATTCCCGTGGAATTTCTTTTGCATGGGAGGATGACCCAGTGTATATCACACATGTTATGCACCAAGTGACTTTCTTTTAGGGATGAAATATAAGTAGGGATGAAAAATAAAGTTGGAATAGGGATTAGAATTTGTTTTGTAGGCAGAGATGGCCAGGGTAGAGTTCACAAATGATTTGTTGGTTATTGTAGGACATGTACAGACTCAATAACTCATTTTTCAGCAGATCTGCAGCCTGTCACCTCTTGTACATCGTGCAAACAGCACTGCTTATTCCAAATGATGTTTAATGAATATCTTCTGTAATGTTGGCTGAAATTTTTAACACAGTCATGTATTCAACCTGCAGTCTTATTTCTTTCTTCTTGGTTGTTTTGTGGCTTTAGTTTGTTTAATTTGCTTTGTGTTTTCTTTATTTGGGTTTTCTTTTTTAGATTTTTTTATTGTGGCCTCGTGTTTACCTGATGTCTTTCTGCTTCAGTTCTGTTTCCCAAGGGTAAAAGTGTGTAGCCTTTGAGCCCTCTGATACAGCAACATTTTAAACATCCTAAACAAACTTGTGTAAAGCCAAGTTCTTTTGGAACCCAGGTAAATAATACCAGGCTGTGGTTGCCACATTTTGTTACTGAATTGTACATGCTCTGCTTTAGTCCAGGGTAGTCATTACCCCTGTATATTTTCTTTATCAATAAACAAGTGTAAAGTAGCAATCCAGCTCCTAAGCACTGTAACTTTGTGAATTGCTTCATTAAAACCATCACCACATTGTTATTAATTCTCTCTACATGAAATCTTTGGAAGAAAACATTTTTTCCTAAGTTCAATGTGGTTTATGTGCTTCATAACTAATATGTATCTGAGAAAAGCTCACATTTAGCTACTGGTTTGTGACCAATATCTTGATTATTAGAGCTATTTTTGGATGAATTATTAAAGCTATTAGATGGATTAGCTATTATTTAGATGAATTATTAGAGCTATTTTTGGATTAGAGCTTTTGGGATGAAATGCAGAGTTATCCATTTCTTCAGGGGTTTAGCCACACACCTTCACCAGCCTTTATTTTTTCTTTAGGTGCATAATAAATGGATATATTTCAGATGTGGTTCTGGTAAAATGTCTTGCAAGATAAGACTGATGAAATCTGTGCTGCTGTTTTCAAAGGAGTTTCACTACAAAAAGGACTTTAATTTGTATAAAAATTCTCAAAACTACCAATGGTGACTTTCTCTAGTAATGTGCAACCTGTCAGGGCAAATAATCAACTAAATGAAAATTTTTTTTTTAATAATAAGCACTGTGCAAACCTGTGACCCAGCTGAGCTTGGCATCTTGGCTGGTCTTTATTTAGGCCTGACATCTTTTCACTGGGTAGATGTACAGAGTCTTCCTTATCTATCCCAAGTTTTGGCCATTCCTCCTTTTTCTGGGTGGGAAATATCACCAGTTAATCTTGTTTCACTGTGCAGGGTTGTGTTTTAAAGTGTTTGCAGGGTGATTTGCAGCTTATGGACCCTGAAAAAGGGACAGCTTGTGGTTCACTTGAAAAGGAAAAGAAATTCCTCAGCACCAAAAGCTTCCATTGGAGAATGCACTTATTTGTGAGCCAACCAGCTCAATTCCGTTTTTTCCCTTCAAATGTTTAAATTCTCTTTTCTCAATATTAAAAATGAGCATTGCAGCAAACCCTTTGTTACTCCAGCTCAGCCAAAGTAACACAGGTATTTTAGAGAGAAGAGAGTTGCTTCAGGCTCAGGTGCTCAGCACAATGAACTGGGAATTACTTGGCCTGGGTCACTTCCTTTGTGTCTCTCAGACAACTGAAATGTGAAGTGCCACAATTCCACAAAGATTTGCAATTACTGAGGTTCTGCACTTTGTGAAATTTGAGTTTTGTAGCTGCTCATGGGGTGGGCTTGAGGTTAACACAAGAATTCAGGAAGGAGAAGCTGCTGAGGGACATCAGGTTTTCAGTAAATGCTCCCACCTGTGATTTAGGCTATTTTTGTCATTTTGTGAGGACTGCTGAAAATGCAGAGGTTGCCTTTTAATATCCATTCCTGAGTTACTCACCTGTTGGATCCTAATGGATCCAAAACTTTGTACTCACTCCTACTGAGGGATTTTAATGTAAATAGAGTTTGAAATAGGTAAGAAGTAGCAATGTTTAAACCAAACCAATAAATTAAATCTGCTACAAAAAGGCAGAAAACTGTAGAAAATCTATGAAAGAAAAGCACAAAATTCAAGGATTTAAATGCTCCTGATATTTTCTCTAAGGTACCTCAATTATCTTGTAATAGAAATGACCAAGGAAATCAATCCTGTGGGGAGACAGGGCAGTGCTGTGCTTTTTATAGCAAATTTGATATTTGCTAGACTTAATAAAGGAACTGGTTCCAAACTCTGGCCTTTTTAATGCTATTTGAGACACAGCACATCCGGGTTGGAATACGTGGCCTGTTCTGTCTCAGTAATAAACTGTTCTGAAGAGAGGAAAAATACCAGGAAATTCGATTGAAAAATGGTATTTTTTAGTGATCAGAATGTAATTTACAACTTGGAAATGGATCAGGAGCTGGTGGGTTCCTGCTCTTGGAATAGTTTGAGGTATTTAAATCCAGAATGAGGGATCGGTGAAATCAGGAACGGCCCTTGCAACACAAAATCACTGCTGCTTCAGCACTGAAATAAAGCACTTTATAACTCACCACTGCCTTTAAAAATATTCCAGGCTGGATCTGTGTGCTTTGGAGAAATTTCAGCTTCACAGCCAGTGTTAGGGACAAAAAACACACTCGGTGCTGGAATAACAAGAGTTGTGGAGAAGGAGTCAAGAGCAAAAATTTATGAAATTTCTCTTTCTTGTTTGAACAGAGACTTCCCAATGCTTGAGCTCAGTTCAGAGGGGATTCCTTAGAACAGGAACAAAATAAAATCTTTAAAGCTGGTAGTAGAGAGCTTCTTGGACAGAAAAAAAAAATTAAAATCAGGGTGGATTCATGTAATTGTATAAAATTCAATCCAAGTTGAAATGTATAAATACACAGAATGTGCAGATATGTGAATAATATTGGACATTAGAGTGATTTTTGCCTCCCTTTGGGACCATTTATGATACTGTAAAGATTTCAGAGATTACAAGAAATTCCAGTTATTCTGAATTTGCCAATTAAACTAAAGCAGTACCAGCATATTTTACATTGTGTTTTGCTTGTATATCATCAGATTTGTGTGATGTGGAATTGATTGTTTGGTTGAGAAAGTCTGACCTGGGCATGTGTAAAATGCTGGCTTTGGTTAATAGGAAGGAGAAATAGTTATAGATGAGTTCATATTTAATAATATTGTAATTTGTAATATTCCTCTATCCTTTGGTATATGATTTTTGCTTAATTCTGCTGTGGTTATGTAGAAGAAAGTGGAAGTTTTTGTGTTTCATGAGCTCGTGTTTAACTCTGGCTCTGTTTGTGTTTGCTTGCAGGATCGCACGAGGACTTTTGACATGCACTCACTGGAGAACTCCCTAATTGACATAATGAGGGCTGAAAATGATTCACTGAAAGGTAAATTTAGACAGAGACTGTTTCCTGCAGCAAACAACTGGGGAGAGGGGCTTACTGAAAATAAGAGACTGCAGTTTTGGGTAGGAAAAGCGAATTTCCCTTGTGCACCTGGTGGCTTTTTTGGTTGTGTGAATGAAACTGTTCCAGCACAGGAGCACTGAGGGTGTCTGTCCTTGTCCAGAGCAGTGCAGAGCACAAACACAGGCTGACCTGCTGTGTTATTGGCCAGGGGTTTTGATCAACTTCAGGAATCTTGTGCAGCTCAGCAAGAAGTAATTCTTTGCCTAATAGGGTTTTCTTGATGAAGTCATAGTTTTTTCTGTCTTGGGAAAGAATAGGGTTTATCCATCTCCTTTTGAGAAAAACAGTATTTTGGGTTTTTTTACCTTTTTGGAACCATTGGGAAAGGAAAAGAGAGATTGAAGTGACTTGCATTTGGGATTCATCTCTTTTTATTCCTTTTGGTTTTTTGGCCAAGGTAGTCATGCTTTGGAAATACCTCAGCTTACAAAGTATTCAAAGTATTGTCTGCACATAATTTTGTCTGAATAAAAACTGCTTACGGTCAACAATTCAGAGCTGTAGTTTCATGTCCTGTAGGATGAGTAATCCATTGCAGTTCAGTGGTCACATGTATGAGTGGAGTAGTCAAATTCTCACACACACTTCTTATCTAACCACTCACTTTTGTTACCAGTCATGAGACCACTAAAAAAAAAACAAACCTGCACTTGTGGTTTCTGCAAGTAAATTCCTTTTGATATCAAGGCTTGTGGTGGTAATGAAATCTGACTTGTTTTAATAGTGATTCTTGCTCAGAAGACCAGCCTTTGATAAACTGGCAAGAACTTGTGTTTGTTGCCTTCTCTGAGGTCTGGAAATGCAGCTCGAGTTTCCCATCCCCAGAGCTGTGCAGAAACTCAGTGTGGTGAGAAACACCATGAAATACTTCCCTGTTGAAATGACAGGGAGAGCCTGATGTGGATAAAAGTGATGCCAAATGAATTAAAACCCCAAAACACCTTCCCTGCTTGTGCAATGGGGACCAGGTTTTTATTAATGCCAAGTATTAACAGCTTTTGTTTGGTTTATGTCCTGTCTGGCAACATCCTGTGTCCCCAGAATTGCACATAGAACCAAGAGTGATGTGCTTTTCCTTGACTGAGCACCTGGGGTTTGCCCCAAAACCTTCTATCCAGCTGCCAAGCACTTCCAGACCAGGTTACAGCTCTGAAATCTGGCCCAAGGTTTCATGGCCATGGGACAAATAAAATCTCCCTTTAAAATCTGAGTTTAACAAAGTCAGCTTCATGTGTGTTTATGGTCAGCTGCTAAGCAGGTACTTCTGAAAGTAGCTTGATGTTTAGTTTAAATGCTTTGAAAAGCATTTAAACCTTTTTGAAAAGGTTCTTTGCAGTTGAAATATTTCTTTTTGAGTGCTTAGCATGTTTTAAGAGTGATGGAATAAGTATGTCAACAAGGAATACAAATAGTTCTGACACGCATTAATTCCTGCTTTAGCCTGAGTGTTAATCCCCTCTACAAAGTCATCTGTGGCTTCTCCAAAGTTCTATGTGCCTTGTCTCACACTGATTGAGACACAGGGATATCAGTCAGGTCCTGGGCTGGGAATTATTGCTTAGATTCCTTGTGAATTATTCTGTTTCACAGTTAACAGTTATATAACTGTACCGAAGAAAGCCTCAAAGCCCAGATGAGAGATTTAAGTGACTCTCCGTGAAATACTTTGTTGTGAATCCTCGTTTTCCAAGGATCTCCTCAGCAAGAACATGAACTTTGCTTCCAGTGAAGTGTGCAGTGCCTGAATTTGGCTGTGCTGCTCTGGCACAGCACTCAGTGACTTAATTCCTGTCGGGTATTTAAGGAATGGATCTTTGTTCAACCCAGCATCCGCCGGGCGTGCTAACTGCAGAGATCATCCCTGCCTAGGGTGGGGTCTGCAAGGAGAGGAAATACCTTTAGTTAAACCGACTGATACAGCTGGAAAAAAACTGTAAACTGCTGGGACAAAACATTCCACATCAGGCCTGGAGTGGGGCTGGTGATCACGAGCCCTTTGTGTTTATTTTCCATCTGCTAACACAGATCCTGTCTCATGTTTTCTCTTTTCTTGCCCCATCTTTATTTAAACCTCGGATATAGAAATCTTTAAATAGGACAAATTATGGCTGTCAGCTCAAATCTTGTTTGCTGTTTCAAACACCTGCATTTAAATCAGCAGCTCCATAAGAAGTTTTTCAGTTTGCATTTTAAATGGGTTAATCAGTGCATGCAGTGCTTTGAACTAAAGTTGGATACTCTCAGAAAGGAAAAGCTTCTGGGTTTGAGACTTTAAAAATAGCCTGGGCAAGACAGTAATAAAACATACTGTGGAGAGCAAGCTCAGAATGGCATGGAAATAATTCAGATGATCTAATAGGTCTCACTGCTATCTTGTGAGAGGTTTAATCCTGCCTCAGCATGAGTTTAGTGTGTAACATTAACAGCCCCCCTTTCATATTGTCATGGACTGCCAGAGAAAGAGGAGCTGTGTAAAATACCCCTTCAGAACAACTGGGAGAATGGGCATGGTAATAGACATCAGTCACAGTTTGGAACCTGCTATCTCTGGAACATCATTTCCATCTTCAAATGATGTGTTCAGAGCAGCAGGCTGGGAATTCTGTAATAAAGTCAGAAGTAGGAATTCTTCTAAATGTAACAAAATCCATCCATAGTGTGTTCTTCGTGACTGAGGTGATTAAGCTGTGCTAGCTTTGGATTTGTTTAGGTCAGTAATAATTACATACTTAGGTTGTCTTGCTATATGAAATAAATATTTTCTGCATGAGGTTAAAAGGTGAATCTTACAGTGATTCAGTACACTCAGTATTACCTTTAATGCTTTGAGTAGGCATTTTACCATTTTCTCCCCTTCTTTTAAGGTATATTTTTATCCCTGCTCAAATCCTCTTCCTTTGCTGAGCAGCTGCCATTTCAATATGTTATTTTTATCCAGCCCAGTGAGTGTGCTGCATGCTGCACAGCCAATGTCAGCCTGCAGAAGCCTTTCCCTGGAGACTTAATTGCATCTTCTTTACAATGTACTCGGCCTCCCTGAGCCGAGCCTGGGATCCAGAGCCTGATTTTTGAATCTGGGTCTTCCAGATGGCAATTTGAGCATTACTGTAATAGTAGTAGATTGACTAAATATTTCCTTGTTAAGTGACACTGAAATGTCTTTAAATGCTTTATGACTGGTTTGCTACTAAAATATCCAATATTTCAGTTCACAATATCAGGTTATTGCCTGGAAATGATGCAAGGTGGGATGGATGAAAGCAGCAGGCCAGGACATCTGCTTCCAGCACTGCAAAGCCCTCCTGTAAAATCTGGGAGTGAGCAGCTCGGTGTCTGCAGGAATGCTGGGACTGTGACACAGTCTGAAAAACTGAACACACTTCTGAACAGAAGGGAAGGGTTTAGGAATGGAGTAAGGTTGAACAGCAGCCCTAAATTTTAATTTTGAAAAGCCAGAATGCTGCGAAGTTGCAACATTCAGGATTTCTCTGAGCAAGCAGAGAGACCAAGCTGTATTTTTAAATCATCAGCCCCTTAATATTAACCTGAAAAAGTGTGGAAAAACTGAAGAAGATATGTAAACCTTATAAAATGTTCTTTGATGAAAGTGATCCAAATAGTTTTGAGAGCTTTTTTGAATATTGGATAAGAATCTGAACTGGTTGTTTCTTTTCAAGCTGTATGGATTATGCAGCATATTTATATTAATGGAGTAGAATGGGACATTTGAGTTTCTGTGTGACCCAGAATATTAATGAGAACCTGCTGAGAATCAGTCCAAATTCTCTTTAGGGAAGTTTAGGGCCCTTTATATATGCACAGGACAAAATCTGACCTCTTTTAAAATGTAAAATAAGAGATTTTGAGGTTTTTTACAGCTGCTGTGGTGGTTGCACCTCAGACTTTGGGGTGATCTCCTTGGCCAGAACCTAAGGGTTACTCATGTGCAATTTTTTAATGTATCCAGCTTCAAATAAAATGAACAAACCCTTCCTTTCAGGCTGTTCAGGTTTGCCTTCATTTTCTTTGGAAACTGTTGATGAGTTACTGTGTGAATGTTTCATTCTCAGGATCTTCCTGAATTTTACCTCCTATGCCAGGAAGGGCTAATGGGATTTGCAGACCTGAGTGCTTATTAATTAAGAGGAAAAATAATTGTTTTACTATGTCAAAATATTGCAGAACTGGGTCTGACAGCACTGAACTCCAGCCCGTGCTGAAGGAGCTGGGATGGGGGAAATTTTGTGGGAATTTTATTTGAAATCAGCTGTCCCCATTCCTGCTGAAATCCACTGATTTCAGGTGGGTTAAAGTAGAAGTATTACAATTTTTGCTATTCTGTATTCTAAAATATTAACAAGCAAGGGCCCACTTTCTCTCCAAATGCAGCTAATATTCAAAATTTGGGGGCAATACTCAATATTTTAATTTTTTAATTAAGTGGAGTGTTTGTTGAATTTTCCCTGCCTTTCCAATATTTGGGATTTATCACAGCTTTTGTTTAGAAATAGCCAACAATCTTGTAAGAGAATGAAATCACCTGGGCAACAGGAAGGGACTAAAATCTTCTATTAATAAACACCGAGATCAGAGTCACAGATTGGATTTGAACCTGCCACAGAAGTAATGGATACAAACCATACATAATGTATGATTTTACACTCATTACCTCCTAAACTTCCAGTCATTTAAATGGACATTTGGGGTTGTGGCTTCAACAAAATTGTTCAGAAGAGATGCTGGATTTGGTGAGGATTAGAAAGGTAAAAGTGGATTGGGAAGAAAAAAAATCATCTCTGAAACTTGAAAAAAAAGGGGGGGAAAAGGAAAAAGGGGCCTGGTCAGTCTGGGGAGGAAAGATCCCCAGTGAGGAGAGACTCCAGGAGCTGGGCCTGGTCAGTCTGGAGAAGGGAAGACTGAGAGGGGATCCCTTTAATCCCTATAAATATCTCCAGGAGGTGTCAGGGGATGGGGCCAGACAGGAATTACTGAGCAGCTGAACCTTTCTGATAATACCTGGCTGTTATAGAAATGCTGGTTTTGACAAGGCACATATCACACAATCATCAAACAACTCTGCTTTTACTTCACCCCTGCAGGATTTTGAGGTGGGAAATCTTGATTTATGCTCCATCCAAAATGGAGCCATTTAGCACTGAGCCACAGGCTATTGATGTAACCACCCTTTGAGACCAGGAAATTCCTTTTTCTGCCACCTCAGAGCAGTACCAAAATCCCAGGGTTTTCTGATCTTAATCCAATTTGGGCATCAGTGTCAGGATTCCTGTGCAATTCACTGGAGCAGACCTGTGTTTTTCTGTCCAATCATTTCTCCCAGGCCCCTTGCCATGCTGTCCCATCTCCAGAGCCTGCATGGAAAATTAAATGCCTCTCATACTTCTCAGACAAGATATTTCCTCAGAATGTGTGTGCTGTAAATGATGTGGCAGTCAGAGCTCTTTAAAACACAGCAAAACATTGAAATAGTGCTGAATATTTTCACGTCGAACTCGGTGATTTGATCTTCAGAAGTGGTACAGCCAACAAAATCGTTCTGAATGCCGTGACAGCAGCCTTGCTAATCTGATTAAAACCTTTCTAAGGTTCTCTTGCTTTCTTTTTTATATTTGTGGCCTCGTGAAATTAATTCCATCCCTTTTTTTTAGAAGTGTGTTTAATCTTCTGCTTTGTTTAATGTCACTGTCCACCAAGTAGGTTTTCTTTTGGGTTTGGTTTTTGGTTTTTTTTTTTTTCTTTTCTGAATTCTTGCTTTGATAATCTCTGACCATTCTGGATCATCTTCAAAGCTGCCTTTAATTTGGAGCTGTATTTCATGAGTGGTGTTGTCTGTTCCTTGTTTTAGAAGACACTGAACTCTCCTGCCTCCCTGCCCAAACTGCTCAAACTACCTGTCTTTTTGCTTTTTGCTCACTTTGTTCACTTTTTGCCTTGATGTTGAATCTTTGAGTCTTTTGTTAGCCACTTTTTGCATGATCTCTGCTGTCATGTTTGTGAGCCTTGAAATGGCATGAAAGAAGCAGGAAGAAAAGCCTGAGGTGCTTTTCTTAAAACTGGAGTTAAAGAAGAAATGGGTGTAATGAGAAAGGGGATGAGTTTTGAGCAAAAGTGAGGAGGTGAGTGCTGAGGTGTGAATGTAAAAGGGAAGAATTTGGTCCTAAGGAAGTCATAACTTCTTATGTCGTGGGCAGTCATTGCATATACCCAAGAGTGACTAAAATCTGATTTTTGCATCAAGTATTTAAGTTACTTCAAGAAAGAACCATATATAAGTTGCATATATAATTTTTATATTGACTATCCACTTATTTTAATCCAGCACTAGCTAGAATGATAACAACTGTTGCTGAGGCGAGTTTGAGAACACATTTTAGAGTAGATTTATCCATCCTTGGCTTAATTCTTTGTGTGTTGGAATGCAGATTGGTCAGCTGTGAGGGCAGGTTTTTTCCACTCCAGGGCTGATGCTTGGGCTGTCAGGTGAGTGGAGCAGTGACGTGCTGCCTCCACATAGGCACATGTCAAATGAGGTGCAGGGAGTGGTAGTTCAGCTTTACTCAGAAATCCCATTAGCAGGAATCCCAGCTCAGCACTCAGATTGGGTGTGAGAAAAGGATAAATGTTGTGCATGGAATGTGGGGATACTTATATAAATATGTACTTATATAAATAGTGCTGGTGCCTGGTTCTGTGCAGCACTTTTGAATCCAGGCAGGGGAAATGGTAATTCTTTTAAAATAATGTTTTCATTCTCTCTTCCCATTTGGATTGGGTGTGGGGAAGTGAGTAGTACAGTTTTGTCACACGTTACNGGGCACATTCAAATGAGGTGCAGGGAGTGGTAGTTCAGCTTTACTCAGAAATCCCATTAGCAGGAATCCCAGCTCAGCACTCAGATTGGGTGTGAGAAAAGGATAAATGTTGTGCATGGAATGTGGGGATACTTATATAAATATGTACTTATATAAATAGTGCTGGTGCCTGGTTCTGTGCAGCACTTTTGAATCCAGGCAGGGGAAATGGTAATTCTTTTAAAATAATGTTTTCATTCTCTCTTCCCATTTGGATTGGGTGTGGGGAAGTGAGTAGTACAGTTTTGTCACACGTTACTGGAAAATAAGTGTCCTGCCTGTGCTCTTCACTGGAAAAATGAAAAATGGGGAAGTGTTCCAGTGCAGAGACTTGAGTGTGCTTCATCCCAGAACCATGGAATGGTTTGGGTTGGGAGGGACCTTAAAGCCCATCCAGTGCCCCCCCTGCCATGGCAGGGACACCTCCCACTGTCCCAGGTGCTCCCAGCCCTGTCCAGCCTGGCCTCGGGCACTGCCAGGGATCCAGGGGCAGCCCCAGCTGCTCTGGGCACCCTGTGCCAGGGCCTGCCCACCCTCCCAGGGAACAATTCCTTCCCAATATCCCATCCAGCCCTGCCCTCTGGCAGTGGGAAAACATTCCCCCTTCTCCTGGCACTCCATCCCTAGGAAATTGTCCTTCCCCATGTTTCTTGTTGGCTCTTTCAGGCACATTTAGGTCACCCCAAATCCTTCTCTTCTCCAGGCTGAACAATCCCACTTTTCTCAGCCTTTCCTCATGGGTTGCTGTTGACTTGCTTGTGTTCCTGTTCCCTTCTTGTTTGGGAGTGAATTAAGAGGATGGTTAAAAAAGGAACCAAGGCCTCGTGTTGCATTCCAGGCTGGCTTGTGATCATTCCTTCCACAGACAAAAATAAGTTGCTTTGAACCTATTATTGTACTTAAGGAACTGCAGGTTTAGATCTTGCAGTATAAATCCAGCTCTTGCAAGTCACAGGCAGGTGATCCAGGAAAAAGCCTGGACAGAATTCCTGGTGCAGGAATTGCTGATGGGGTGGACAGATACCACATTTCTTGGGGTGAAATGCTGCATATAAAGAGGCCAGGAGCACAGTGACAAACCATGACAGCAAAGATTTGGGAAGGTTTTACACCTTCTCATAAGTTGTTCAATAAATTCTCTACTAGGTTCAATAAATTGTTCTTGTCACTTACAAGATAAATTTTATCTAGCAATTTTTAGCATATGACATCCCATTCCTCCCTTCCCTCCTGTCAGAAATTCTGTCATTAATGAAGTTACCACGTTTGAAGCAGTTTTGTGGCTGAGAAGCTGATTCCTGTAATGCTTTTCCTTCTCCCAGCTGCAAACTCTGCCTTTCATTTCTTATTTTTCAAGTGAATACAGTAATACTTGAAGTGTTCAAAAGATAAATGCTGCCAATTATTCCATATCATAAACTGGAAGATGTATTGAGGCAAAAGATGGGATGTTTTTATAACTTGGTGTCTATTCTCCAGCAGTCATACATGAATATAAAATAAAGCTCAGTGCCATGAGCAGCAGGGTGCCTGCTTTCCTGAAATACAGTATAATTCCAACTAACATCCAGTCTCCAGCTGCTGGTTGTGCTCCATGATTTGCTCCTTTGCTTTTGGTTTCTTATCTCACACCCTGTGGGGGTTCCTGGAGAAGAGTTGTAATCAAATACATACAATATTTAAAGCTCCCACTTAAATTGATTTGCAGTATCCCACTGGAATATAATTGGAATTAAGGAACAAATATTGATCCCTGGCAGACAAAGCTGGAGCAGTGTCTAGGATTTGCAGCAGGTTGGTTTAGGAGATTTCTCTGTGTTCTGCTGTTTGATAGCAAAGAAACTTCAAAGTTACCTTTGAAGCTTCTGTGGTTTTGAGATGAAGGAGACTGAATTGGGTTTGTCACATTTCAGGAGTGGTTAAGTGGTTGTGGAAATGGAGGAAAATCCTGTCTGGAGGTTCCTTCAGTCCAGGGGCCCCGTTGGTGTGGCAGAGCAGCAAAGCAGTGACACTGCTGCTGGGTTTAAAGCCCTCACACAAACTGAACTCGGGGTTTCCAGAGTTAACCTTTTTTATCCCATTTCCCCTTCACCCTTAGGCTTGAACTGTGGAGTGCCCATCCCTGGAGGGGTCCAAGGAAGGCCTGGACGTGGCACTCAGTGCTCTGGGCTGGGTGACAAAATTGGGATCAGTCACAGCTTGGACTCAATGGCCTTGGAGGCCTTTTCCAACCCAAATGATTCTGGGATTCAGTCATTTCTGGAAGCATGTCCAGGGNGGTCCAAGGAAGGCCTGGACGTGGCACTCAGTGCTCTGGGCTGGGTGACAAAATTGGGATCAGTCACAGCTTGGACTCAATGGCCTTGGAGGCCTTTTCCAACCCAAATGATTCTGGGATTCAGTCATTTCTGGAAGCATGTCCAGGGCTTTCTGGCTCATTTGCCCAATCCAGGAGTTACCTCGAGCTCCTGGCAGAGGTGGGTTTGGAGCTGGAGTGGCAGAGTTGGAAGCTGGATGTTCCCTCCTGTCCCTGCCTGCCCCTGCAGCCTGAGAATCAGGGAATCCCAGGGCCTGGAAGGAGATCCTCCAGGCCAAGCACTGCCAGGGCAGGCTCACCTGGAGCAGGTGACACAGGGACACATTTCCAGGTGGGTTTGGACCTCTGGAGATCCTCCAGGCCAAGCACTGCCAGGGCAGGCTCACCTGGAGCAGGTGACACAGGGACACATTTCCAGGTGGGTTTGGAAAGTCTCCAGAGAGGGAGAAGAGTGTGGGGGGCTTCTTCCCAAAGGTAATTCTTTCCTGGCTGTGACTGCCCCATTTCTCAGTGGGGCAGACTTTCTTTAGGCAGATTAAAGCCCTAAAAACTTGCAGCTCATTCCACAAGCCTTGGAAACAGTCACTTTCCCTTCCAGTGCTCTCTTCAGCCCTGCTTATTTGATGTATAAAGTTATCAACACTCCCTGTTTGCAGTTATTATGCTGAGAATCTGCTTTCTGCCACTCACTCAGGTTCTACCTTTCTACCATGTGAACCCAATTAATTCAACATAATCACAGGTAAAACTGTGTTACTTACCAAAGGATTTTGCAGGATGATTCTCCACAGGGTTTCTGAAGGAAAGAAACCTGTTTACTTTTGTCTGTCACTTGTTTTGTGACTGTGACCTGGAATTGAAAATTAAAGATTCTAGTCAGACCTATACTTGAGTGCTATGGAATAACAGAAACTTCATTTTGTTCCTGTTCTTGACAGAAGGAATGGTAAATACTTGTCTTCAGGCATCTGGCTTTACTTGAAATAAAGCATAATATTTGCATCTACAATAGTCCTCCTGTTTTTCAGCATTTGTTTGGACATTTTGGACATAAGGTAGAGCTGTATTTAACAACATGTTTTTTAGAATCTCTTTTTACTTTGTGTTTCTTTAAAAGTAAATTAGGAGGGAAAGTACAAGTTTTGGCAACTCTGCTGCTTAATTTTGCAGAATCAGTAATTCCAAAGGTGCTAATCCTTGGTTTTACTGTGCAGCAAAATTTAGGCTTCTTTGCTGGTTTCATGCTGACTTTGACATTGCTGAAAGTGTGTCAAATATACATCCTTCAGATGTACATACAGAGCTGCTTAATTTTTGTAGGACTGTTTTAAGATTAATAAAATATTATTGAAATAGTTTTCACTCTTTGAAGTTTGGTAGCATTTGAAATCCACAAAAAAGGGAATCTCTCGTATTCCCTTTTAGTGGCTTGGTTTGGAAAACCATTTTTAGGACAGGATCTCATGTGACAGTGTCAGAGATGGCTGGGACTGTAAAATGCAAAGTTCTGACATGGAATGCATTCAGTGTCAGTGCAGATTTGTTAGCATTTTGTTCAGTTTATTCTGTATTGAGAGAATTTCTCCTGGATCAGGTGTCCTGGGCTGGTGCCATGTATGGGCTGTTGTTGCACAGTCAGAATGCAATGATTCCACATCATGTGCTTGGAATAATTTGCCTGGAATGAGATTAAGTGCCTGAACTGGGCAACGTTTCTGCACACATGCAAATGTCTCACATTAACACTCAGGGAAGTGGTGGCTGATCCTTTTGTGTTTTAGAACTGAAATCAAGGAATGCATGAAAAACAGCACTTTCTTTTTGCCTGCCTTAGAACCTCAGAGTCACAGAGTGGTTTGGGTTGGAAGGGACTTTAAAGATAATTTAGTTTCATCCCCCTGCCATGGCAGGGACACCTTCCACTATCCCAGGCTGCTCCAACCCTGTCCAGCCTGGCCTTGGGCACTTCCAGGGATCCAGGGGCAGCCACAGCTGCTCTGTTCCAGGGCCTCCCACCCTCAGAGGGAAGAATTTCTTCCCAAAATCTATTCTAAACCTTCTCTCTGTCAGTTTGAGGCCATTTCCCCATGTCTCATCACTCCAGTTGAGGAAAAACACAACTTTTCCATGACATTATCTGCTTGCAAGCTGAAAATGTCATCTAAGAATTAAATTGTAAGGCTCTATTAAATGGTAAGAAATATTTATGTGTGTAATAAGGTAGATGAGATTTTCTATGTTCTGATTTAACAAAGTGTATATAGCTCTCTGCAAAATCCCTGCTTGGGTCTTTAAATTTAATAGAGCTAATTTATCCAAATATGCATTAAATAGAGATGTTCTTTAGAATTTTCTTAACTTTTCTTCCCTTGGTTTGGTTAAGGAGATGTTTAATTTGTTCCCTGGTGAAACAGGGCTTGAGGTGACCTTACAGAACCTCTTGTGAAATGTCCTCTTACCTGTGGCAAACATGTGATCCATGTGAAACGTTGTGAAATGCAAAGTGATGATAAAATCTCACTCTGGAGTGAGAACCAGCCCTGCCTGCCCTCAGAGAGTACTGGGGGGAGAAGGCAGTAAAATATTAGAGTTATGTTTGTAATGGCCTAGTGCACAGCATTGGCAATCTTGATGTAATTGCAAAGTACTGTTGAGTGTAAAAAAATGTAGGAAAAAAGCTCTGCTGGTATAATGGCTAAAGCAGATTGTGCTGCAGTTATTTTTCTGTAATTTAAAAGTAAAATTCAGGCAAGTCAAAATGTTTTCTCTGGTAGATTCAAGGATATCCAGCTCACTTTTAGAAATAATCCTGTGGAACTTTGATACTTCTGTTTCTGTAAGTTAAGTCCTAAGGGAAATAAAAGACAGCCTGGCCCCAAATCACCTTCCCAGTTTCAGTGAAAGCCTGAAACTCTCTGTTATTGGTCATATTTACTTTCCAACTTAAACAACTGCTCACCAATATTAGTTACAATAGAGAAAACCTTAATGTACTCCTTAAAAAAAAAAAAAGAAAAAGAAAAAAATCTGGCCTCTGCCACTTTTCTCCATTTATGTAATATTTAACAAACAGCTGCTGATGGTAAAAATATAAAATACACCTGGGATCAGCAAGAAGCAGCTGCCCAACCTGGGCACACTTTGTGCAGCACAAACTTGGAGCAGGTTTGGGGTTTGAGGGATTTAGGATCAGGGTTTTTCAGCAGAATGTGTTTGTGGGGTTATACCCAACATGCTGATAGGCAGAGGGAAGAGAGCTCAGCACATTTAATTGAAGGTATAGACACAAAATATATGAATTTTTAAAAAAGAAAGGAGAAAGGGAAGGGGCCAGGAGCTCATAAAGTGTCTCAAATGAGGAGAAGACAAAAAAAAAAATCTGAGTGGGTTTGCTTATTCCTGATGTTCCTTAAAATGAATGTAAAAGCAGCAGATTTTTGCAAAAGATCATTGACTTCCTCTATGTCTTTATTTCCAACACAGAAATAAAGGGAGGGCTGAAGGGACAAAATAATTGAAGCAGCTGCTAATAGCATTTTAAATTTCAGGCTGATTTTATTGGAACAACATCTCTGCATTGGTTATTAATGAGCAGTTGAACCAGTTGCATGAACACTTTGTATTTTTGAGCTTTTGTAGCAAAATTCTTGCTCAGATATCTCATGAGATAAATAAATCTTAGGCCCTTTATGCAATTATCTGAACCACTGAAGAAATGGAGAAGGGAGAAACAGCTTTGAGGAATCCAAACCAAGGCTGCAGTTGTCTCATTTCTCAGCAAAGGATGAGCAAGTGTTGTGATCTACAAATTAAACCTTTTCCTCTGCTTGGTGGCAGTTTAAGGCTTCATTTGTGCAGCAGCTTAGCTGGGTACTCGTGTAGCAAAGCCTTCTCTTAATCAGAATTTCTGAAAGCCAGAAGGGGGGACTCAGCTGCCTTCCTGGCCTGCCAAGAGAGCATTCCTTGCCTCAATGCTGTTTGTATTTCACAGAGTTTCACATTGTGTGAAATTAATGGCGTGTGATGAACCCTGCATTCAGGGAGCAGAGAAAGTTTGTATCTGTGCTGTGCTGGGCCAGTTTATAAACTGTGGCTCCTGAGAAATGTTTTGAAATGTCAGATGTTGGTATTTTGTGGCTTAGATGTGAAGCAAACGCTGAAAACAACAGGCAAATTAAGAAGAGGAAAAGGAAAAAAAAATCATAGTATTTGGTTCTCCAAACCTAGTATTTGGCACTGGAAATAATTATTAGCTGGTGGCTGAGCCTTTTTGGAGTGTTTTTTGTCCTGGTAAAGGAGAAAAGCCCTCTTGTCTGGAGTGCCTCAGGTGGGGAAGCTGTGAGGAGTCCCCTGGCCTGAGCTGCGGTCTCACATCCACGGTGCAGTCGTGTCTGGGTGCTGCTGCCAGCAGTGAGTGTGCAGAGAGAAGGAGGCTGTGTGGTTTTGTCAGTAATTCAGAAACCACAAGCAGGATTTTTCTGGCTTTATAGGCAGAGCTGGCTTTGAGAGTTCTCGATGTGCTCCAAAACGTGCAAAGGCTGCTGGGCTTAGGCAGGGACACAGCAAGATTGCTGATGCTCTGTCATTTCCTTACATTTCTCCTTTGAGGACTGTATCAGCCTCCTGCATTTCAAAATTCAAAATTACCACGGAAAAATTATATTTGTAAAGGCCCTCAGCCCTAAAGATTCTCCCATAAAACCTTTGCCTCAAGAATATGCTCCAGTCTGAAGATCAGGGTTTTGTTAATTTGTGTTCTCGGTGTTAATTGTGAGTCTCTACCAGAGGAGTGAAATGATCTTATGGATGTTAAATAATCTTGAATTGGATTGATACAGTTTTTATTTGGAAAGAGGAAATGACTCCTGTATTGTTGTGGTTTACAAATATTTAAATGCTTAAACTAATTGCCGGCCTCAATTTTGAATGGGGAAGCAAAATCAAACACATGATGTGCTCAGAGTTTCTCACAGCACTTGCCAGGAAGAATCCAAGTTTTGAAAACAGTTGGCCTGCTTTCAGAAAGAGATTTTAATGAGATTAAAAGAGAAAGAATGTGCAAGTTTGATTAGAAAGTTTGGCCGTGCTCTGACAATGGGTTCTTGCAAGCCAGCACAGAAAATGCTGTTGTTTTTAGGGGTAGAATTGATTTGGTCTGAAACATGAAAAGTAGGAATGAGTGGGTAACAAATTATTCCAGCACAGTGTCCTGGGTTAGTGGGAGAGAATCCATCCTGTTGGACACACTGCTGAGTCTAGGAGGCAACTTTAGTGGCCCAATTTTCTCCTTGATTTTTCAGTTTTTCAGCTGGTTATTTGCCAGTCAGAATTGAACCGAGGATTTCGTGGGTTGTGCAGAGCAACCTGATTTCAAAACAGAAAGTACCACACTAATCTTTCCCTTTAAAGAAAGTACCACACCAATATTTCCCTTTAAAGAAAGTACCACACCAATATTTCCCTTTAAAGAAAGTACCACACCAATCTTTCCCTTTCCTTGTGTCAGGGCTTCTCCTCCAGCTGGGCTGGAGAGCAGTGTTGGAATATTCTGGAGCTTGGCAAGGCAGAGAGAGCCTGGTGCATGAGGAAAGATCCATTTGCTTATAGGCACACCCCCAGGAATAGCTCAAATAAATAAATAAATGTGCAAATTCGGGGCTAAAATTGCTTCCAAGAGTCTCTTTGATGATCCATATCCACTTGGTCAGGCTGCTGTCACCGTGGTTTATCAGTAAGTAACAGAGCTGGGCTGAGGAGGCCATGGGAGGTGGGGAGGGGCAGCTTGTGCACACTTATTTTAAATGACCTGGATCTGCAAAGGCTTGAGAATCACTGAGTCAGTATAAAGGCAATAAAACGAGGTCTTTTGGTCCTTATAACAATGATTGAAAGGCTGTTTTCTTTCTCATTTAACATGCAGCAAGGACATATGGGAGAAGGCGAGGTAACAATATTCCTCTTTAATTTTCTAATGTTGACAATGTCTCACGGGAGAAATAACATTAAGTTTTTACTAGAGGGCAAAGTCCAAACTTTAAGCTTATAAGGGAGCAGTTTCACATACGTTTACATAGTCTGCATGCCATAAATCAGCATTTTAAGTGGATTAGGGAGTACCTGAGCTGAAATGATCACAGTGGACATCACCTGGATGGTTTGTGACCCTGGGGGGCTGTGTTGCTGTGTTTGTGTGTGTGTGTTATGAATGCCAATGCTGGAGGAGTTTATTTTGGGAATTTTGGGTGCTGATGGAGCATAAATACAGTGAGTGTCTGACCTGCTGGGCTCAGTGTGTGTGGAGTTCTCCAGCAGCAGCTGAGGAGCCTGGAAAGGGGAGTTAGGTTTGGGAATTGCTCCCTCCCAACAATACCTGGGGTCTTAAGAAACGAAACAAATCACATGTGCAGCAGTTTCTTAGGGAGAAACAAGGTTGAAGTCAATATTACAATATTTTTATCATAGTAGGAATAAGGTTTGCCCAGCTACAGAAAGAGGCCTGATTATACTTGACTGTTATTTTTATTGAAGGTGTGTAAAAGATTCTTGAAATTTCAAATAAGGCAACCTGACCGAGCCTTCCATTTTTTTATTAATAGAAATTCTATGGACTGTGGATTTTACTACTTTTTTTTCCTTTCAGCTTCTTAGCTGTTTGATTTTTTTCACGGAAAATGTCTGTATCTTGGTCCGATTTTCTGCTTTCAAGATGTTTTCTTTTTTAAAATCAATTTCTTTCAAGGGGAGGAAGCAAAACCAGGATAAATTAACCTCACCAGTACATTTCTGTGGTAGATTGGGATGAATCCTGAAAAAACAGACACAGTGTATCACATCACAGACAAAAGGAAATGTATCCTAGAACTTGTAGCATGCCTCATTACTTACTCTCCCTATATATATTTATTCCTAAAATGCTCCTTAAATGAATAGAAGTTTGCTGTGTAGCTGTTGAATATTGGAACTAAAGAGGGAATTCATGGCAGAGAACAGCTCCTGTGCTATATTTATGATATTAAACAGTGGCATTTATAACAAAGAACCTTATTTAAAAGAAATATTATTAAGGAACTCTATGATAAAGGATTGCCATAGAAAGATGCTGGACTGTGAGGGGAACATTTCTCATTTTACAACATTTTCTCTTAGAGTGAGGCCATTAACAAAACTCTCTTGTAACACTGAAGTAAAGTTGTAGGGGGGACAAAATTTTCAGTCTTTGCAGTAAATGACAGTGTAATGTTTTCCTCAGGTTATATTTGCTATTTACTAGTGGGTGGTTTATGATGTGTTTTGATATCAGGTAATTTAAATGTGTAATATATTTAACTGGTAGAATTCTTGTTTTCCCATTTGCACCTTGAAATTTTATCTATTCCCTGGAAGAAACTGTTCACTGGAAAATGGAATAGATGGCTTGATATTGTGAGAGCCCCAGAAACCAATTTGGCTGTTCCCTTCCCTTTTTATACTTTTGAAAACAAACCTCATTGGAAACACAAAATACTATGGGAAGCAGTCAGCTCGAGCACCCGTTAGAAATCCTGGTTTGTTACCAGGAGGAACCTTTCCTCTGAAATGAAGCATTTGAGCTGCTGGATGATGCTGGAAACTGAAAGGGTGCAATGAAATCGAGAACATAACTGCTCATTCAGAGGGCAAATCACTCCCAGTTCTGCTGATGCAGCAACTGGTGCAGCATTTTCCCCAATTATTCCAACAGTGTGCGCTTTGTTCTGTTAGTATGGTTTTTTTTCCCTGTTTTTCTTTTTTTCCAACCCCCTCTTCAGGTCAGTCCTCGCTGTTCCCGATGGAGGATGGGTTCCTGGATGACGGGCGTGGGGATCAGAGCCTGCACAGCGGCTTGGGGTCCCCCCACTGCTTCTCCCACCAGAACGGGGAGCGCGTGGAACGCTACTCCCGCAAGGTCTTCGTGGGGGGGCTGCCTCCGGACATCGATGAAGGTACAGAGCCTCACCCGGGGCAGAGCCTTTGTCTGCCAGCTCAGGGATGGGTGTTCTCCAAGCTTTGATATGGAAATGGATATTTCCTGTGAGTTTAGGCCGAAGAACAAAATCACATTGCCACGCGTTAAACTGAGTTCAGCAGGATAAAAAGTACAAAAGTGCAAAATTCAAGAAGCCAATATCACCTGTGGAAGCTCATAAATCCATTGCAGTCATTTTACAGGCCCCAAAAGTCAGCAGCAGGAAAAGCTGCTCGTAGTTTTATCAGGTCTGTGTGGGGTATCAAGTCCTAGCTTGCTCCTGTGTAGTTGAGGTTGTTTCCAGCAATGATTTTTGTCCTGTGGTAGCTCCTGACCTGTGCATGGTGAGAACCCAGGCAGGATTGAATCTGTGCAGGGCATCCAGAGGCACCAGGGCTTTGTGGTGGTCCATCACACAAATACAGGTGGCAGAATAATGCAGTTGTTAAAATAAAAAGTCAGGTACAGGTGTTGTGAAGCTTCGTTTCACCAGAGCTCTGTGTTCTGTGTGTATGAGCCTGCTGGGACAGTGGTTAGAAGAAATGAAACAATAAAGCTGAAAGGTTCTTTTCTTAATCACAGAATTGTTTTAACCCCCCACTTTTTTTTTTTTTGTGTCAGAGCTTTTAATACACTGCTGTGACATGGTAACCTGAATTTCATGTCACCCATGAGAGCAGTTGAAGCTGGATTGTTCTAACAGTATAGATGCAGTGGCTCAGTTTCTGAAAATTAGTGGGTTATGAGCTTTTATTTATAATTATCAGTGAAAGAACAGTTTGAGCTTTGGCCTGTCTTGTTTTATAAGGAGTATTCTGTCTTGTCACAAAGATCTCCCATCAGCTACTGAGCACTGCTGTGAGCTGCTGAACCTGGAGGGTCACAGAATGTTTGTTTAGAGGATGAAGCTAGCTGAAATCAGTGTCTTTCGAATGCCTTAAGTTCAATTTATTTTAAGTTCATGCCTTTTCCTTTCTTTCTTGTTCCAGATGAGATCACTGCAAGTTTTCGGCGCTTTGGACCTTTGATTGTAGACTGGCCACACAAGGCAGAGAGCAAATCTTATTTTCCTCCTAAAGGTAAATACCTGCAAACCAATAAGATGAGCACGTTAGAATATTTTTTTGTGATAAAGCACAAGATTGGTTTAACAGTGACACAATGTTTAGCAGGAAAAAACGAATTTAATCCTTGGGGTTGTTCTAAACTGATGAAGTTTCAAATATGGATTTGCAGTTATTATTCACTAGAAGAATTCTTCCTTAACTTCCTGTTTTTATTTTATTCCATTTTCCCCTCTTCCCCCTGTTGTTGTACATGTAGTAACAGCTTTTTAAAGGCACTAAATGCCTTCCACAGCAGCTGGGAAGGATTTGTCCCTTAGATGATCAACCAGAACACTTGTGGGTTGGAAATGTGTGCTGAGAGCACCTTAAATCTTTTCCCTTCCTGTGTGGCAGCGTGATGTCAAACCTAATTCTGAGTTAAATTTTGATCCTGTAGACAAACAGACAGCAGCAGTGATGTTTGTGTTTTCCCTTGGCCAGGATATGCATTTTTGCTGTTCCAAGATGAAAGCTCTGTGCAGGCACTGATTGATGCGTGCATTGAAGAAGATGGAAAGCTCTATCTCTGTGTTTCCAGCCCCACTATCAAAGACAAACCGGTAGGTGGAATTGTCAGGGCCTGCACAACTCCTGGGTGATAATCACAAACTGAGCTCTTCACATGCAGTTTTTTCTGTCTTCAGAATATTAATGCTAAAGTTTCTTTAAGGTGTCAAATTAAGAAGAGACCAACTTACTACTTTTGAACTAGACATAAGAAAGTTTTTTAGTCAAGTTACAATGCTTATTTTTATCAGAAATAGATGTATTTCCAGACAGCTATTTTATGCTTGCTAATGATGCACACGTAGAATTCATATTGTCTGAGCGTTGTATGTAACAGATAAATCCTACAAAACATACCATGGCATTGAACTGTAAATTATTAATATACAAATGGTTGGGGGGCTGATGCAAGTCTGTCAATATTTGGGGAGAATTGTGCTCTAGTTCCTGTGCTTTAAATTTTGGCCAGCTGTAACCAAATACAAAGCAGCACAGTAACTAAACAGGCAACTCTGGAGCCTGCTGCACTGAGATAAGGCTGGGACAAGAGGAGCAGTGCAGATCTGTGTGTCCAGGGGGGTTGTACAGCACAGCTCAGTCATGATTAAGTAAATGTGTGAGCATAGGGTGAGGGTTTTTTCCCCCAGAAATTTGGGTAACAAGGAAGTGATGAAATTTAGCATCCTCAAATGGTCTGTCTTAAGAGAGCTCGTTACCATTTCGTTTTGAGAAATGATTGCTGAACAAGTAGAGTTTAGAAAGTGCAGCTGTTTAAGAAGTTCTCTTCTCTGTAGGACACTGTTGTAATTTATATTACTGAGACCCTTTGAATTGTGAATGGTTAAAAAAACCAGGCTTTTTGTCCATAGGTTCAGATCCGGCCTTGGAACCTTAGTGATAGTGATTTTGTTATGGATGGTTCCCAGCCTCTTGACCCAAGAAAAACCATTTTTGTTGGTGGTGTTCCTCGGCCTTTACGAGCAGGTACACGCTGCAGCACTGGGCATGTTGGATGTGCAGCCTGGTTTGGGGAGCACTGGGGGAAGCGAGCCTGGCAGCGAGGGAATATTGAGCGTGGTGACACAGTGGGGGACACGAACCATCCTGAGGTGGTGCTTTGAGAGAAACGAGCGAGCCTAGAGCCCTGTTTGGTTTTGCTTTGTGCTGCAGTGGAGCTGGCGATGATCATGGACCGGCTCTATGGAGGGGTTTGCTACGCCGGCATCGACACCGACCCCGAGCTCAAGTACCCCAAAGGAGCTGGGCGGGTGGCGTTCTCCAACCAACAGAGCTACATCGCTGCTATCAGCGCCCGCTTCGTCCAGCTGCAGCACGGAGAGATTGATAAACGGGTAAGGCCTGCTCCCCCCTGCTCCTCTGCAAACGCCCTCCCCGCCCCAGAGGCGTGCTGGCAGCCTTACGCCAGGCTCACCCCGTTCTTGTGCCTCTCAGACGCAGCACGGGGTGAAAGCGGAGTGGTAGGGAGCTGGTGGTGCTGGCACGTGGGAGGTGACTGTGAAAAAGACTTTCTCGAGTTGCTGAGTGTGGTGGGAAGTGTGGCAGCTGCCTTGGCCTTTTTCAAGAATATTGCTCTCCTCAGATGCTCCCACTGCAAGGGTTTGTGGTGTTTCTGAGATGCAGGGAGGGAGGGAGGTGCCTGCCAAGGATGGGGCAGCTCTTACTCCTGCTCTGCATCCTTTGGGAGAAGAGCAGAACCACCCCAGTGTGTGCTGGGTGTGCAAGAGCATCCCGGTAATGCCTTGTAAATTTGTTACTGTGCCCTGCAACCCCCCTCCACAGCCTGTGCAAAGGCTGTGCTTGCTTGGTTCATTCCTTTATGATTGTATTCCTTATTATTTTAAATTAGAGAAATATGCCAAATGGATCAGCACTTTGCTTTCTGCCCTCTTCATCTCTCTAAAATGTAACCTCCAGTTACAGTGATCTTCAGACCACAGTTTTGGGAAACTCAGATGCTCGCATCTCCTCTTGTAATTCATCCTTTGTCTCTGGGTTTTTCCTACATGACTGTCACTGCTGATCTTAATTTTAAAGTTAATACAGTGGAAAACCTCCAAACTTGGCTGATTAGCCCATTATCTTTTCACTTCTGCTTTGGCTATAAAGCAGAAGAATTGTAACAACAATTTGACTGTGGGGCTGTGAATTGGAATGTCTTTGTTCTAATCTTGGCTCTTAAAATAAGTTCTGTACAGCTTTGAACAAATAATTTGGGCTGCCCTTGTGCAACTTGTGCTTGCATAAGCAGACACTTGGGTGAATAGGTCCATTGAAGCTGGTGGGACTACAAATTTAAGTAAGTACTTGGAAACTCTGAAAAAAAATTTTGCAATCTATTTCCCCTTCCTTCTCTCCCCCCACTCCCTATTTCCTCATTTTTTGTGCAGTTTTTGTGTGGGGAGATAATGCTCAGAGAGGATTCATTATAAGAGAGATCGGGTGCATGAGGGAGGTAAAAACACAGCAGCGCCAGTTTTTGTTAAGGTTCTATTTATAATGAGTTTTCCAACGCTGTTTTTCTGTAAAAAGAAAAATAAAATTAGTAAAAAAATCCCTAGTAACAAGAAGGGATTTCCTGTGAAATTAGGCAAGGAGGTGCTGCTAAAGGGTGTGCCCTGAGATAATGCACAGGAAGGGTTCAGTGGCTGGGGCTCCCACCCTGAGTGGGCCTGATGGAGCTGCTGTAACTGAGGCTTTCTCTGGAGCTGGGAATTCCTCTGTGCCCAGCTCAGGGAGCAGTTACAGCTGTCACACTCAGAACTGATGTGACAAGGACACCTGAGCTGCAGTTTGGCCTCTGAAGGTGGCTGAGCAGAGGGAACGGAGCAGAATCACCACGTGAAGGAGGCCCTGTGTGCCATCTTTGTTCTTTTAGCACTTGGAGAAGGCAGCACTCCTCAAAAAATCCCCAACTTTCCACTGCACAGCAGATTAGGGATGGGGAATGTGGTGTTAGGAATATTTGCCTGCTTCTGCTCTTGTACAAATTGACTGAGTTGGCAGGGCAGGGTTTTGGGAAATGCAGCTCAAGCACTGAAAGAGGAGAAAAACAGGTCATTAAAAAGGCTGCTGTGTTCTGTCTGAGCAGTTTATGTGTCCTGTAAGCAAAAATGACATCAAACTACTGCAGTGCCATCTGGACTGTGATAAAATTGGGTGGGTTTAAAAACCCAGCAACTTGTGAATGTCCTTATTTGCCTGAGGTGTGTCCCAGGCCTGTGAGGAGCAGAGGGGAGCAGCCCCAGGCCAGATGCAGAGATAACAGCAGAGATACCAGTCACAGCCTGGGTGTTTGAAAACGTTGGTGCAAACATCACATTCAGCGAGCTTCAGAGAAGGTTCACAAACCCTTCTAGAGCAGGAACTTGTACCTATATTTATTTCTGCTGTTCTGAATTCCTGCCCATCACCTGGCCCTTAATGCCAGCAGCGTAGGAGGGCATCAGTCCCGTGCTAAGCCTCTCATTTGATCCCAACAAGATCAGGTGGATTTCCTTTTGCTGAGAGGACTAAGCCATGGAAAAAATACAGAAATGAAGTGTTTATTTAGAGAATGAATGAATTGTCTTAACACTGGAAATTCAGAGACTGAAATTTGCAGGCCATGTGCATATTTAATCAGCAGTTACAGTGTTGTATACGCAGTTTCCATTCCTGCCTGAAAGGGACGGAGCTTTATTGGGCATCAGAAATGACTGCCATAATTGTCCAAGGTTTTGGTGTCAGCCAACGCGTTGTTTGGGCCTTTCTGTGAATCAGTGACAGCAGGTGTGAGACTGATGGTCAGCACTGATTCCTGGGGTTTTTCTGAAGGATCAAAGAGGAGGTGGAAGTGTTGAGGTGCCTGGAATTCGGGGTGTTCAACAGCCGCGTTCAGGTGTCATGAGGGGGAAAACTTGGTTCTGGCATTCCCTACTGCATAACTGCTGGCTGCCTTGCTAAAACACGGGCGTGGGATTGAGAATTTGCACTGAAGAATGACCAACTGTCTCGTTTTGTGGCTGCAGGTGGAAGTTAAGCCATATGTCTTGGACGATCAGCTGTGTGACGAGTGTCAGGGCGCCCGCTGCGGCGGGAAGTTCGCCCCGTTCTTCTGTGCTAACGTGACGTGTCTGCAGTATTACTGTGAATATTGCTGGGCTGCTATCCATTCCCGTGCCGGCAGGGAATTCCACAAGCCCCTGGTGAAGGAGGGAGGGGACCGCCCGAGACATATTTCATTCCGCTGGAACTAAAGGATCGCTCATTTGCAGGCCTCCAATTAAGTGCACTCTTCTGTTCCTCCCCACCCCGCCCCTCACTCACAGCATGTCCTTTTGTAGTAGTCTGTAATTTAACAATAGTCTAATGAAAGAATGACCTATAATGGGTATTTTATAGAATCTTGTCATTGAAAACTGTATTGGGAACTCCTTTTCGTATCGATAACATGTTGCAAGTGAGTTGCATTCTCTTGTCTTTACTACCGAGAGAACACTTAATTTCCTGCAACGTTTTCTTAGAGGAGAGAAAAAATATTAAGAGAAGAGAATTGAAACAATAGAGTATTTTGGTTTTTTAATTAAATTATTGTTAATAAAGAGCATAATAATACTTTTATTAAATAACCGTGTAACAATAACACTATCAGTCTGTTCTGACACTTTTCCCCCAGGGAAGCCTGTTTTTGCCTCTCTTTTTTTTTTTTTTNTCTTTTTTCCTACCTTTTTTTTTCCTTCTTTTTTTTTTTTTTTTTTTTTTGGATGTTTTTGGATTTTTCCAGCAACAGATGAAGTTAGCATTTACCTACCAACAGGAAAGAGCATGTTTAAAGCAACAGAAATGCATGAGCAAAGTTGAAGCAGCACTATAATAATGATCTTTTTTGTTTGTTTTTTTTCTTCTTGTAAACTTTTTTAAGGGTTTTGAGGCTGAAATTTTAGCTCGGTGTATATCTGACCGTGCCTCTGGCTACCACCCACATCCAAATTACTAACGAGATAGGCAGAGCTTACTATATTTTCATCAAAATGATTACATTTTAAGAATTCCTGAATGTAAAAGTTGAGTAAAGTTACTACTGAGGGGGGAGTGCACTTTTTTTTTCTTTAAGAGAACTCAATTGTCTGGTTACAGCCCTAGATATCCTACCAAAGCTAGAGTAATGACAACTAGTGAACTGGCATTTCCTCTCCTGAAGGATAAATATATAGATTTTATTTTTGATGGCTATATATAACTCTATATCCTAATATACTAACATTCATCAGGGGCCAGCCTTTGCTCTCCATTTTGACGTGAAAAAGTAGAAAACCTAAAGATACCTCAAGGATATCACTGATTTTTACTGGAGTTATGCTATTCCATTGTGGCACACAAACTCAAATTGGCTGCTCATTGGTTTCCCATCTTGGCTGTAAAGTCAGTTTTGGATCCCCTCAAATTTAGCTGTAACAGAAGGCATGAACCCAAGGAGTTTGCAAATCCTGCTCTGCACCGCCGGCCGAATTTTGTGCACGGAATGGTGCAAGTGTGCAGATGCCTTTCTTACTCTTCCTGTAGAAAGAATCCCAGCTCAGATCCCAGCTCTTCAGAACTAATTGTGGGGAGATAAAGACACGCAGGTGGAAGTGCCAACACCGCTAATTAACGCCGGCTTTATTGGAACTCTGTCCTGCCTTGAGAAGCATCAGCCCAGGACACGCGAACCGAACGCTGCCGAGTGGGTGCAGAGGGTTTAGTTTGAAACACATGAATGAAGGAGTAGTTCTGAAAATTTCTTTTTAGTACTTTTGAACTAAATGCCCTGGCCAACTTCTCCACCAAGGATGTAGCAGTGTGCAAACAAAGTGATTCTGTGGCAATCTCTGCCCGGCCCCAGGGGCCTGGGACCACCCGAGAGTCTCCCAAACCAAAGATTTGCCCTGGCACTGCTTGGAAAACATCTGCTCCCTTCAAAGCCCCCCTCATCCCTTTCCCCCAGCCCCCATTATCTTTATGAGAAGCAGTTTTTCTGTTCAATACAGGCTTTAATGAACTGATACCTTACCAAGTTCCAAAGGTCAAAATGGAGACATTTGCTGTCTATTAGTCAAGTATAGCAAGGGAGCTGCTTTTACTGAAATCCCTGAAAATATTGACAACAGTAATGCAAATGCAGAGTGCTCTTGTGTAGATTGTCAGGGACTTTTTTTTCTCTGAAGTACATAATTCTAGTTGGAATGTTCCTTTCATTTTTTTAATGCTTGTAGGTGGCTTGGGGTGTGCTGTTGTGCCGATCCTACCCAGCAAACAGGTGAGGTGGGTTTCCATTACAAGAAAATAACACTGTTTGAGAACTAGCTTTGAATAATAATTTTTTCCCTTTGTACATGACCTGCTGAATTTCGGTACAGTGTTTTTGTAGCTAACTTATTTTGTCATGCACATAATGTATATTTGTTATGCACTACTTTTGTATATCTTGTTTTTCCAACAGTGAGCATTTTTAGGCACACTTTTCACTGACGGGATATCTCTTTATGCAATACCTCAATTTTTCATATTGCAAAGAGTAGCTTTTTGTACTTTTATTACTGAGAGATCTTCATATACTTCATTTTTTAATATAAATAATTTTAATAAATTTTATTTTCTTATATTCTGCTTTTTATACATTTCAGTGCTCTGCATACATTTTGAATTATGGATGTTGTGCACTGGCAATGCTATTTTAGAATCTGCAGAGAAAAGAAAGCATGTTGCTTAAACATCTTAGCCCAGCACCAGGTATTTGGTGTACATATAATTTAAGAAATAGTATATGTAAAGTTGAGAATTAAAGAAGAAAAAGCATGAAAGTGACAAATGACACTTGTCTTTAGACCCATGAAATTTAAATGCATAAATATAGTGTAGAAATTTAAAAGTCAAGAACCATCAAAATTGTCTACCGCTTCTTACTGAGTTTTTAAAAATTATACACAAATGCAGACGTTTTTGGTGAATGTTTAGCCATTTTTATTATTAATAAAGAATCGATGTTAGGTGTTTGATGCAGAACCGTGTCTGCTCTTTTAAATTATATTTAAAGAATAAAAGAGAGCCTGCTAGGTGGCAGGCACGTAATGTTAGTATGCATGACTAATGTAAGAAATCGTTATTCTACTAATATTCACTTGTGATTGTGTGACAAGCGTGTTTACAGATCCTTTGGTTACACTTCGATTTCCAGGGCATAAACAATTCTCTCCATTACTCTGTGCTTCAACAGTGCTGGCCAAGCCTCCTGAGGGCACGGGGCTCTCTGGGGTTACCGTGTAGCCCCAGGCTCATTAACGTGTAATTAGCTACCGGTGGGGGGGTGTCATTAATGAGCAGCGGCGTTCCCCGGGGGAGTGACAGAGTAATTCCATGGTTATTTTTGCAATGTAGAATAAAGTGTTTCTGATTATTTTATATGTAAAGGAACCCCACTGCCCCGTGCTTTTTTGGTATAGTCTCTACTTCTCCATACACAGACCTCTGCAGAATGCAAATTTCAACCTTGCAGTGACTGAATTTAGCGTTTTATAAGGATGCTGTTGGAAAGACTTGATAATTCACCCCTTGTGTTTTTGAAGAGTTCAAACCTTCTGTTCAAAGGTGATTTAAAACTTGAATGTGATGGATTGTGGCAAGTTAACTTCAAGTTATGTGCAATACCTATTTCAGACTTCTGGAAGATCTTTGCAGTGTAATTCTTTGTTTTTAATTGCAGACATTTAAAAATGTCATTTTCTACTGTTCTAGTAAATCCTCTTTCTTGCTGGTGTTTCTAAAGAAAAGAATCAGAAATCAATCTTTCTACTAATGTAAATTTGAGATTATTTTTAAAAAAAAATGGAATAAAACGTTTTGGTCATTTGCTTTATTTTATTATCTTATTTTAAAGCTACTGTGATAGCATTGTAAGAATTGGGACAATATTGTATTCAACTGTTTTATTTTTTATATTTTTAAATTTTAAAGTATAATTAGTTTTTATAATTTTCATCAGATTTTTTTGTTATATTTTTTGGAAGTGAAACTTTTAGCAAGTGGGTGTCTAGTTTTTACTAATCCCTAATATGTTTTTCCCCCAATGTATTGCTCATATTATCAGAAGGAAAAGTTATTTAAGTATGTCAGTTAATTGTACTACTTGGCTGAATTTCCATATAGTTTTTACTGTGTATGGGGAGGTTGTAGTATTTATTATAGCATTTTAAATAAGGGTAATTCATTTTTTATTAAAGTCATTTTCACGTTTAAGTTCATATTTTTGTATGTTCTACTCTAAGTTATATAACACAAGTTACTTTTTTTAAAGAGTTCATTTGTTGAAGTGCTAGTGAAAATTAATGTTATTAAATAGTTTGCAAATGACTATTTATACCAGTATGCATATAATTTTTAAATATTTGTAATGTGAGATGTTGAATGAATAAAACTTTTAACTCAGTGTTTCTCCTTAACCTTTTTATTTTGAGCTTCCTGTAGGAACTCGTTCCTTTGTGGCCGAAGCTCGTGGGGCTCGGGGAGGGGATTTTGTTGGGCTGTGTGGGGTAAAAAGGGCTTTAGGGGAAGTTCTGCTGCCCTGTTCTGGTCACAAATGCAGCAAAGGTTCCTTGGGGAGGTGAAGATGCAGCAGGTGAGGTGAGAACCATCGAGGCACAGGTAACCCCACCATGGTTTGGGCTGGAAGGGACCTTAAAGATCATCCAGTGGGCAGGGACACCTTCCACTGTCCCAGGTGACTCCAAGCCCTGTCCAGCCTGGCTTGGGCACTGCCAGGGATCCAGGGGCAGCCACAGCTGCTCTGGACACCCTGTGCCAGGGCCTGCCCACCCTCACAGGGAACAATTCCTGCCCAATACCCCATCTGACCCTGCTCTGGCAGTGTGAAGCCATTCCCTGTGTCCTGTCCCTCCATCCCTTGTAAAGGGTCTCTCTTCATCTTTCCTTCAGCTACTGGAAGGCCACAGTTGGGCCAACCAAATCCTTCTCTTTTCCAGGCTGAACGATCCCAGCTCCTTCAGCCAGAGACCAGAGAGCACCGTGCAGTGGGAGACAGAGAGAACCAGAGCGAGGCCAGGGCAGAGCCCAGCCAGGCAGGGACAGACAAGGAATCCTCTTTAATTGTCTCACGCTTGTGATCTGACAGTAACAGGGGGAAGGCATCTGACATTTTAGAGAACTTGCTCGTTTCAGCCTTTAATTTTAAATACCTAAACTTGAAATCTCTGGAAAGTGGTGTGAAGCGTTGCTACCTTACAGATCTGCTCTTCCAGGGCTGTTCAACAGGTGCTTAAGGAATCCCAGAGCTGTGCCGCTAATCTCGAGTGCCATCACTGAAGGAATTGTGGTGCAAATGCTCAGTGGATGGTGAGTCTCATTCCTTTGTGTGGGTGCTCCCGTGGGTCCTGCAGCTCTGATGGGATTAGTTCTGCCAGTGCTGATCACTTCACTTGCTTTTGCCTTCACCTGGTGCACCTGGAGCAGCCCCTGCCTTTGGAAACCTGTTTTTAACAGCAATGGGAAGCTTTGCTGGTGGTTCCACGCAGATATTCCCAGTTCCCTTGCCATGACTGTTAGAACAGAAAGCTGGGATGTTGGGATCAGGAGTGGCTGGAGGTGCATTGCCTGCCCACTGAGTCAGGAATTCCTCGGTGCTCAGTGCCAGCCAGGCAGCACCAGACACCCTTGGCCAGTTCCAGCTGAGACTTGGCTGGGAAAGAGTATCCCTCTGTTCCCTGCACTGGGATTGTAGGGAAATAGCCACAGTTCCTGACATTGTTCTAAAGTGCAAATGGTCTTTTAGACAACGTGTGCTTATTTTGTGTTCATGTTTTTTCACAAGTGTGACAGACTTGAAATCTGGTCCTGGAGAATATGGAAAGTTTGAGGCTTTGGATGCCAAGGTGGTGGAACCAGCAATGTCCTTCACAAACAGGGCACTCCCTGCCTGCCTCCAAAGCCCTGCAAACTTAGAGAGTTTCTCAGGATCCAACATCTGATTTACAGTTGGGGATTACAGTGTATATTCATTCTAGAATTCTCCTGTTCTGAAGATTGCAGAATCCTTGGTGAATGTTTAAGTTTTCTTACTAGGCAAAGCCTAAAACATTGAAATCAATAAGGGGGAAGGTCTGGATCATTCAAAGCTCCAAATAATCTGTTGGCACTGATGGGCTGATTCTAAATTGCTGGTAAGTTTCTTGGGCACATGACACAACAAATCTGTTTTGGGTTTCACTTTGCACTGAAGCTGTAAGTAAATGCTACAGGCAGACTCCAGAAGATGGAGGTAAGCCCTGGAGGGAGGAATTCCAGAATTCCCAGTGTGTGTGAATCCCAGCTTCTTCCTTCCAGCAGGAGCTGCCCCCATCCCAGTCCTTGGGAGCCCTCTCAGGTGCCACTTGCACTGAAGGAGCTGCCACGTTCCAGGCCGGTGCAGGAGGTGGATGGGACCAATCTCCCCTGGGTTTGGAGGCTGAGCTGATCTCCAGGAGGGGCTCTGAGCTGTCAGGTTGTTGTGGGACACTTCCTGCTCAGTCCTGACTCTCCAACTGCCGCTCCCAGAACGCTCAGAGCGGCTCCAGGGAATCTGGGACGAGCCATCGCCTCGGAAAGGGGAGATGAGGAGAAAAGCTGCCATCCCTTCCTCTGTGTGAAATAAGCTGATTCAGTTTGTCAGAGTGAAAAACAGCCTGTGGGATAAGAATATCCTCACAGCTGTCTGTGCACTCAGAGGAACTGAAGGGAGTGAATCAGTGCTTTGAATACACCACTGAAAGTCTTCCTGCACCCCCTTGCTCTGATTGATGCCATCAGATATTACCTGTTTTCATGGCACAGGAACTATCATTTCCTGACTTCTTGTAGGGCTTGTCAGAGAGACAATTTGATACTAAATGCTGGTTTATTTGAATGCATCTCTCCCTAAGGGAAGCTGTCTCAGTCACTTTGTTTATGGAGCGTGGGAGACTGTGTTCTGTTAAGGTTCCTCCACAAAATTTGCTGGTCCCAAGTTCTCAGTCCTCCTTGGTATACATAAAATAGAGAGATGTATTAAGTCAGTGCTTGATTGCATTTTTCCTCCTGAAATTTAATTTGGTGAGTCATGAAATCCTCTGAGCACAGCATAGGTCAAGGATGACTGTGAGGACACATTTTTGGGTTTGTATTTTTCTTAATGTTTAAAATGGACGTAGTTTTATTGCTGTCAGCCATGGGGTATTTTTTTATCCCAAAACTTTGAGTTGCTTTGCTTTTCATGGGAGTGCAGAACATTGGTTTTAAATGGCAGTGATGGGGTAGATGCAGTGGACACACACTGTGTGCCTCAGTAACTCAGACCAGATCTGAAATCCATGAAAGGAGAGCAATGCATTAAAAAAAAAAAAAAATCTCTGCCAGCCTTGTCCAACCCAAGGCTTGAAAAGAATGTTTGCTCGGTGTAAATCACCATCTGGCATCACTGCTGACTCATGGACCAGGATCAGTTTGCTCAGGGATTGTTCAGGCCTTGCTGTGCATTAAGTTGTCACTTTGGCCAAGTGTCACTTTGCAAGGCAATGCTTGTGGCTTTAAGCTGATGCCCAGTGCTGGGCTCGGCTGGGCACAGTTGCTGAGTTTAAATGGGATTCCTTACGTTTCTGAGGCATTCTCCTGGAAGCAGCAGCCCCCAGCTCTGCTGCAGTGGGCCAGCTGTGCATGGACAGATGTTGCTCTGTACACACTGGCAAAATCAGCCCAGCTCTTCACTCAGTGGAAAGGGAATTTGCTCAAGCGTTGCTTTTGCAGGGGATGTCTGTGGAGGAATGTGAGGGCAGAACAAAGCAGTGACTGCTGCCATTTTCTCTGCAGAGGGAGCAATCCGTGGAGACAGAGCCCTGCTCTGCTCCTCTCCTGGCAGCATCCTGATGTCTCTGGGGGAGGGAGGGAGGGAGGGAGGGAGGAGGGAATGCTCAGTGCCATTACAGGGTGACCTTGCTGCTGAGAATCCCAGAACCTTTTGAGTTGGAAAAGACCTCAGAGTCCATCGAGTCCAAGCTGTGCCCCATGCCCACCTTGTCCCCAGCCCAGAGCACTGAGTGCCACCTCCAGGGATGGGCACTCCTGCAGGTGTGTTGGTGGTCACACCTTGGCCTGGGATCCTGTTGGATCTCAGAGGAGAAGTAAGAAATTGTGAGCTTTCTGTGCCTGGTCTTGGGTTATCTACATTAATGCTGAATCTGGGGGTGATTTAGTGATTTTTGCATTTTACATCCTGCAGGAGCCAGGATTCTTTCAGCATCTGGAGGGTTAAGGCAGATAGGGCTGAACTTCCTCAGCTGTGTGTTCTCTCAGGATCTAACTGCACATTCCCCTGAATGCAGACTTTTAATCTTTAATATCATAGTCTCTGCAGCCTAGAACTTGGTAAAGTTTCCCTGCCTCTGATTTGGAAAGAAATACCGATAACTTGCACATTTAGTTCATTTTTCATTTGAAAAATGAAATCAGAGCAAGTGAAGTCCTCACCTGCCTTCTGCTTCACCCATGTGACTACCAGCTTTTCCTGCAAATCAGGCTGTGTCATTCTGGTGCAATCTCAGGGCTCATTTTGTCTCCTTGTTTTCCCCATAGTTTTATTTCCAATTGGCAATCTGTTGAAATGCTGTAACACAAAGTTCTGCTAAGCCAGGGGGTTTGATCTCCTTGACGTGGGTTTTGTTGTAAAGCCTGTGGATCTTCTCAGTGATTTGGAAATCTCTCCAGGGGAGGCTCAGGCTTTTATGTAACACAGTTTATAGTCTGCTAAATATTTTTATGCACAGCATGAAGAGATGGGAGAACTGGTGTCTCCTTAGGAGTGGTCTGGAGGAAGGGATTCTCATGAGTGTGGTTTGTAAAGCAGTGGAGCTGTGCAGGTTCACTGCTGTGAAATGCAGGTGCTGTTCCATTTTCTCTCTCTGCTGCCCCGTTACTGCTCACACAATTAACTGAGAGCCAGGCTAAATGATAAAAGAAGTAAGAAGAAACTGAAGGCAAATTCATTGCTTTGACTTAGCAGAAGTCGTGACTTTTGTTTTTATAATGATTCCTGGTTACACTAATAAATGGTCCCCAGTGTCTTTTGTGCAGTAACCACATACTAATGAAATCCCTCACTCCAGTGACTTATTAAATATTCTGTGAAAATGAAGGTGATAGAATAATTGTTTGTGCTACTGCTGAGGGTCTAATTAACAAGGTTTGAGTGTAGCTGTTGTCAGAATGAGCACACTTTTCCCTGTTCAGCGTCAGAGTCCTGCTTCAGATGTATTCACCCTTTGCCATTGATCAAGGGAATGTTACACCTAATGAGCAATGGCCTTGCCTGAGTTATGTTGAATTTTAGGGTAAGTTTAGGTGAGATGTACGGAAGAAATTCTTTCCTGTGATGGTGGGCAGGCCCTGGCACAGGGTGCCCAGACAAGCTGTGGCTGTCCCTGGATCCCTGGAAGTGTCCAAGGCCAGCCTGGAGCAGCCTGGGACAGTGGAAAGTGTGAGATGATCTTTAAAGGTCCCACCCAACCCATTCTGTGATCCCATTAATTCTGTGGAATCATGTGAGTACTTTCCACTGCAAAGAATGCTCAGAGAACCCCAAATCTCCCCCAGCAGCAGAAGGGTGGGTTTTTTCAGGGAATCTCTGACCATGCGTGCAGCAATGTCCCAATGGCTCCTTCCTTCCTTCCTTCTCCTTGGCATCAGCTGTAGGCACCAAAAACTGCCTCATTTTAAAAGGACTGTCAGGGCTCACGGATGATGACACATCCTTGGCCAAAGCAAAACTGAAACAATGGAATTCAGGAACTGTGAGATGGAGGAGCTGCCACTGGAGCACACAGCAAACACACAATGAGGTGCAGGCTGAAAGCTGGAATCTGGGCTATTTTTAACCAGACAGTTGCAGCTGTGGTGTAAAGCTGAGATGTTTGCTCAGGGTGATTAATACAGAGATAGTGGCCAGCTGGTAGTCAGTTCACACATGTGGAAAGGTGGGTGAAGAGCAGCGTGCAGCTAAAATAGCTGAGCTTGACAGATCTGCAGAGAGATTTTAGGTGGCATTGATTTTTCTGAGTAGCAGCAGATCCTAAAAAGGATCTGAGCTGAATTTGCATTTGAGATCAAAGTGCTGGCAATGTGCTGTTGGGAAAAGTGGACAAAATGTGCCCCACGAGGTCTGTGTGTTTGCATTAGCAGGGTGGAAGCATTTCTGTGAGTACAGGTGCTGAGAAACCACTGCCTTGGCAGCCGTGGTGCCCCGAGGAGGCCGGAGGAAGAAGCAGCTGCCAGCTGGCACAGGCAGCTCCTGCCCTGGCAGATACAGCAGTGAGTGTTCCTGCACAATGCAGAGACAGTCATGGAATGAACACGGGGCTCTTTAGGTTTGTGTGTGAGCATTCACTGGGGGGTTGTGGTGTGGGCAGCACTGCAGCTAAAGAAGGGATTTCTTTACCAGGGCTTTTGGATGGATGCACGTGGGGAAGTTTGTGGGCCAGGACCAGCTTTTAATGAAGCTTTTTGGTTTAATATCTCAAACTGAACTCACTGGCTGCTGCCCCACTGGTACAGTTGGTTAGTGCAGGTTTTGACAGAGGAGGGAGTTTGGGTTTGTGGAGGGTGGAATTGAGAATTGTAGACTCACAGAATATCATGACTGGAAGGGACCCACAGAGATCATCCCAGGGATCTCCTGGCCCTGCACAGACACCCAAAATCCCACCCTGGGCTTCCCTGGAGCGCTGTCCAAATGCTCCTGGAGCTCTGGCAGCCTCGGGCCGTGTCCAGTCCCTGGGGAGCCTGGGCAGTGCCAGCACCCTCTGGGGGAAGAACCCTTCCCAAATATAGGAGGTCACAGTTGATATTTGAGGTCACAGTTGATCTCAAGTCTCCTGACTTGGTGGCTGTGTCACATCTACAACCTCCTTTTCAGTCCACACTCTGGAGCCTGCAGGAGATGCCCTTTTATAACTGGGAAACAACGAATTACTCTGTCAGGCTGTGCCTCTGCGAGTTGTTTTTCCTCGTTTGCAGCTGCATATGCGCCATGCCTTTTGCGGGCAGTGTGTACGAGGGCCGGCGATCCCGGGACGCTTGGCAGGCCGGCGATCCCGGGACGCTTGGCAGGCCG